>JADBJO010002454.1:277500-313215 GCA_016801955.1 Conus betulinus
TTGAGGTATCCACAAAAGACACGGACGGTTGGCACTACACTTGCCATCTTACAGTGGCATATATACAGTTTTGCTAATAGAATAATCAAATCTAAAACATGGTCGGTTTTAACATCTCTTTCACATCCAAAAATAACCAGATGTTCGCTAAAGCGAAATGAGTGAGCCAAGAAACATTTTTGAACAAGAGTGGTTTGGAAATCCCTCCAGAACGAGTGTACAAAATGACAATGCCAAAAAATGTGTTGAATATTTTCTTTTTCTAGGTTGCAAAATGAGCACCTATCATTCCTATTTATGTTCATGTTGAACAGTATACTGTTAGTTCCTAGAATTCTGTGCACTATCCTTATCTGCAACCACTTTAATTTGATGTCCTTTATCTTCCTGATTTTCTTGAAAATGGTGTTCCATTGTATGCTTCGGTATATCCTTCTATCCCACTTTTCACAACAGTTTGGCAATGTGTTGTTTTTCCCCAGTAGATCATAAAAAATGGTCTTGCACCTTTTGGAATAGACTGTATTATCCTGAAAGCTTTACTCGAGTCATGATTTAAAAGATTATTATTTGGCATGGCTAATCCACTACTTTGAATATATGCTCTAACAGCATTAACCATTCCCCTATAAACAATAAAGTTAGTTTGAATATTATATTTGACACAAAAGGTATCAAAAGACAGAAATCCTCCATTTTCATCTAATAAATTAGCAACTTGATATACCCCTTTTTCAATCCAGTTCTGATGAAATGGAGACTCTCTGGCTATCAGGATACTGGAATTACAAAAGATGGGTTCAGAAATCAATTCTTCAGGATTTTCAATTTCAATACTTTTCCCTATTTCTTCATAGGATTTATAGACGCTTAACCAAAAGGCATTCGTATTTCTGGAATTTATAATATTAGTACCTATCTTATCTATAAACCTGTTTTGTGCATATAATTGTTTCACGATACATGCCCATTTGTGCTTACTAGTGTGCAATCTTCTGATCCAAGCAACTTTTAATGCATTTACATAATTTCGAACATTTGGGATTCCAATACCACCTTGATCAGTACTTTTATACGATATCTTTCTACTTATCTTGTCATTCTTCTCATTCCAAACAAATCGATAAATGCTCTGTTGTATCACGTTCAAAATTTTGTCTGGTGGATTTGGCAAGAGCATCCAAAGAAAAACTATTTTAGATAAAATGAGAGATTTAAGAATAGCTATTCGTCCAAGTGGTGTCAATTGTCTTTTAAGCCATACCTCATACAATATTTTAATTTCCTTAAATCTGTGTTCGAAGTTAATTCTTACACATTCTTTTAAATCATTGGTGAACCAAATACCAAGTATTTTGAATCGCAATGGATTCCATTCCATGTGCAAATGGGGCATGTATTTTACCTGTGAATTTTTTCTACAACCGAGCCAAAAACTGTGATGCTTTTTTTACAGTTCAGCTTTAACCCGGACACACTTCCAAAAACATCATCACAATTCTCATTGATTCTTCAAATGATTCCCTATCACCCTCTTGTATTATTCAGTATCGTCAGCGTATTGGGATATCTTAATTTCAACTCCTCCAGTATTTACCTTTACACCTTTGATAATATCATTCTTTCTTATCATGGCAGCTAGAGAATTTCAACACAGATTATGAACAGATAAGGTGAGATTGGGTCTCCCTGTCTACATCCCCTTTGCACATGGAACCATGGTGTTAATCTTCCATTTACTGTAACAGTCGATTTGATATCTTTTGTAAAGGTTTTTATCCATTGACAAAAATCAGGACCAAAGCCAAATTCATACAATACTTTCCACATGAACGACCAACTGAGCGAATCAAAAGCCTTCTCAAAATCTAGAGAAATTAATAGACCAGGTCTTTTGCTTGTCTGAAGATAATCAATCAGATCATATATTAAACGTATGTTATCTCCAATATATCTGTTTTTAATGAATCCAGTCTGGTCTCCATCTATAATTGATGGAAGAATTAATTTCAGCCTATTTGCAATACATGCAGAGCCTATCTTATAAACAACATTAAGCAAAGAGATCGGTCTCCAGTTTCCAATAAACTGACGCGGTTTATCTCCCTTAGGAATACAGATTATTACCCCTTCTTTTGTGTGGAAGACAATTCCCCTTTTCTAAACCCTTCATTTAGTGACCTTACAACAAAAACCCCAAGATAACGCCAAAAACATTTGAAATTCCACTGTGAATCTATCGCTTCTGGACTTTTATTATTTTTCATGTTTTTGAGTGCAAACCCAGCTTCTGTCAATGAAATTTCGCCTTCCAAGGAGTCCTGCTCCTCCCCGGACAAACGTGGTAGTTCAGCAACCAAACTCCTGATTTCTATATCTTCAACGTTTTTTTTCAAGGTACAATGTTTTATAAAATGTGTTGATTTCATTAGCTATTTCTTTTCATCTTTTATCATTGTACCATTTTTTGTCTATCTCTGCGATTCTTTTACTCACAAAATTCCTCTTTTCTAAAGAACAAAAATAGTTCGTCATTTTCTCGCCCTCAGCTATCCATCTTGTCCGGGAGCGAAGCAAGACTCCCTCCATTTTTTTCTCCCTTAGAGATACCAGTTCTGCTTTACTATTTTCTAAGTAATTTTTCTCTATTTCAGTTAACATAACTTTTTTTTCTAGTCGCTTTATCTGTTCTTCTAGCTTTTTTTTCCTGCTCTGTTTTTTTTCTTTTTAGCTGTTGCAAATGCTATTGTTTTCGCTCTTATTTTCATAAGCATAGTGTCAAGAAACAGTTGGTCACTAATACTAAACTGCAATTCGTCTTTTGGTATCTGATTTATATTTTCATGAGAATAGGGAGATAAGGCATACTCTTCTAAAACCCGTTTTTATTTCATTGTGAACTTCTTCCACATACATTTTGTCTTTTAATAGAGAACTATTAAATTTCCAGAGTCCGGCTCTGCTCTCTTCATTTTTCGACCTAAGGACTAACGTGATGATAGAATGGTCAGTCCTATATCCTGGAATTATGTCGGCGTGAAGTGAATTATTATACAATGATTCTGACACTAGAAAAAAGTCTAATCTACTGTGTTGAAGGGGATTGTTCCTTCTCCACGTATATCTTCTTGTATCTGGATTCATTTCACGCCATACATCCATTAATTCCAAATTCATCATCATTCTCTTGACCTGTTCTTGTGCTCTACATTATTATGGTGCCTATAGTTATAATGATCCATATCAAAATCCATAACTAGATTCCAGTCTCCACCTATTATTACAAAATCGAAATTCTTTTCTTTAATACGTTCTTCAAGATTGGCATAAAAATCTGGGTCATCTCTGTTCGGTCCATATATACTTACAATCACAAATTTCTTTTTTTCAATCATGATTGAAAGAAGTATATGTATCCTCCATTTTCGTCTTTACAAATGTTCTGAACTTTGAACTCAAAATTGTTGTTAAGCAATATAGCTGTTCCCCTAGAATTTGAGGTATGAGGAGCAAAAAAGCAGGAAAAGCCCCATTCAGCAGTTACATATTTTTCAAGCTTTGGGTCCATGTGGATATCTTGCAAAAGGTAGATTGAATAAGATTTTGATCGCAAATAGTGAAACACATCCCTACGTTTTTTTTTATTTTGCTAGGCCTGACAGTTCATGGACAACAGTTTTAATTCCTCACTATCAACCATTATTAAGATGAAATTGTTTTTCACAAACATTGCATATTCGCATGGCTTTCCTAAAAAATTTCAATATGAGCATTCTCAGACAATCTCTGACCCTTGAATTCAAAATTAAATAAACAATGCATTTTTTGCATGACATCACATCTGTTTCACACACATTCTGCACTAACCTTAAGCACATCTCAAACCATGAAGAATCATTCAAAGCATAAAAAGTGTATGAACAAAAAAAAAACATGAAACAAAAGTAAAAACACACAACATGCAACATGACAAACGCGTGCGTAGCACGTGCGGTCTTTACTTGACCGCTAATCATGAAAAAGGGAAAAACCCAAACTTCTTTTTTTTGTCACAAAATTTAGGTTAACTCTTTTATGAAGATAGATTCAATGATAATAGTAATGGAAAATATAAGAATTAACGACAAGAAGCCCACAATAACAGTATATATATATATATATATATATATATATATATATATATATATATATATATATATACATATATACATATATATATATATATATATATATATATATATATATATATATATATATATATATAAAGCCATCCTTCTCTCATCACTCTCATAATTGATTCACAATGCGTTGAGTTCACATCTTACTACGGAAAAAAAAAAAAAAAATCAATCCTACTCTTTCAAAGTTGGCAAATCCACCTCATATAGCTTCTCCACCCACCCCCTTTCAACTCCCCCCCCCCCCCCCCCTCCCGGGACCGCTCCCCAATCCCCACCCTCATAATGTTAATTGTAGAACATGACAGACTTTACCACAATTTATCATATTAGTAGTACCAATAACCTTGTCTAGTAATTTGAAAAACTGCTGCTTTAGACCAAAACTTTTTTGCCCTCAAGAACGTTGCTTTTGAATTTCATGAAATGACAGAAGAAAAATATGTCATACGTATTTGATTTGTATCAGGATGGTCGTAGCTTTTCCTTTCAATTTCGTGTCGGAGTCTGTCATTCCCAGGAAGGAGGGTGGGGAGCAGGGACGTCCCGTGCAGTCCACTGTCATCCTTCCCCAGCACCACGGCACTGCAGCTCGAGTCTCCGGGGTTCAGGAGGGGACTGTCTGGGAGCACACTCATAAAAAAACATCAATATAACTTAGTTAAACATAGACTCATGATCCCCCCCCCTCCCCCCATCCCCCTTTCCCCCCACAACCTCCCCCTCTCCTCCCCCCCCCCCCCCCCCCCCCCCACCCACCACGAAAAAGAGGTCACTACAGAAACTGTGAACATGAAAGTAGGTTTATCGTAATGTGAGGTGAGATCATTCTTTAAAGAATGAATAAACAAAAAATGAAATATTTTAAGGAAAAGGTGCGTAAACGTCACCAGATTACATGAGCAGCCCCACGTAAATAAGTTTTATACATTAGCTTAGTTTTTTGAGAGCCACTTTTTGTGCTTTTTTTTTCCTTTTTTCCCCTAAAAAGAAGTATAGTCAAAAAAATGGGATTTTGTTGTTAAGAAAAATGTACCGAATTATGCATTATATAAACCTAGAGCTACACATTGGCCTACACACCTACACACATTGGGGGTCGCCTGCACACGGGCATTATTTTTAACTGCATAGTAAAGGGACACGCTGCTCGACAGACATACCATTATACATACATATCTTAACATCTGCACATACACATATGCACACAAATACATATGTATTCGTAACTTATCTATATTTTCCTTATACATGTTGAAGTATGCGCGTTTTGCTTTGAGATACATGCTAAAGACAAATAGAAAGACAAACCATGTTGACAATCACAGCAAAGCAGAGAGCCCCGGCCATTGGACAACAAATGCTCCATTGGAATGTGGTCCATACTTCGAAAGAAGAAAAAAACACTCACTTTTTTTACAAATACAATAAGAGTACAAAAAATGCAACAAAACAGTACATTCTAAAATACTCCACTGGAATCCGGTCCACTGTCCTGAAGAAGAAAAACAACTCACACGCTTACATCTAGCGTGAGAGCACAGCAATAACATTAAGTAATATAGTACTTTTCTGCTTACAAATGACCACATATTAACCAGGTTTTGCCACTACTCCCCTGTGTTGAGGCCGCTGTGCTGCATGGAAGCTCCCTCAGGTCTCGCATCCTCTGTCCGTCCGTCCGCACTGCTTCCCTCACGTGGCGAGGCTTCCCTGCTGGCTGGCGGGTTCTCCATCGCTGCCTGTCGTTTGGCCCACGGCGTGTCGGGACTGCTGGCTGCTCAAGGGGAGGGCAGCTTGGCTGGTCACCTCCGCTCTCCGCACTCAGCCCCTGCCTCTGTCTACGAGCCCCCAGGTGGAAGGACGACCGCCCCAGGTGAAGTTTGTATTACGGTCCCTGGTGTCAGCAACTTCACAGGGACTGTGTTTGATCAAAATTTAATGTGGTGGCGCCGCCCGGAAGGAGATCAAAATTTAATGTGGTGGCGCCGCCCGGAAGGAGATCAAAATCTAATGTGGTGGCGCCGCCCGGAAGGAGATCAAAATTTAATGTGGTGGCGCCGCCCGGAAGGAGATCAAAATTCAATGTGGTGGCGCCACCCGGAAGGAGACTTCACTCACTGTGGTTTCAGAAGTAGACAAAGATTGTGGTTTGTGGGATGGAAGGGAGCGGGGGTGGGGAAGATGACGTGGGAATGTTGTAGTTGGTGTGCTGCGTATACTGGATCAGAAGGGGCACACGTGAATATCGCTGCAGCAGCGCTGCGTCTCCCCTGGAGGGTTTGCTTCATGATGCTGGTCAGAACTGGGGCTGTGGAAGGGGATCCGGGATTAAACGGCCTTGGGTTAGGCGGCAGAGCACGCAAGCGAGCAGCACACACACGCACACACACACTCTCTCTCTCTGGTGTGTGTGTGTGTGTGTGTGTGTGTGTGTGTGTGTGTGTGTGTGTGTGTGTGTGTGTGTGCGCGTGCGTATGTGTGTGTGTGTGTGTGTGTGTGTGTGTGTGTGTGTGTGTGTGTGTGTGTGTGTGTGTGTCAATATGCACTCTTGTTGTAGGTTCATGGTACGTATTACATTATTTATCTTCTTATTGGTTTCATTTATGTTAAAAAAATCTTTTTCTGTATTTGTAAGCGCTTAGGGCTTATCTAAGATTAAGCGCTATAAAATTCATTTATTCATTCATTAATTCATTTATTCTGTCTGTCTGTCTGTCTGTCTGTCTCTCTCTCTCTCTCTCTCTTTTTGCACACTTCAAGTCAGCCCGAAACCAAAAGAAGAGGGTATCAATGATCTACGACCATCTTGTTGTTGAAGGAGTCAGACATGGTTTAGATGGCAGCGATAACTTGGTCCCACTTCGATGAAGAGATGGCTGCCCTGTAATTAAAGTCTGTCTCGCTTCAAACGTTTACCTAGTATAAAAAATGAAAGGTCACCGCATGCTGACAGGTAAAAAAAAAAAAAAAAAAAAAAAAAAAAAAAAACACACACACACACACAAAACGCTAACGCAAAGATTGAGTGGGTTAGTGAACTGTGTTGAGTTGAAACCGGCGTGCAAACATGCTCGTGCAGAACGTTGAACAGCCCGGCCGTTTGGATGCTCTCACATGTTGAATGTGTTAAATGAACGTCTCACGCGTAATGTGTCAAATGATTGTGTTTCTCCTGTATTGTAATTGATGATGATGACGATAATGACTATTTCATATGACGATACTGTAAACAATTTTTTCCCATGATTTGTGATATTGCAAATAGCACTGCTCCTTGCAACATTACTTATGGTTGTAAAACGTTGAGGGATGCTGGTGATAATGACAGTGTGGTCAGGAACAGCACTGGAAGTGATTGTGATAATACGTCAGGAAATGTTATTGTCAAGGATGGTAAGGTAAAGTAAGGTAATGTTGCTTATAGCCCAACCGACGGCAAAGGGCCATATCAGGGCTGTCACCACGTTGAAGTCAACTCACAAGTCATTCATTCACACAACCCTTTAAAATACAACTTCTAAAAACACAGCCGAAGTGTTGTTAAAAATTTTCCTACTGTAAAATTGCAGATCAGATGACAAATGTTAGTCTCTCCCTCAGAAATTCAAAGACCACATCAGGTGGAACACCTCTGAACAAGGTTTTCAAATTGTCTGCTGTAAAATGTTTATGTCTCACGTCAGACAAGTCCCAAACACTCTAAAGAAATATGTTTCATTGTGAGTGGCACATGACATGGAATGCACCACAGAGCTTCTTCACTCTTTAAAAGGTACGAATGAGTAAAATACGAATGGCTGGTGTGCAGCTGGCATAAAACCCTTTCTTCTTTGCGACCACCAGGAGCAGATGAGACGAACTCTCCTAGGTTTGGACGGATCTGGAAATGTTTGTTATCCGTCTGCGTATTCCAGTCCTCTTGCCAGAGGTCTCAGACATAATCATTCACTTTTGGTTTCAAATATGAGTAGGGCATAGATATGTTAGATAGTTTTCTTGTTGTGACATTCTTCGCCAAACGATCAGCCATTTCATTACGCCCACATGGCCGGGAACCCGAGCAAGAACAAATGGAACTAACAGTCTCTATGATTATGAGCGATTGGATGACGACATGGATGGCGATTGTTTTTTTTTTTTTTTGTTTTCTTTTTTTTTTTGTGATAAGTCTGGAAACATGGACAATCATGCGAACATTATTAATGTTTCTACATTGGAATGTGTGGCCGGTTATCGAAAATGACTGACGCAGATTTTATGAACTTTGTTACATCTCTTGATTTCATATCTTTAGTGGAAACGTTAACTTTTGATGCTAGCATTTTTAAAGATCATAAAACGCTTATCAAACCTTGACAAACTGGCAACACAAGGGAGATGTGCCGGGGATAGAATTGTCTTAGATCGTCAACCTCTGACTCTCTTGCGCTTATCTGCTTGATTGTGACAATAAGTATTGTCTATCATTTATATTGGAAAAAAAATTGAATAAAAATGTACTACTTTTTGTCCTTACGTTTCCCAACAAAATGCCCCGTATTCTCATTGTACGATTACAATAACGGAGGCGATATTTTGGAGGAATGTACCGTGGAAAAATCACTGTGTGTAGATAGATGATGATTATTATGCAGGGACATCCGATATTCTCCCTGAGATTTGATATGTTTGTGAACTCCACATTAAGCATATTTTAAAATGTGAACAGTAAACTATAGAGGTGTTCCGAGGATTATTAAATTCACATGGGAAAAAACTACTTAACAGGTGCACTAAGTTTGGCTTATACATTTGCAATGGTACATGTAATGGCGACCTTGCAAGTCAATATACGTATGAAAAGAGAGGGGTTAGTTACCGCCAAGGACACAGACAAACAAGAGTACAGGACTAGACACAATGCATTTCGATCTCTTGGGTCTTCTCTTCAGGTGAAAACACAATATTTAGGACAGTGACAAGAACACATAGCTGAGCTTCTCTTGCTCGTTTCCAAATTGAAAATGGCGCCAGACGGAAACGAAGGGATTATGGGAGAGCAAGAGGATGTCGGGGGGAAAAAAGGGGGGAAAACAGAAAGAGAGGGTGTGTGAAACATTGGTAAATAAAATAAAGTAAATGAATTTAAAAAATATATATAAATATATATAATATAAAATGTAATACTTAAATAGGCAAATGAATAAATAAAGAGAAACAGTAAGTAAATACATCAAATGAAGTGAATAAATAAGTGAATGAATGAATAATAATGACTGATAAATACAAATATATAGATGAATAAAATAAAATAAACAAAGTTAAAAATACAATAAATGAAAGGAAATAAATGGGTGGTGGTGCAACTTCTGTATGCAGTGTGTAGTAGGGGTTATGGTGGTGGTGGTGGATTTTTTTCCCCACAGATTTGGTGACCTAACTAGGGTTTAGGTAGCGGTTCAACAGTGACAGGCTACTTAGTTTGTGATTGGCGTCCTATATTGTGATCGGCTACTGAACCCCAGGGGTGAAGGGCTTCCTATATTGTGAACAGCCACTTCATGTGGATGTGCTACTTACTACTGGACACTACCACCGCTGCCTATAATGTGATATGTTACCCAGGTTGGAAAATCTACTTAAGCGTTGAGCTTCCTAATGTGTGAATGGCTACTTCAAGGGTGAGAGTTAGAGTTAAGATAAGAATACAACCACAGCTATCCCAGTTAACATTCTAAATGTTAAGATGAGTTTTATGCTTTTGGTCATTTTTCTTTCAGTCTTTGGTCATACATAAACATTTATTCTGTGGCTCTTTGAATATTTGTCTGTCTCTGTTAGGATCTGTCTATCACTATCAGTGTGTTTGTGCATGGTATAAACTGAGAGAGAGAGAGAGAGAGAGAGAGAGAGAGAGAGAGAGAGAGAGAGAGAGAGAGAGAGAATCGTGAAGATCATGATGATGCAATTCATAAGAAAATATACACACACCACACTCCCCTGAACACACACACACACACACACACAGTGGTCACATGTGGTACTTTCACAGTCCGGTCTTATGTTTTTTAGAGACTCAATTCTGACTGTGTGGCTAAAAGGGTACCACCATTACTGGGAGAGGGTGACCGAGGGTGGTGCTAACACTGTGTGCTGAGCTTCAAGGAAACAAGGTATCAGCGTCAGCTATTTGGTCCTTTCGGGCTCATAGCAGAAATCCTCCATTCTTTTAATGCACCTAAAAGTTTATAAAACCGGGCATTTCAACATTAGGTTTCAGGTGTTAAAACTTCTCCACTGCTGAGCCGCTTTTCTGTATTATGCTATTCATACCATCTACAAACACACGTAAACTCATGCACACACACTCATGTATGCATGCACACACACACACACACACACTCTCTCTCTCTCTCTCTCTCTCTCTCACACACACACACACAGAAGAATAGATTCACCACATTCTTTTTATTCAAAGAATCCATTCACATTTTCAGCCCCTGCCTTCTTTTTTCACTCTGCATAATTTTCAAAAGTAAACAAAAAACTTTTCTAATCAAGACTCTTTTCTTTATCATTTATGTATGCACACACACACATATATACAGACAAAACATTTTGATTGCATAATGGGAGGTGATTATGAATAGTTAGACAAGTTCTGAAAGTTATGCAACCCAACTAAAAACGACCAAAGCATGTGCTTTGGTCTTGTTCAGTAAACAAATGTTGTAAACACAAAAAATATTGACATAAAAATCTGGAACAAAACAGCCGGCCTGTGGCGAAGTGGTTATCGTCGAGGACTGGCGGCTGGGATGTCAGGTTCGGATCCTCGAAAATGCCAGGATTTTTCCACCCCGACTGGCTCCTACCCAGAGTTGAGTTTGCTACTGGCTCAGTTGGGAAGACTGGGACCAAACAGTCGAGTCTCATCCATTCATGGGAGCCGTCGCTGGACGGACGTGGTGGTGCCCTCGGAGGAGGACCTCACTCACGCTGACTCTGTGACAAAGCCATTATTGTCAACAGTAAGGGGCTTAGTAGGTGGTGTCCCGAGTATGTTGGATCAGAAAATGCGCCATGGAATTCACCGAAGTGACTCAGCAGCAGTGCAGGGTCTCCTCTGGTGGGTTGCCTCATGGCGACTTGATACTGACTGCTCCCTGTGGAATGCCAATAGCGGCGTTACGGCTAAACAATCCAGGGTGAGTGTGGCTGTGGACAGACGTCCCGAATGAGCGGCATGGGAGCAATGCCACTGAGAGGGCGCACATGATGAGACAGCAAAAAAAAAAAAAAGCTGAACAAAATATACAGCATCGTTTTTCTCAGCATTCCAGTAAATACTGACCAGGAATTCTCAAAAGAGAGTAAAGCTTGCTTGAACAATCAGTTACAAGCTTGAAAATATAATAAAATCCTCTCAACAGAAAAAAAAAAATATATATATATATAAATAAAGATATATATATATATATACATACATATATACCACTCCACACTGATATGACAATTCAACACGGACCTATATCAAGGTCATGATTCTGACACACACTCTGTGAATTTTTTTTTTAGAAGGCAGCATCAAAATGAAACTACATGTCGAACATGTTTTTCTGATAGAGATGAAAGCGGAGATGACCCCGATAAAATAGTTTTTTTTTTTTTTTTTTTCTCTCCCACATTTTATTCAATTAATAAGGGAGCTTACATGTGCGCAGAAAGATAAAATAGTTTTTTTTGACAGCGAGTCAAAATTAACATCCCAAATATAAAATCACATTGTGTAATATCAAGATCTATACATGGGCAAAACACTGAGAGACAAGCTATGGACCTGTGCATGCATTCCTCACATTACAGTTTTGCAGACTCTTGCACCTACAGGAGGGCGGGGATGGGTGTGGGAGCAGGGGTTTCATTAGTTCCCTAGAATTCCATTCCAGAGAGATGAGCTTGGAAGTTCAATGTGTTCATTTTTCAATTTAAAAAGAGTGCAATAAAACAGTACAAAATATGATATTTCCTTTGAATTTTTCCAGATAACTATGCTTAAGACTTAACAAACACTTCCATTTTGTTAAAAACATCAAGGAGAATCACACACACACACACACACACACACACACACACACACACACACACACTCACACGCAGTGGGCAAAAGGTAAACCATATAGCAGCCTTTATGACATTCCACAGATCTGACTACTATCTACTATTTATTTCAAGAGATAAAATTCTCAAATAAAAAATAAGATCACATTTTAAAGAAGGAAACCCGATTCCTACGAAAACTTGATATATTTCAAAATGTAATAATCATGCACACTTCCAGTGTTCATTAGCATTTTACTTCAATAGAAAGCCCTCACAGCTTGCGTGGTGCTGGTCACTGAGATCTTGTCTTGTTGTATCCACACCATTAAAAAAAAAAAAAAACACCAATACAACCAAAACTTTTTTGTAACATTCAAACCTAAGTTAATTTCTGTGGAGATAAAGTAAATTTCTAAAACACAAAGTGAGATCTTTATTATCTTTTCATATGAATATTCCAACAAACAAGGTAAATGAAGAATACCAGTAAATGCAGTTTTTCTACAATGATGAAATATGTGAAGAACTTAGTGTTGTTTCAACAAAAAGCTTTTCATACTCTTTGTGGAGAAAAAGCACACACATATGCATGCAAAATGTCACACCAAAACAAAAATAAAGATTTTATTTTCAAATTGCCACAACAAAGCAAACATTTGTTATTTCAATTATAATAACAACAAATCAGTAAGAAAAAGTTGTCATGGGAGGCTCCAAGAATTCTCTACACATGAATTATCTGAATAATCTGTCTGCATTCAGGTTTTTCGCTTCAAGTTCATATGAAATGCTCACTAGTCTTAGACTATTCACATCAAGGTGTGAAACATTCATACTTGTCCTTGCACAATCTAACAATAAAATGCAATGGAATATTAGAGAATTTCTCAGCAATGCATTCCAGTAAATGATGTTCTGTGAAGAAAACAATAGCACGACCACCTTACTTTGTTTTTCTTATTTCACATCGAATCCTGTGTGCACAATTGAGCTGTTGGGTAATTTTTAAAAGATCAGAAAAGTTTGGTCCTGACAGCTGTATTTTCTGGATTATCATTGCTTTTGTGACAACAAATGCTTTCTTTCTGCCACTGTCAATGAGATCTGAGCAACATCTCAACAGTCTCATCTTGTCTTCATTAGTGAAGAGATCAGGCTTGCCAAATGCATGTCCTTTTGGTTTCACCTGTCCAAAACTTGTGGAGAGTCACCATAGTTTTCATCCCTATAACGTTTCTGTTTGGGGATGCAATTTAAGAGATGAATAGCCTGATTTATTTTGCTGGAGGCAAGATATCATCCTGGTTTTCCTCTTCATCAGAGTCTAAAGGGTCATGAAAATGGGCAAAGACTGTACGGAATATTGCTGTCAGTTTTGAAACCGTGCTCACATCATAATGTCGATCGGCAGTTTGCACACTGTGATCCATGTGAACAGCCATGTCATGTTTTTCATCTCTGTTGATCCCTTCTTCTCTTGATTTACTGATAATTGTTTTTCTGATCAATGTGAAAGTCATTTTGCCCACATCCAAACTCACAATGGAACCAAAGTCAACCCAAGCATCTTTCAAAAAGTCACCTATTTCTCCAACAGAAGCTCGGTCTCCAGAAAAAGACGGCAGAACACTTGGTCCATTTTGGGATCAAATAATGGTCGTATATCTGTGATGAATGTGTTCAAAAGTTCAAATTCATCATCAGAGCAAAAAAAATACCTGCTGCTCCAGAAACGTGGAAAGTTTTCCCTTCTGCCACAAGCAGCACGTATCCATCCCCTTCCTTCTGTGCTTTTCCAATATCCGAGCATTTCAAGTCAGCAAACACACCTGTCCTCTTCCTGTTTTGAACAGCCAACTGGAGGAGAAGATGTCTGCCAATTCTGTGAGCTTTTTTTTTGCTCCTCAACTTCTTGTGATTTACTGACACCAGATTTCAACAAAGATTTGGCAATTTTCATCTTTAAGTACTGGTTTATGTGATCAAAATTGATCACCTCATTCCTGTCTTGTAATTTTCGGCGTTGGAGCTCTTCAAAGCAAATTTTGTCACAGTATGGAGTGACCCCTTCAGACATGTACGAACAGAAGCAAGAGAAGCAGCATCAATGAGAGGAGGCTGCTTTGCATCCAAAAAGTCCAAGAAATGGGTGAAAGCATTCAAATAGTTTTTCACTGTGCCCAGGACTTGTCTACTTTTAGCTGCTCAACTACTGAAAGCTGACCATCTTTTACTGGTCTTCCAATTGTTGACAGGCGATGAAGAGCTGATGAGTGAAATTCTCCCGTTCCCAGGCATTTTTCCAAAACCACTTGAACCATGTATGCAACCTTTTTGTTTCGTTTCTTTTTTCCTTTTGCTTATGAGTATCCATAAAGTCAGGCACAAAGTTCCCACCTTCTATCGATTCAAACCAAATCAGAAATTCATTTGACAAAGATGCTGCTGTATACTTATTCTGGCCCAAAGTATGTTTTGAAGAAGCACTGGAGCTTTTGATATTTTTAGCCACAATTTTATCAGTGTGTTTTTATCATACCCATGCACTTTTGAAGCTAGATGTTTGTCAACTCTTGTCCCTTTCCAAATACAGCCATCCACACTGCACTGAAGCACAGGATATGAGCGCTTTGGTGTTCCCTTGTTTCTCTTGATCAGATCGCGAACTTCATATTCAGGAATGTCTTTATGGATTTGCCTGAGATGTCTAGCCAAGGTTACAACCAATCCTGAACAGTTTTCAATGCAGCACTTTACTCTTTTCCGATGTCTCTTGGATCCCTGCCTTTGGCACCTATTTCTTGGAGCTGGTGTCCTGTAGACATGAGGGTTTCTGGTCTTTTCAAGTGATGCCCATTCTTCAGCCAAGTTATCATGGCTCGACTCTGAAAGCAGAAATGAGATATTTCTGAACAATGGGGGCTTTTTTCTATAAAGATAAAAAAAATATAAATTTTGCCACTAACTATTATCATCATGACTGTTTAATGTCCAGCTGACTGCATAGAGCCCACTACCGCTGCCTATTGAAAAAAAAAAAAACAAATTCATTGAATGTGTACTTTTCACCTATCCCAGAGATGAATCATAATTTACAGGACCATAAAACTGAGGGCCTGCCATGGCAACATGTAAGGAATATCCTCCCATTTCTGAAACC
This sequence comes from Conus betulinus, assembly GCA_016801955.1. Taxonomy (NCBI): domain Eukaryota; kingdom Metazoa; phylum Mollusca; class Gastropoda; order Neogastropoda; family Conidae; genus Conus; species Conus betulinus. The sequence goes on from JADBJO010002454.1 coordinate 292,924, forward strand.
AGGTTAAAAACATAGTCTAAAAGGATTCTAAATATATGTAAGAAAACAGAAACACCACTGAAGTACTCAGCAGGCAGCAGTGCAGTGCCTCCTCTGGTGGGCTGCCTCTTAATGACTTAGCACTGACGGTACAGAAGGTGATAAGATATCATACAATTACACCACTACTAACATGATCAAACCACACACACACACACACACACTCACACACACACACACACACACACACACACACACACACACACATTTTGATAGAATGCCACTAATACCTTAAAATGACTTAGCAAATTTTTCCTTGGATATCCCTAGACAAACTTGCATGGAGGGGGAGGAATAGGGAAAAAAACTTGTCTTTCTATAACTTAGTCTTAAACAACCTATGGACAAGTCACATGCCATGGCTTATTCCATACTTCTGAAGACTGAAATTAAAATGTTGGCCATTAAATAAAAAAAAATCATCACTTTTTAAAATCTGGGACACATTTCTTGTAGTTAAGCTACACTACTACAAATATTTGGACTCTTAGGTCTGAAAAATGCAAGTGGACTGCAAACTAAGTGAAATGTTGAACTAATAAAAGAAAACCTATTCTCACAATCAATCAACCCTACCAACTACTTCATTGATCATGTGGACATTTATTTGTGTTATCAAAATCTGTGAAAAAAAATGGTTTTGCCAAGAGGGAAGTGGCACACATGCAGTGACACAGCCAATTATGACCTCAACTACTTTATTGTCCAGGACATAGCAACTGATTCACCCACCTACTCTTTTATTTTCAGCCAATCATTTGCCAACTGTATTGAAAGATTGAAGTGTGAACTTCATCTGAAGCCTCCATGTGCTATTCTTTGACAATTTGTAATGAAACCAGACTATGTTCCACAGCCTCTAAGAGATGACAAGATTCAATGTAATCAGTCAACTGCCAAAAAAATAAATTTAAGAAACACCTGGATTACATCACATATTCACCTCGTTCATCTGTTGAAGAAGTAGATCCACATGGTTCTGTGGGACAGGAAACTGGTGTTCCAAGGGCAGATGACAAGTGCTGCGGCTGGTCTTCATCAGGTTTCTGTTGCCTGCTGCCTTGGCCACACCTTCCTGTAACAAGGAGTAACAATGCTGACCTCTGCTTTCATTCTGATCATCTTTTAATTTGTATGTACACTTATACCTGAACAAGTGATTCGTGCTATGACTGGAGCAACGCTGTGCATTCTGCTTAAAACCAACAGCATATGTGTAGTACAAAACATTCTGCAGTTAAAAAATGTGATGAAAGCCATCAGTATGTGGAAGTCATCATTAACAATAATCCACTTGCACAGTCATCGAAAGCGTTTTGCCACACATATTGAGTAAATGACCACCACCAATAAATAATGCAGCTGAGAACCAAATCTCAAACATTGGTCAAATGAAATTCTTGCCGACAAAATGGGTTTGTGATGCAAGTTTTTCTTGTGACCAAAGCTCCACCATCACATTAGGTATAGATCAAAGTACTGCTTTAGGAAAATGAAGTATTTTTTTGCGTTACTAGTACCTACATTCACACAACAGTTTGAAAACAATGGCTATGGAAGTGGAAGGGAATGAAGAGGCAGACTGACTCTCCAAGGCGGGCAGCCAACAACACCAAACTGCCCATGCTGTATCTACAGAGAGGGTAAGACAATCAGTCACAGCCCAGTTCAGGACTGCATGGAGAGAAAGTCAACAGGTGGAGGTATAGAAATTCACCATCTTGAGCATGCCCAATAAGTTGCCACATTCAGACTAAGAACTGCACACTGCCAGTTGCTCTCCCGCATATATCACCTGAATATATCGCACACAGATAAGTGCCCATGCGGTACAGGCCCACAGAACCCAGCCCACACATTCAGTCCTGTCCCACCTTCGACAGCCCAAGACGTGGGTTTTGGCCCAGTGCAGTGGAACTCCAAGAAAAGCTGTGGGGAATGGTAGACTCACTCCAACAGACTGCTGACTTTGCCCGAGGTACCCGACTTTGTATCTGACCAGCGTGACCAGGGAACGCAGAAAAAGAAGAAGAACAAGGGGCACTTTTCTGGGCCTAGTAGTAAGAACTACCAGGCGGCCGTCTTCAATCTACATTAATTTTTCCAGGGCAGTGGAAACCCCCTTCCCCCCCTTTTGATTTTCAACTGCTGTGGATTCTTTACGGTACACAGGGGGCCAGGAAGGCAGTTCGAGTTGACTCAGTTATAGTCCACATCCAATGAACTTAATGTTCAGTTTAATTTGTCAATCAAACTGGGGAGAGAAAAGGGGAAAAAGACCAGGTGACAACCCAGGTACTTCTCACATACTGAACTGGCAGGTGAACATCTCAACCACTCTGCCACCTTCCTCCCAATATAAATGAAAAAGAAATATTGTACTTCTTCTTCTAAAACCTTGTTCCATCAACAATAATGAAACAAAACACGCTAATTAAGCTTCAGACAATTTACTAGGTACCGTGGTGTAGTGGTTAATATCAAGGACAACCATCTGGGAGGTAGTGGGTTCAAATCCCATCAGTCATGTGGGTTGTTTTTGCCCTGACTGGCTCCTACCCAGAGTTGAGTTTGCTATGGGCTAAGCTGGGAAGACTGAGACCACACAGTAGAGTCTCATCCACTTAATGGATGTGCTTCGAGAGTGTTGCTAAAATGTCCTGACCAACACTGCAGGTGTCTGTATCTCTCAGGCCTGGTTGACGCTGGGCTATATTATTTAAGTAGGCATAGAGTACAGCCATGAACTCTTTGACATCATCTGTATCTTCCTCATCCTCATCAATTAGCACAATTGAAAAATTGTCTCAGGTCGTGTGCCCTTCAAGCACTGCTCTCATAGCGACCTCAGTTTCAGTTTCCTTTTCTCAGCTGTGCCCTTGGTGAGTCATGTCATGGTTACTGGTGTCATCAAGTTCAGTTGCTGGACTGATGTGGTAATGCCCTCGGGGGTAAGGGGTGGGGGGAGGGACCTCACTCACACTGGCTCCGAGACTAAGCACTTCTCTTTTCATCAACCTGATGCACAATTAAAAAAAAAAAGTGTAAGGGCTGCTTAGCAGTATACTGTATACCACATAAAAGAAACACCAAGCACTTAAACAAAATACACATGTAGTATGTAATCAAACACTTCATGAAATATGAACGTCAAATATGAAATTATTTTAGAATTGCTCTTAAGATCATTATCACGATAATTACTTACCTATTTTATTATCACTGGCATAGGTATGGGAATAGGCATGGTCTTGCCTGAAAAATAATGAAGATGTAAGAAAAAAAGTATGCAAATGCAATGTAAAGATTGTAAGTAAACATGGCACAGAGAAGAGCTAATACTGAAATTCACAATGCATGGTAAATTGAAACTATTACTCTGAAACTGTTTTTACTGCTGCTTATCAAAATCTTGATGAATCATGACAGCCTCCTACTGGCAAGGTTTGAAGTTAAAAATATTTCAAGTCCAATTTTCATAATGGGTTTGTGTTTGGGCTCAAACCCATGCACATCTTAACCACTCTGCCACCTTCCTCCCTAATGGAATACCTTTTAGAATGAAGTGCTCATCAACAACAGCATTACAAAAACTACACATTACAGTGGACCTCCTAATGCCATATCAGATCCTCTTCCTCTTGCAAGACCTATTTGTAACCTTTTCTTCTTTACATCTCTAACTGGACATTTGAGCGTTCGAGGCTTCATTATTTTTATCTTATCTGTTTAAAGACTCTACTAATGTCCTAAAAGAGGAGTATGTTTGGAAGTGGTGAAATAACATTCCTTATCATTATTCTGGGATGCCATTTTGAGATGAGACAAAACTAATTGTCACAGACTGAATCCTGGAAAGTTTATATAATTAAAAAAAAAACCTCTCGTAATAATGTAAATGAAAATTATGCTAACAATTTATATGCTATGAACTTGTTATGTTGCCCAGTCTGAGCTGACATGACTGAGCTGGATGATATATTCCATGCCACCATCTGTTGAAGGAAGACAGCCTATTTATTAAGATACATGTTCATGCTGTTCGATATGCCCAATTGGAACTGTTATGGTTGAGCTAGATAGCCTTTCTCTCCCACTAAAAACGATATCAGTTTGTCACATGGATCCCCTTTTTGTCATGAAAAAAAAAAATTCTGTCAATGACAGGACTTAACTTTTATGATACGAAACATCAAACAAAACTGTCATCAAACAAAATACTAAATATCAAAAATCACACAATTATTTACAACCATCCTGAGCAAACTTGCCTCAGTTTCTTTCGGTTGCCTCTTTTCTTAGGTCTTGACCTTTCATGTTTCCTGCAAAATTAAGATGTTTAAGCAGATTGGCATTTACCATTTGGAAACACTAAAACAATGCTGGGGTACACAAGACCATGTTTAAATTATAAAAAAGAACATCTGAATATCTGCAAACTTTGTAGTTGCAATGCTTGGGATTCTGCTGGCACAAGAAAATTTAGATTCTGCATCATAAAATGTGTTACAAACTGAGTTCTTGTTCAATCAGTCATGTGGCTTATTCACTGCTTCAAACTTTAAGTCATCTGGAGAAGGACAGCACAGCTCTGGAAGAAACTGTACTCTCTCGCAATACATATCCTCCCTCTCCTATACAAACTTCTGCCAAGCATTGGGACTATGAACATTTTTGTACATTAAATGACACAGGACCAGTTATAAAATAATAATAGTTTATTTGCTCCTACAACATTTGGACAATGCCGACTGAACAATTCAACTTCTGAAAGGCTAGTCAGGATAAATTATGTGGACTGACAAATGCATACATTAGCATATAGTGGTTAAGAAGGTTCAGATTCATGAATCTGAATGACCGACAGAAATACAGAACAGTAGTACAGATAAAAACTCAAGAGCAATACCACCGATGTATGAAAAAGTTTTCACGTAGGAAACGTTGAATACATAAAAAATGAAGTAAGTTATTACAAACAACAAAATCATGGTTCATTACAACTTTACCACAAAAAAGATAAATGTGCTGTACTTACCCTTCTCAAACAGGTCACTGTCACCTTCCCAAAATGAGGAACTGGTGCAACAAGGATTTTTTTTTTTTTTATTTACTAAATGTCTCAAAATAATTAGCAGGATCAGCATTTCTAGGTTCACAAGCATTAAAGAATAAGAATGTGTGAGAGAGTGAGTGAGAGAGAGAGAGAGAGAGAGAGAGAGAGAGAGAGAGGAGAGAGAGAGAGAGAGACAGAGAGAGAGAGAGAGAGAGTGTATGTGTGTGTGTGTGAAAAAAAGTTTGTATGGGACATAAGGGAATTTGTGGCGGAGTGCGAATATTCGGTATTTTTTGGTAAGACAAAATTCTTGACGCAGTCAGGCATGCGTACAAGCATTTCCTTTTTCATGTAACACTCTAGCACTGAAGAAGCACTTTCTGCTCTGAAAAAAAAATATTACGCTGCCTGACGTGCGTCAAGAATTTTGTGTTACGGAAAAATATTGGAATAATCACACACTCCACCACAAATTCCCTTATACCCCATAAGAACTTACACACACGCACACACACACACACATGAAAAATGTAGATATTAAAATGTAGCTCATGTGGCACTATCAGATTTTAAAACTTGCTTAAAATAACAGTTGTTTTTTTTCACTAAATGGCCTGATCCATGTCATTATTCTAAAGCTTTAGCAATGCAGCTTGGTTGAGCACATTTTCAGATAATTACTGGCCATTACTATATCCTTCGTTTTCAAGCTGGCTATTTCAGTAACACATATTAGAACCTGGAGATCTGTGACTTGTTTAATTTGGAAGAAAACAAAATGCTACATTTCTTATTCCTATCCTAGGACACATTATCATAATCGGATACAGCTAAACATCTTTCAGTCTGCATCATCCTTTCTCACACTGCACAGGTTGCAATGCTGAAAGTCAAAGACAGAGCACAATTTCAAACCTTTAACTTGCATGTTCATACAGTTAAGTGAAGTATAACATGAATCTCCCACATACCTCTGGCTTCCAATCATCACCACTGGACACAAAGTCCTCTTCACAAAGAAGACTCTCCTTGTCACTGTCAGTTTCATCCAGATTACTGGTACAAGGTGGAAGAAGATCAGAGCTGAAATACACACAAATCCAGTGTGCCAATGTGAATTTAAGCATAATCTCTACCACCTTTCATTTCCATTCAAGCAAAAAATGAATAATGAACAAATCATCAATGAAAGGCTATCATCAATCATCAATTATCATTCACCCTTCAAATACAGATAAAAGAAACAAGAACATAAAAGGGCTAAATACACCACAAAATATAGTGTACAATATTATAATCTCATAAACTAAGACATATTTCAGGTCAGAATTAAAAGATGACAGAGCAGTTCAGCTTTTAGGAGTAAACTTGTTTGAAGTATGCAATTTTCATCCGATTATGAAATACAATAACGTTAATCAGATTGGATTGGATTGCACTCCATTGCATATTTAGTCACAATGGAACTACTCCATGTGGCATTCTGTCTGCTCTCACACACAGGTCAGTGTGTGACCTTAGTACAGTGCCTGCTTTCCTTATTACACAGGGTTTTTTTTTTATACAGAACTTTGCCAATGACAACTTCTTTGCTGCCATTAATTCTTTTCCATGCACTAAGTGTATACTGCTCCAAGGACCTTGTTTATCATCTCATCTGAATTACTAGTGCCAAGATCACCACTGAAGGTCTTGTGAAGTGGGAAAAAATCTCAGCCAGATCTGGGTTCAAACTGAAGCCATTTTCATCAGTTGTAGTGTGAAGAGTGTGGTGGGGGAGGTGTCTGTTCATCAACTCACAATACACAGAATGCCACAAACAAATTTCGAATTGACCTTCAAATGCTGACAATGATATTTTCAGTTCAAGAGGTCAGCCAGCCACGCCATTTCCTTTGGTAAATTTTCAATTTGCAGGAATGCTGTCACACTTGTCCTTCCAGAGTGATTTATAGATGTAGACTATTACATTCACAGTTCTGATAATTCAGTACAGACTGTTTTCATGTTAAAAAGTTTACCTTGACTTTTTTTTTTTAAAAGTACTGTGCACTGTGGCCTAGTGGTTAACATCACAGATAAACGTCATGGAGGTCATGGGTTTGAATCCCACCAGTCATGTGGGTTTTTTTTTCTGACCTAATCGGCTCCTACTCAGAGTGCGAGTCTGCTACAAAACTCAGTTGGGAAGACTGGGACCACACAGTCGAGTCTCAAAAACTCTCATCCACTTGATAGATGCGTTTTTTTTTTTTTGTTTTGTTTTTTTTTTGGATAGATGCGTTCCTGAGAGTGTAGCTCAAATTTTCACCATCAACTCTGCTGCAGGTGTCTGTATTTTTTCCGGGCTGGTTGGGATATAAAGGAAGCATACAAACATTCCTGTCATATAGTCTCAGACTGAAATGGAACTCTGTAGCATCATCTATATCATCCTCTTCCTCATTAATCAGTAAAATGAAAAAAAATTGTCTCAGGTACTGTGCCCATCCAAGCCCTCCTATCATAGTGATCTCACTTTCAGTTTCCTCTCTCAGCTGTCCCGTTGGTGAGTTATGTCGCAGTTACTTGTGTCCGCAAGTTCATGGAGACTGTCGCTGGACGGACATGGTGGTGACTTCGGAGGGGGCCTCACTCACACTAGCTCCATGACTAAGCTTTTATTGTCATTAGAAGCTGGCTTAGTATGTCAGATCAGATTAGGCACCACTGCACTCCACCAAAGTGGCTAAGCAGAAGTGCAGTGCCTCCTCTGGTGGGTTGCCTCTTAAGAACATTACACTGACTGCGCCCTGTGTGCTGCCCGTGCCGCGAGTTTGGCTGAACAATCAGAGAGGTGGCTATGGAAATTCATAATGAGCAGTGTGTGCCCAGTGCCACTGGGGTGGCACAAAACCTGAGACAGCATAAAATAAAACCAACAACAACTTTTTTTTAGGTCAACAATGACTCCAAAGACATTACCTTCTTCTGACATTACCAATTGACTATTTCAAGAAAAAAAGATTCTCAAAGTTTATCAGAAGAAAGGCAGAGCATATATTAAAAAAAAATCTACGGTAAAAGCAGCTGTAATTGTGTGGCCTATTGTACATGTGTAATGACTGAGGAATCATCAAATGGGCCAAATCTGTATGAACAGCAGGTAATCCTGTCTTCAAACAGCTGTAAATTGTGTAATGCAGTCCATACCTTTTTCTACCAAAGGCAGTGGAAAACTTAAGAGTGAAACTTTGCTGACACTTGTTGCCTGATTAGCATTAAGCTAAAAGTGGGTAAATGTAATTGACAACTGTATGTTCTTAAAAAAATTTTTTTTGTGAAAAAAAGAACTTACGCATATGATAGCAACAAATTTCTCATAAAATGTTGACTGATTTTTCATCCGCTTACTTTTCTGTAAAAAGTTGCTCTTAGCTGATGAGGAACTGCTTGTATATTCCTTTCTCTGTTCAAAACAAGAGATCAGAAAAATAGATGTTAAAATGTGTATTATATGATTAGAAAAACTGTGCATGAATTGCAAAAAAAAAAAAAAACAAAAAAAACTGACATTAAAGTTTCATCAACTGTCATGCGCATATAACTATATGATTTATATAACATCTAACTTGGAAACAACTGGCTGTTATACCGTATATCACAAAAGAGTGCAAAATAGCACTGACATTATGCTCATATCTTAGCCTCAAAATGAAACATGAACAATTTCTGAAATAATATTGTATACTTTATATCTTTATTTTTAAAGTTTTTCTTTTCTTACCTGTGATGCAAGTTCCCTTTCAGTTGCCACCATCAAGGAAGGACTGTCAGGCACAAGGCTGGATGAAGCTTCACACACATTTGTCCCTTCTTTAACAGCTGTATCAAAGGGCACATCCTTTGCAGGAGTAGGTGGAACTGAAGAACTGAGACAACAAAAGAATTATTAAAAAAAAAATGACCTTTAAAAGTAACATGTAATACCAGTTCTTATTACAAATCTAACACATGTGTCTGTGATGACAAAATAGACTGCACTCTTGGAGTGTTTGCTTGTGTGCTCACCTTTGACTAAATAACTGTTAAATATGATTACCAGCATCCAATCGCTTTACATGGGTGCTTAAAACATAAAAAATCAAACTTGAAAAAAAACCCAACCTTTTTCTCAATACTAAATGCTTGAGATGCCGTGGATGAGGCACTAGACTTATGACTGCATGATCACAAGAAGTGCAGCCCTTCTGCTTCAGCATGACCTCTGGTTTTCCAGAGAAAAGTAGATCATTCAAGATCATATCCTAGTTCTTCCTCAAGTTGTGTTCAATAACAGCTGCCTCAATTAATAGATAAAAGTGCCTGACAAAGTTTATGAGTTGTATTTATATCATTGTAGTAAAGATTGTAGAAGAAAGGTGGCAGAGTGGTTAAGATGTTCACCTGCCAATACAACGTGTGAGAAGTGCGTGGGTTCGAGCCCTGCCTTTTTCGCCCTTTCTTTCCCAGTTTGAATGACAAATCGACTGAACGTCAAGTCCATCGGATGGGGACTATAAGCGAGTCAGACCCGTGTGCCTTCCTGGCCCCCTGCACATGTTAAAGAACACACGACAGTTGAAAATCGAAAAAAGCAGGGGGGTTCCCCGCTGCCCTGGTAAAATTGATGTAGATTGATGATAGCCGCCTGGTATTTATTACCAAGCCACAAAAATTGTCACTTACTGTTATCGTGTGCCATCGTGTACCGGTGAAAATGGAGGACACGTATAAACATCGCATGCATCCTATGTGAGAAACTGGAGGAATAAATGAGATAAATGAAAATGAGTGACTCATATTTGAATGGGTACGGGAAATGACTGAATGAGCGCCAGTAGGCTGCTCTTCGGCCGGCTCTACCCAGGTAGGCATCCCATTGAGAGTGAGGTAGTGTGTTTATTGCAAAGTGCTTAGAGCTTGGTTTGTGACCGAGGATATGCGCTATACAAATACCCAATATAATAATAATAAAGATTAACCCCAGGGAAGATAAACTGAAGCAAACTGAAGGACTGCAATCAAGAATCACGTCATCACAGCTGACCCAGCCAGTGTAGGTACTATCACGGTATCAGCACAAGACAGATCAGTATGAAGACTTGCCCAAGCCACTCACTGGACCATCTGTCTGTTTTTACCTAGCATCTCTGGCTGACAACAGTATTTACGCACAGACACAACACAGACACACGCAAACACACACAGACACAAGCACACACACACACACACACACACACACACACACACACACACACACACACACACACACAGGTGCAACACTTGACACTTGAAGAAATGAGAAGTAACTAACATTCCAATCTATAACACAATGTTTCTCAATCTTGTTATCCCTATTCCACTATGATGACTGACATCTTTGAGTCTTTCAGTACGTGGATCAATGGCCAGACAGCACAAACAATAGAAATTTATATATGTATAGTATTTAAACACACACACACACACACACACACACACACACACACACACACACCACACATCTGTAAAGAAACCCATGATGTTTAAGTGAAATCGGAAATTAGAATTCAGTCTAATTCATAATTCCACTAGTAAACATTAGAATTCTTATTTTCCCAAAGGCAAACTGAAATTCTAATTTTCCCTACATAAATCCTTACTGAGATGTTTCCATCTCCTCTAGCTGAAAAGGCTGAAATCTAAGGTTCAATGGAGAACACTAAGAATTTATTGCACAAAAGAAATTAAAAGAGCCCAACATACACTTCACACACACACACACACACACACACACACACACACACACACACACACACACACACACACACAATAATGCACTTAAGTACAGCAAAGTGAAGTGCAAAATTAACCATGTAATTGTATCAAAGGTTTGGTACAGAAGAAAATTCATAAGTGCAAAATAAATCATGTGATTTATAAAGATTTTGTAAAGGAAAAAAAAAAATACAGATGATCTTTTAATCATAGCAATTCACATCAGGGTTTATTTTTTTGGACTGCGCCCCGCGCCATTGGCACATCAAGGCTGAAAAATGACCCAATACTTTTCCGTCTTCAAGCCAAAGGGCGCTTCGCTTTTGCATTCAACTGCGCCAGCCTTCATGGTGTGTTAGAAAGATGGGCCTTCAGTGTGCAAAAATCTGACACTTACACCTTAAGAATCAGACTCTCCTTGGACAGATGTGAACAGCTCATGAGAGTGAAAATTGAAGAGGGTAGCCTGTGTGACTTTGACTTCAATGCTGCCGTACAAAAGTGGAGTGATACCAGCAGTAGAAGACTCAAGATCAACAACTGAAGAAGGGGAACAGCAGTGGGATACTGTACCGGAGGCTGGATTTCAGTTTTCTTCCAAGTGAATTGTCTACGCATGCACACACGCACGCACGCGTGCACACACACACCATACATATTCTCACACACTCAGTGACTCACGAATCATCAACATGGATAAAACATTTCCTGATCCGAAGTCAAAGACACATGTTCATCTCCTGCTCAATACTGTGGCTTCAGCTCGATTTGAACTCTTGGCTTACCAACCCTAACTACTCCTGTGACTGTGAAAGGGCCTTCAATGTGGAAAATGTAACACTCACACCTCTCAGTGACTCTCACCTCTCAGAGAGACTACTAGCAACTCATGAGAGTGAACACTGATGTGGATACTAGCCTGTGTGACTTTTCTGATTTAACAATAAAGAAGTGAAGTGATGCCAGCAGAAGACACAAGCTCAAGAACTGAAGAAGGGAACAGCTGTTGGATATCAGAGACTCTGACTGGATGACAGTTTTTCTTTCCAATACACACACACACACACACACACACACACACACACACACACACAAACAAAAGGTGAACTCAGAAATAAACACACAAAATATGATTTAATATCATTTCTTTAATTTTGCACTGTATGACTAAATGTAACTGTTGAATCGTTCAGGCCACTTTTTCTTCTTTTGACTGGTGACCTACTGTTCCTTCAAATGACCCAATTTTTTTTTGCTTCAGAGGACCAATTGACCCATAAGGATTTTTGACAAGAATAAACCCTGTCACATTGATGAATTTTAGCCTGTAATCATTCTAATCAATCTCAATTGGATTCTGATTTCCACCCTGAGATACATTTATAAAAACAATTCACACATTCTGAAAACTTAAGAGCATCTTAATAAGTTCACCTTTGTTTCATTCTTACAATTTGCAAACAATAAGAAATCATACTCATTCAAAAAATGATTCATAATGTGTGAGACCAACTCAGTATTAATTACCTACCTTGTAGATGCACCACAATCAAATCCATTCTGTAGATTTTCTTCTGGGTTCCCAGGTATTATGTCTGTGCCACAAAGGAGAAAACACTATAACAACAAGAAACAGTAATACAAAATTATGAATACATCATGTACAGAAAAAACTGTAGTATATTATAATATTAAAGGTTTTCTATTTGTATATTTGTTTGTTTTTTTACTTAATGAGGGAAAAATTCAACTCTTGGGTTAAAATATACAAATAAAAAGCAAGACTTCTTTTTTATCTTATTTATCTGAAATTCCCTTAAGTTTTCCTTTGTAACTTGAAGCTTAATTCATACTTTCCCCTAAGAACTTAAGCTGAATCAAGTCTATGATAATAATGACAAATACATTATTCCTTAGGAACTTTAGTTGAATGAAGGTCTTTAATGATGACAATAACATCATCTCAATGTCTATGCCTCTATTTTTACCAAAATCATTTTTAAAGAATTACTATGAATGTGTTAACTTGGCAGCTAATCACAAGGACATCCCCATTACCCTCCCCCTTTCTGACCACCAATTACCTCTCTGCCTCTGTGACTGTCATCAACCCCCCATACATCTGTCCTATCCTTTCCACCTCCCAATTTTACTCCCCTTCCTTCTCCCTCCTCTCTCGTGTTTTATTTGTGTTGTTCATTGGCTGTTTATGTGTGAATGATTGATTGTTATCATTGTGGTGAACATGTTTTTATTACAATATCGTTATTGTCCCATCAGCTTGAAAGGACATTAACTGGTCAACAAACCAACACATGACAAATCAAGTGCTAATAACATTTCACCTACCTTTAAAAAAAATCACCACTAAATTGTTATTGGAAAATGGCTTAATTCATGTAGGAAACACCCCCGAAAAGCACAGTTTACATTGCTGTATGAACTCAACATTTTTTTGTCTACAAAACTGTCTCTAAAATTATCACCTGGTATACACTTATTTTGTAAAGAATACTTACTTAGAAGACCAGCCACTCCATTTAATCAGATATTCTCTTTTCCCCTGCATAATATGAAATAAACTTTTTTCGTTTAGTCAAAGGTCATCAAATTAACATCATCATTATTGACAGCCTTTGGCTTTTATATTTTAAGGCTTCATATAGAAATCCACACAGTGTAAGTTATTAACCTGTTCATGGTCAGGCCTCAATGTCAGTTCTGTCAGAGAGAGAGAGAGAGAGAGAGAGAGAGAGAGAGAGAGAGAGAGAGAGAGAGAGAGCAATTGAGAAGTACGGACTTACAAGCTCTGGTAAGATTAGGTGAACACAGTATTCACTTAACCTGGTTTTCTCTCTCTCTCTCTCTCTCTATCCCCCCGCCCTCCCAATCCTCCCTTTGCACACACACACACACACACACACACACACACACACACACACACACTACCAGAAGTAACTGAATGCCAGGTTGACTACTAAATCAGATTATAAGTTTAAATGTACAGACTAAACTATTATCAAGTGTCCATTTTATAAAGATTTGTTGGTTTGTTTATTTGTTTACATTTTACCCTAACAGAAAGCCATTACATCCACACCTTTATTGATTTCTTCCAAAAAAAAAAGTGGGAGCCCAAATGGTATAGTTCAAAAGGTTATTCCTTTCGCCATTGATCTTGATTAAAACAATTAAAGTAAACCCAACAAATGTTGTGCATTCATAAAACGTGAGCGACGAATTTCACTTCAGTCAGTAGCACTCCACCTCAGTCCTACAAGTTGAACAGGATCTAAAATCACATGATATGTTTGAAGTGTTTGCTTCGACGATGCCTGTAATATAGTTTTTCTAATGTATTCTCAATAAATCAAAATGCAAAATATTCAACAGTTACAGCAGCTTCTAATATACTGCAATATCTTCATATGATTCTATTATGCTTACCTTCCGCATTCGCCGTTTAACAATTCTGTTAACGCCATGCAATTCAGTCTCCGCCATGTTTGAACTTGCAAAGTGATGTCCCTTTCAAAACCGCGTGACTTGTCGAAAACTACGCTGAATGAGATTTTAAATCCGTGACAGTCATTTTGGTTTGAAATACAGACTAGCACAATGCTAGTTTTCATGTGCACTCATTTCATGTGTGTCAGTTTTGCTAGCAGCCATTTCTCACTCACTTATTCACCACGTCACATGTCATATAAGGAATAACGTGAATCGTTACTTAATTCACGGAAAACACACACATTTAAGTCCAAATTTGAACACCATGCAAAAATATGACCGCACAGTTTTAAGCCTTGGTAGCATTTCTATAGGTGCATGTCTATAATTATGGTGTTTTGCAAATCACTCGTTTTCAAGTTTGTAAAGTAAACAGACAGAAGTGGTGTCATGGCAGACATTAACTGCTACCTAAGAGCCCGATTTTTTAAATTTCAGGTCCAAACTGTAAACCATGTTCCATTACAAAATTTTGCTTCCATGACAAAAGATTTCAGTTAAAAGTATAAACATATATGGCATCTCAAAAAATCAATCGTTTATTAAAGTTTTACACCTATGAATCATGTGGCAAGTTTTCACAACGGACACGGCAACTTAAGACAGATGATGAACTCAAAGACCAAAAAAAAAACTGTCACCATCTACATTTAAATCTTTGCTGTCCTATGTTTTAGGATCATATTAATCGTTTCATATGCGTATGGCATCTTAAAAATTATTACATCAAATACAGTATGACGTTCTTTTAAGTCGCCATTTGAGCTTATTGCCACCGAATTTTACAACATCCCCCAAAAACGCGCTGTGAAACAGAAACAGGGCCATCTTTTAAAATCCCTTTTGCTTGTATCTAGTTTATATCCCAAAGCACGTTCTGGCACAGTTTGGTCAAAATCGGAGAAAAAAAATGAATGAAATATACAATTTTGAATCAAGAATCACAAAATCTGTTACAAAGTGAACTAACATGCATTTCAGAAACACCACAACTTACCCATTTTTATGGTCACCACCAAAAATCTTTGAAAGTGTGACTTAAAATTAAACAAAAAATAAGTTCTTGGGTTATTTACTTTAAAGTTTTCACCACCTAACCCTTTGATCACATATACAGCCTATCAAACCACAAAGATTTGATTATAGGTAGCCAACTTTGGATGCCATTCAGATGTCCTATTTGTTGATATTTTTGTTTAATAATAAAGAATTGCGTACCATCTGGAAAGCTGTTAAAGGGGAAGTTTGTAGGCTTTATTTTTTCTCGGTGCAGTGACCATTTTTTTTAGGTAGCTCAAGGCACACCACGGGATTGTGGTGGTGGTGGTGGTGGTGTGGTGTGTGTGTGTGTGTGTGTGTGTGTGTGTGTGTTGGTGGAAGATTATGCCGTCTGGTGTGGGAGTGGTGGGTTTTGGGGTTTTTGTGTTACTGTTGGATGTGTGATGCCTTGGGGCTGTAGCATACCCAGTTTGGCAATGAGATGGGTTTCTCTTGATGTGCGCTCAAAGCTGTCACTGTGATGGCCTGAGTGCCAAGACTTTCACATGGTTGATGTTGTGTGGGGGTGGTTGAAGTGTACGTCAATCAGTTTGGGTCGGTGGTGGCGGATGTCAGCCAGGTGTTCAGAGATGCGTTGTCTCCAGTGTTCGGGATGTTTCACCTAGGCCTATATAGATCTTGCCAGCTGTGTGTCATTTGACATATTAAGCATGACATGTTCATTTGACACATTAACACATCTGAGAGAATCCAAGTGGCTAGGCTATTTAACGATCCGCATGAAGATGATGCACGCTGGTTTCAACTCTACACAGTTCACTGACCCACTAATTCTTTGCACTGGCGTATTTTTTTTTTTGGTACCCTGTCAGCATGCGGTAACCTTTCTTTTTTTTTTTGATGAAGAAAAACAGCAACAGCAACAATAAAATAAACAACTATGAGCTAACAAAGAACTACTCATCAAAACACTCAACATCGGTTCCAATTTACAGAACAGAAAAAATAGGACTTTGATGTAATGAAACTGCAATTTTACACATCAGTGATAAATCTGATACAACTTGATCCAGAGAACATTTAGGTAGGGATGGCAGGTAAGGTTTTAAGTGCTCACATTGAAAAAGGATGTGATTATTTGTAATTTTTCCGCCACAAAGGCATGTTATGTTCTTACAAAACTTTGTCTTAAAAGCATTCAATTTGATCTTATAAATCAAAGAAATTATAATCCGTGAATAAGGTATGCTACATTGATGAAATGAATTAAGTGTGTCAATGTTTATTAGCTGGCGTGAGTGAGTATCAAGAAAACATCCAGAATTTTTTTTAGTTTTTTTCTAAAATGTTTCCAGCACGCATTTTCTAATAGACTGTATCCCTTATGGACAGACAATGGAATACTGATACATTCTGACCCACTTGTATTTCTGCTCCCCGCTTTGCTGCTCTGTCGACCCTCCTCATTAAACTGAATACCACAGTGTGAAGGAACCCAACAGAAAGAGATACTCGTACCCCTAATAACCAAAAGATGTATTAATTGATGAATGTCTGTAATTAAATCTTTTCTTACCGTTGTTGATTTGCTGAGGGCAAATAAAACCGATTTTGAATCGACACAAAGGAGGGCCTGAAGTGTTGGGTAAGAAAGATCAAGAAGATAATAATACAGGGCCATTAAAATGGCAGTTAGCTCGGCTGTAAAAATGGATCTGTTTTTTCCAAGGTAGTAAGATTTTCCACCTTTATAGAAGGAATAGCAAATGCTGCACCTACTTCTTTGGTATCTAAGAGAAAACCCGTCTGTAAATATCTTGAGATGAAGCGGGTACGAGTTTTCTATATACTCTTTTACTGTTATGCCAATCAAGTTTTCATTGTCACCTTTTTTCAAAGACGAATGGTGATATCAAATGATGCTCTTTGAAGTTCCCATGGTGGGCTGGGAGATGAAGGAAGGTGAGGTTTAATTATTTCGTTATGGTTAATTTCTGACTCTTCGAATAAATGGAAGTGAAAGTCCCAATTGTCGTAAGCGAGAAGACTGATTTTGCTCTTTTAGGGAAGTTATATCAGATCTCAAACTAACTTCGTTTTCGACATTGCTGTCACATGTTGAAGATCGTAAGACATACTTTGCGACAGCGAGCCGTCGATACTCATCTAATGGTAATACCCCAGTTTCGCGATATGTTCCTAGGGACGATGCATGATATGGTATACCTATAGCTAGTTTGAAAGCTTTGCTAATCCAAGCTCTGCATTTTCTTTGGCAAACTTGCGGGGCACTGAAGAAAACTTCTTGTCCATAAGTGAGTCTTGACCGTATCAGCGATAATGCCAGGTGTTTGAGTACATTAGCATCTTGGCCCCGTTTGTGTTTTGTATAACTTTGAGAAAATTAAAACTTTTTCTGGCCTCTGTTAATAGATATTGAATATGATGGTTCCACGATAACTTTGAAGTAATATATACTTCAAGAAATTTTACCATCGGTCTGTACTCTAGGATTTGTTTATCTATTCGAAAAATGGGTAAACTCTGGTGGATCTGGCCCACTATCGAAAAGTACAAGATTAAGTTTTTTCGGTGATAACAAGAGTCCATCTCCATCATGTAATTATTTAAGTTATCAAGTTCCCGTTGATACAATTTTCTAAAATAGTTCAGCTGTCTTTTGGAGGTTTCCTTTCATGGTAACTTTCATCCACATGCATATGTCATCTGCATATTGCACGATTACAATATTATTTGACACAGATTGTGGGTAAATCATAGAGCAGAATATTGAATAAATGAGGGGCAATAACTGATCCCTGTGGGATTCCCATTTGGAGAAATCTTAAGGTGGAATAGGAATTGCCTACTTTTGTTTGCATACTTCTGTCAGATAAGAAATTCTTCACATAGTCATAGATACTTCCAGACAGACCAATCCTTTTTAATTTATACAGTAATCTACAATGCCAGACATGGTCATAGGCTTTCTTTATATCAAAGAATGTGGCCAGTACATTTTTCTGTGAGCAAATTGATGTTTAATCTGCGTTGTTAGTTTCACTAAATGATCAATTGTACTTCTATTCTTCCTGAAACCTGCTTGATTGGCAGGGATAACTTTTCTTTTATCACATGGTAAATTAGTCTGTTTAAAATTATCTTTTCCAGCAGTTACCGGTGTGTGATGTTAGAGCAATGGGTCTGTAATTATTTTTATCCTTCTTTAACTTTCCTTGTTTTGGTATTGGAACTATGATTGAGTGTTTCCATACCTTTGGAATATGACCTTCATCCCAGCATTTTGAAAACAATTCATGTAGTAATATAATCCAGTTTTCCGGCAAATGTTTTAACATTATGCTAGATATTGCGTCTGCTCCGACTGACGTTTTCTTATCACTTCAAGAAAACAGCGTGTCTTTCAGTTCTTTCAAAGTAATTGGGGGCATTGATATAATTTGCATTATCTGGTACAGGATCTTTATACATATCTTTTTGGGCTCGTTTTCCCTAAAAGTTCTTATTCTTTTGGAAGATTATTAGGAAGCATTGTATCAGAAAACATGTCGACGAAACGACTCAGCCTTTTGTAAATTGAGAGGAAATTCATTACCTTCAATCCTGACTGGACATAACGGTAAATTTACTCCATTTTTCATGTTACTGAATTTTTTTTCCATATCTTTTGTAGATCTTTATGGGCTATACACCTCATCTGTACAAAATGCAGCCCAATACTGCCGTTTCACTTGCGCTATTGTTTTGTTACTAAATGAATTCGCTTTCCTCATGGGGATGTGATTTTCTGTTTTTTTTTTATCCTGTAAGTATATTTTGAATAATAACGTTTCTTTTCGTTCACAACTTTCTCACAAACTTCGTTCCACCAGATGTTTTCGAATGTTTGTCAGATTTTAAATTAGAATATTTCGGTATGGAACGATCAGCTGCTTGTAACACAGTGTTCGTGATTTGGAATAAAATTTTTTGATATCATCATCTCTTATGTCATTAGTATTTTGCGATTTTAGAATATTCTCAAACATTTTCCAGTCAGCACACTTATAATTATATTTGGCTATAATGTCTTTGTCATTCGTAGTCTGGACTAAGTTATCATTAAGAGTAATTATAAACAGGTAAGTGGTCACTTCCTAAGCTATCAGTATGTGTGTCCAGTCACTATTTGGACAAGGTAGGGAGAAATAAGAGAGATCAATGGCAGAAGCTCTTTGAGTGGGTATATCAGGGATCCTTGTGACTCTCCGTCATTAAGTAGATAGAGAGAAGCATCAACGATATTTTCGACAAATCTGTTACTAGTCACAGAAAAACATTATCAGCTTCCAAAAAGGTGAATGAGCGAATTGAAGTCACCAGCGATTAGCCTAATTCGGTCATTCGAAATCATCAATTGCCGTAACCATTCAGTATTTTACTTCACTTGGCCCTTTAGGGTAAGTACACATGACGACATAAAAATTAAAACGTCTGACTGATTCTAACCCTGCTGCACCAGGATTGCAGTTGTGATATGTTGCGTTGGTGCCCGGTGACGAACACACGGAGTAATCCTTTTATCATAATATTAATAGCTGTTTTGACTTTTCTCTCCTTGCTCAGTCTTTTCACAGACTGGAGGGAAAAAATAGTTGGACAGTTTGGGTAGAGTATTACGAGTCATATTTAAAAGCAAGTGTGTGGAATAAGTAAGGCAGGTTTGTAGAATGGATCTGCAGTTCCATTGCATAACAGATAGCTTTACTTTCGCCCATGAATGGCCTTAAGACAGTACAAAAGTTTTGAGATTGATGGTGGCAAACTGTAACTATCAAAACTAAACGGTTAGAGCACAAAGAGAGAGAGAGAAGAGAGGAGAGAGAGGGAGAGAGAGGAAGAGAGAGAGA
>JADBJO010002455.1:0-7500 GCA_016801955.1 Conus betulinus
CAGAGATTATTTTAATCCTTGCTGCAACCAACACAACCACACTTCACAACACACACCCACCACACACACAAACACACACGCACCCCACACACACACCACACCACACGCGCGCGCGCGCGCGCGCGCGACGCACAGCCACTCATACACGAGCGACACAACCTATCCGGACACGAACTATCTTTCTGTCTTCTGTCTGTCTGTCTCTCGTTCCTTTCCTCTTCTGTCTGCTGTCTCTCTCTCTCTTCAACCCACACACGAGCAAGCGCACAGCCCCATCACACACACTTACCACACACACACACACACACACACACTCACACACACCACTCACACAACACGCCGCCCGCGCTCGCGCGCACACGCACACACACCCACACACACACACCACACCACCTCACCACTACACACCCACACACACACACACACGTAGTACGCACGCAAACACAGCGACACACACCTATCCGGACATACTAACATATCTTCCTGTCTGTCTGTCTGTTCTGTCTGTCGTGTCTCTGGTCTCTTCTCCCTCCTCTCTCTGTCTTTCTCTCCTCTTGTCTCTCTCTCTTTCTGCTTCTCACTTCCTCTCTCTCTCTCTCTCTCTCTCTCTCTCACTCACACACACACACAACACACACACACACACGACAACACCCACACCACACACACCCTCACGCACGACACTGCTCTCAGACACAGACAGCCCAACACACACCACACACACCACACCAAAAAGACACACATGAACTACCTACACAGCGGTTCCGCGAAGTACAACGCGCGCGCGCGTCGCGCGCGCTTGTGCGCGAGAATCTTTCGCAAGCGAAGCGATTCCCATCAGTGCACAAGTGTGTGTGTGTTTGTGTGTGTGTGTGTTTAGTCATAAACCATGATTTAATCATCTGCAATAAATTGCTTTCAGTCATTGTGTTTTGTGTGTGTGTTGGGTGTGTGTGTGGTGTTGTGTGCGCAGCGGCGCGCCTGTGGTGTTGATGGGTGTGTGTTCCTCTCTCCCATCCCGCTTTCCCCAAGTTTTTTTTTTTTTGTTGTACCTTTTTTTTTTTTTTAAACAATTCACTGTAGTTGGCTGTCTATTTGCAACAGTCACGAAAAGCCAGACTTGTGTGTGACATCAAAGAAAGATGATCGAGCTCTTCGCAAATCCCCGTTCACGTCCTGCCATAAATGAAAGAACTCGGCAATCAAATATCGGTGGTCTTATGCTGCTACTTTTTTTCTTCTTTTTATTTTTTTTGGTTGTCGTTGGTTGATTTTCAAACCATCCCCTCTTTCACACCCCCCGCCCCCTCCACCCCCTCCCTCCACCCCAAACCCCATTCCGTGCCTTTTTTGACCTTTCGTCTCCTCCTCCGTCCTGTCTTCTCCCGATCTCCCCATCATCCGCCCATACGACGAGTCATAATTGTTTGGTGATGTGCCGCCTCGTGAGGAGGAATGTAATATGTTAATCTATATATAAACGTGTTGGTGCCTGCCAGTGGTATGTAGCCAGCACTAAGCTGAACTGCAAGGTCACGGCTCTTTGACGTGTCATACAGACGATACAGCAAGCTCCTTGGGTGGGGGGGGGGGGGGGGGGGGGGGGACAACAAACAACAACAAAAAGCAGAGGAAAACTTAAGTGTTTAACCACTGTTGTGACCAGTAACCATGAATACATTTTTCGTTTTGTTTTCTTTCTTTTTAAATATATAGTTTTTTCCTCGTTTTTTTTATTTAACTGTCTCTTCTCTGTCCTCTCTCGACTTCTTCCTTCTCATTTCTTTCTTTTCTTTCTTTCCTTTATTAAATTTCTTTCCTTTTCTTTCTTTTTCTTTTTCGTTCTTTTCGTTTTCTTTCTCTTTTTTGTCTTTCTTTTTCCTTTCTTTCCTTTCCTTCTCTTCTCTCTGTTTCTTTTCTGCTATTCTTTCTCTCTGTTCTTTCTTTCCTTCTCTTCGTTTTTTTTGTCTTTTTATTATCCATTTATTTATTTTTTTCTGTTCTTTTTGCTGCCAATCATTTTCCATGCCTTCTTCACGGGGCATTACCTGTCAGCGTCGCTGGTTGACGGCTCGCCGTCCACCGCCACATCCTGACGTGTCCCGCACCCCCCCCCCCCTCCCTCGCAACCCCCCCCGACCCCCCCCCCCCCCCCCCCCCCCCCCCCCCACCCGCGGCCCAGTAACCCAAGGGAGCAGTCAGCATCAGTCGTCATGAGGCCACCCATCAAAGGAGACGCTGCACTGCTGCCGAGTCACTTCAGTGGTGGTGTGTTCAGCGGTGCCTGTTTCCGACGACATCCGCGCGGTCTCCCCACTGACGACGCTGGAGTCGTTGTTCGGTCGCAGCGTGAGGGAGCGCCTCCCCCCGCCCCCCCCCTTCGCCCCCCCTCCCCCCTCCCTCTGCTCCTTACTACCCTTCCCCGGATGATGTCCCACCGTCTTGTCCACAGCGACAGTTCCTATGAATTTTGCTGATACCGGCGACTTTCTTCCGATCTCAACCGAGGTCACTGACGTGGAGAGGAAATCCAAACGGAGGTCATTCACGAGAAGAGGGTGTGGGGGCCTCAGAACTGAGACTTTTTAAATTAAAAAAAAAAAACTGTGATCTTTGGGCAAGACTGCTGTGGCATTCTATTCTGCCATCGACTATATGGCCGGGCCGGACCTTACGCTAACTTCTGTGATATATCCCGGTATCCAGCCAGTCCCGAGAGATACAAACGCCTGCAGAGTTGGTCCGAACAATTGGTGAGCAGTATTGTCAGAGACGCGTTCATAAAGGGATAGAAACTCGGCTGCTCGCTGTGGGGTTCCAGCGGTACCAGTTGAGCCCGTGGCTAACTCAGCTCTGGGATAGGAGCCGTTTCAGAGCTGAAAGAAAAAATCCGCCAAATATTCATGATCTTGGTCTGATGGGAATCGAACCCGATGTGCTAGCCCGCGATCCGGCAGGGCACCGTCAACCACGGCGCTACCCCCAGTGGCTAGGTAGTTATGCCTTTTACCTGACTTGCTGTGATTATCATACTGTTCCTCATACGTGTCTGTCTGTCTGTCTGTCTGTTTGCCTCTCTCCTCTCTTGTGTTCTCTTTTCTTGTGTGTGCGTGAATGTGTGAAAAGTGTGGTGTGTGTGTGTGCGTGTGTGTGTGTGCGTGCCGCGCGCGTGCGCGCATGCGTGTGCGTGTGCGTATGTGAAATATGAGAGTGTGTATGTGTGTGGTGTGTTGTGTGTGTGTGTGTGGTGTGTGTTGGGTGTGAGAGAGAGAGAGACGGAGAAGAGGAGAGAGAGAGAGAGAGAGAGAGAAGAGAGAGAGAGAAGAATCTGTTAGTATGTCAGGAATAGGTTGTGTGTCCCCTCGTGTGTGTCGCGCATTGTGGGCGTGCGTGCTTGTGTGTGTGGTGTGTGTGTGTGTGTGTGTGTGTGTGTGTTGTATGTGTGTGTTGTTGAAGAAGAAAAGTACGCGTTTAAGACGAGCAGTTTACTCAAAACGCCCACCCCCCCACCCCCCCCCCACCCCCCGCCTTCTCAGTCGGTCGGGCCGTAACAGGATTAGATGTGCACTACATGTATCGTGTCCACGAAAACGTTGGGGGGGAAAGGAAAGGAACAACTGCTGGTGGTGGATCTTGCGAGTCCATCGTCGTATCAATGCACGGCAATGTGTGTGTGGTGTGGTGTGTGTAAGGAGTCCAATTAAACTCGTGAGGATTTGTTTACCTCAGCTGGTCGTTTAGCCGGCCAGAAAAGCACTTTGTGCCATCGTCACACAAACATTTCCTGACCATCATCAATTGGTGCCTTATTCCCAGTGTGTTTGATCCATCATGCACTGATCGAATCAATACGGGTTTCACGTGGAGGAAAACGGCATTTGCAGATGGATCGACTGACTCCTCTCTCCTCCGTCTGTCTGTCTCTCTGTCTCGAGTCTGTCTGTCTGTCCCCCTCCTTCTCCCTCTTCTCTCACTCCTCCTGTCTGCCTCTCCCGCTCTCTCTTCTCTCTCTTCACCCCAATTGGCAGCCATGCACACATGCCAATACATGCACCGAAACTGTCTCTTGAAACTGTTATTCGTTATTCCGCACGCGCGCAACGCTGACACACACAAACAGCGGACAGACAGACAGATACCCACACACAGACACAACACCACGCACGCAAACGCATGCAACACAGGCACGCGTTTGACCGACAGACAGAAGCAGGCATGGCAGGCAGGCAGGCAGGCAGACACACACACACAACACACACACACACACACACACACACACCACAAACACACACACACACAGAGTCACACACACACAACACACGTATGCGCACATACGCACACGCATGCTACGCACAAACTTACGGACGCAACGCACGCTCGCACAGACAGACCGACAGACAGAGGGACAGAGACAACGCACACACGCATACGCGTCGCTCGCTTCTCTCCCTTCCAATAAGCGGAGAAAAAACAGAAAGAAGCGTTGTCCAACGTCCCCCTCACTACCCAGTTGGTGACCTACCCCCCGCTCAGTGTCCCGATCTTCCTTCCAACACCCCCCACCCCCACCCCTCCCACCCCACCCCCTCTCACCGCCTTCTCTCCACCCAGCCCCCCTTACCCTTCCTTTTACTTCCTGCCTCTTTCACTCTTCTTTCCTTTTCTTTCTTTTCTTTCTCTTCTTTTTTTTTTTTTTTTTTTTTATCTCTCTCACTTCCCCACCGCCATACATCACCCAGCCCCTCCCTCCCCCTCCCGCCCCTCCCCCTGCTTCCTTCCTGCCTATCAGTGGTAGGCGCTCCTTCCGCTAATCAAGTGATAAGGCGCTGTGTAGATAACTATCGGGCACGGGGGAAAAAGACGACTGGGGGAGGGGCAGAGGGGGGGGGGGGGTTGGTCGAAAAAAGGGAGGGAGGGAGGGAACTGGCACACGCTATCCATCGATTCTGCCCTGCCGGCTGTGCCAGCCCTCTCTAGTCTCTCTCTGTGTCTCTCTCTGTCTCTCTCTCTGCTGCGTGTCCGCCGCGTCTCTGACCTCTCTCACATCTCTCTCCTCTCCTCTCTCTCTCTCTCCCCTCTCTCCCTCCTCTCTACCTCGTCGCCCTCTCTCTCTCTCTCTCTCTCTCCCTCTTTCCCACCCCCCTCTCTCTCTCTGTAGTCCTTCCTTCTTCTTCTCATCCTTCTTCTCCTTCTTCTTCTTCATGTATTGTCTCTGTGTGTCTCTCTCTGTTCTCTCTGGCTCTGTCTCTCTCTCTCTCTCTCATCTCTCTTCCACCCTCTCGCATTCTCCCTCCCTCCCCCCTCTCTCCCCCTCTCTCTCCCCTGTCTGTCTGTCTCTCACATCACCCATCTGTGCCTCTCTGTCTCCCTACCCCTTTCTCTCTCTCTCTCTCCCCCCTCCCTCTCTCTCCCTGTTTCAATCTCTTCCCCAATCTCTCTCTCCCCGGCTCTTTCTCTCCCCCCCCTCTCTCTGGCTCTCCCCTCTCTGTTTCTCGTCTCTCCCCTCTTCTATCTCATCCACTCTCTCTTCTCCTCTCTCGCCCCTCTCCCCACCCCTCCCCCTCCCCCTCTCGACGCTTTCCTCTCTCCCTCTCCCCCTTCTTCCCTCTCGCCTCCCTCTGGTTCTCCACCTCTCGCCTCTTCCTCTCTCTCTCCCCCACCCTCTCTCTCTCTCACTTCTCTCTCTCTCGTCTCTCATTCCAGCGTGATGTTGGTCCCGGTTGTGACGTCTGTCCTACAGCTGCTTCGGCTTCGGTGAAGGGGTTTTGATGTCAGGGTCATTAATTTGAGACTTTTTTGCTGACACGCCTTAGGGAGGGTACAATAGTGAGTGGCCTTACAATGAATGATTTCCGTTTCATGCCATTTCAACCCTCTGCATGCCCCGCCTGCCTGCTGCCTGCTGCATGTTCGTTTTTGTTGTGTCGGTCTGTGTCCTTGTCTCAGGTCTCTCTGTCTGTCTGTCTGTCTCTGTCTCTCTGCCTCTGTCTCTCTGCCTGTCTCTGTCTCTCTGTCTCTGTCTCAGTCATTTTCCCTCTGTCTCAGCCATCTGATACACCCCCCCCCCCTCTGCCTGTCTCTGTCTCCTCTTTCCCCCCCACCCCCCCCCCCCCCCCCCCCCCCCCCCCCCCTCCCCATCACAACCCCCCCCCCCCCTGTCAACCGCCACCATCTCCATCCCCCCCCCCCCCCCCCACCCCCCCCCAAGTCCCTCTATCTCTGTCTCTGTGTCTTAGTAATACCCTGTGCTTGTTGATGAAATCGCAGCGACGTAGATCGCAAAGGCATTGAATACCCCCCACCCCCCCCCCCCCCCCTCCCCAAGAAAAAAAAAACTTGATAAGTTGACTTAAGTGGAAAAAAGGAAGTATAAAAAGGAAAAGAAGAAGAAAACACTAACTCATGATGCGCTAAGAACTAACTAATGGTGCCCCTTCGAAAATGGACAAACGAAAGTGAACGGAAAATGTCATGTTTTAGAAATATTGTCCATCTCAATTGCATCTGTTTGTATGGACGAACAGGGAGCAGTCAGAAATATTGTCATCTCAATTGCAACCATCATCTGTTGTATTGGACCAGGCGAGTTAGAAATATTGTCATTCTCAATTGCATCTGTTTTAGAAAACAGAGCGAGAGTCAGTAATATTGGTCATCTCAGTTGCATCTGAAATTTGAATGGAAACAGGCGAGTCAGTAAGTATATGTCATCTCAATTGCATTCTTGGAATTGAATGGAACAGGCGAGTCGTACTATTCTCATCTCTCAATTGCAATCTGTTGAAATGGAACAGGCGAGTCAGTAATATTCTCATCTCAATTGCATCTGTTTGAATGGAACAGGCGAAGTCCAGTAATATTGTCATCTCAGTGGCATCTGTTGTTATAGGGAACGGGGTCGAGTCAGAAATACATCGTCAATCTCCGTCAATCGCAATCGGTTCTGTCTGGACAGGAGAGCTCATAAATACTGTGCATCTCAACTGCATCTTGTTGTCTGGAATAGGCGAGCCAGGTCGCTTCTGGTGACAAGATTTCTATGGCATCTCGTGTTTCATTGGACTCTCTTGATCTTGCATTTTGGGGCCGGAATAGCTCGGTTGGTAGAGTGCCGGACTCGTAATCTTGGGGTTGCAGGTTCGAATCTCGCGTCCGGTCCGTTTTTCGGGTACAGGGATTTTTGGATTTTCCCCTCTCCGATTTTACTATTGGTTCTTGACTTTCCATTTCCCATACAGCTCCTTTTCGAAATGAGACTACTATAAACCGAGGTTCCGTGTGTGAATGCAGGGCATAACATCTTGCACACACGTAATACAAAAAAAATCCCATGACTCCTCCTGCGGACACTCCCTGTATGGACAGGCAAGTATTTCCCATCTAAACCCATCTACCCAACAGGGGAGTGGAGTTTTTGTTTGTATGGCCGGTATTGTTTTTATTGTAAATCAAAAAAAAAAAAAAAAATCCCGCATTAAGGCAACTAGACCATCGTCTTCG
>JADBJO010002455.1:12500-15000 GCA_016801955.1 Conus betulinus
AACACAGATTGCCATGGTCTCTTTATTGCAACAGATTGTGCCAGCTGCAGATACCTGCTCGTGCTGCCGGTACCCAGGATGGAGTCCACTCTCGTTTCTCGAAGGATGGTCCACTTTTCTCAACTGTCGTCGTCGGTCGGTCAGTGGATATGGATTTGTTTCTGGATTTGTACGGTGGAAAGATCCGGCATTTATACAGGTTACAACGAGTTTTTTCCAGCCATGTGAACATCGTTTGTATGATGATGAGGGGGGGGGGGGAGGGGGCGGGGGGGGGGGGGGGTGGGGGGGTGGTGGGGGGGGGGGGGGGGGGGGGGGGGGGAACGACAACCATATTTACAGAGAATACGACACACAGACTTGACTTAGTCCTCTGAATTCCCTGGGGAACATAGGGCTGCAACCACACGCTTCCAGCGGACACGATTTCGGGAGATCCTCTTCAGCTCGGTCCACGTCATTCCGGCGGCCTTCACTTCTGCGTCGATACTCCTTCGCCATGTCTTCGTGGTCTTCCCACTTTTCTCTCTTTGCCCTGAGGGTTCCATTCAAGGGCTTGTCTTGTGATACGACACACAGAAGGCAAGAAGAAAGTCCGGCAAGATGGGTGCCTTGATTTTCAAGTGTTTTGAATTGAAATTAAAAAAAAAACTTTTCCAGTGAACTCTTTTCATTTCCACATCCACAGAATTCAGTGCTGTTTTGTCAGTTGGCTAGTGTTGCTTGAGAAAGGTTGAAATAAACCGAAATAGAGCAGTTTATTAATTCATGGATGTTGAGTGCCTTCAGCTTTAGTTCATCTTCCTGAAATTAAAGCTACGTTTGAAATTCGGTCAACGTGAACGGGGGATGCTGCTGCTCAGCTTGAGCGGATTGTTGTGGGCCTTAAGGTTCAGTACCTCGTTTTTCGTCCAACAGCTGGCGTTGTCTGTGAATGCAGCAGAACTTGGCTTGCCATACCCATGTTCACTCCACTCCTAACTCCACCCTTCAGTCCGACAGTACATCTCGCAAATCCATGTAGGTAGTAGTCTAATCTCATGTCAGTCATCCAGTGGGGGGATTCCTAGCTCTCTCTCTCTCTCTCTCTCTCCTCTCTCTCTATCTCTCTCTCCTCTCTCTCTCTCTCTCTCTGTCTCTCTGTGTCTCCCGCCCCCGCTTCCCGCACTTCCACTACGCCACCTACCTTCCCTGTCCTCGTTAAAGTACGGCCATCGACGACCAAGACAACGAGGAGAGAGAGAGAGAGAGAGAGGGAGAGCGAGAGGACGAGAGAGCGGAGAGAGAGAGAAATCGATGGTGTGCCAATCAGCATCTGGGAGCATTTGGGGAGCGAAGTGACAGAGGAAAGCCAGCTATAATGCTTGATGGCGGCTATAGCGGGGGCCGGTGGGGACAAGCTCTGAGACAGAGAGAGAGAGAGAGAGAGAGAGAGAGAGAGAGAGAGAGAGAGAGAAATCGATGGTGTGCCAATCAGCATCTGGGAGCTTGGGGAGCGAAGTGACAGAGGAAAGCCAGCTATAATGCTTGATGGCGGCTATAGCAGGGCCGGTTGGGACAAGCTCTGAGACAGAGAGAGAGAGAGAGAGAGAGAGAGCGAGAGAGAGAGAGAGAGAGAGAGAGATTGATGGTGTGCCAATCAGCATCTGGGAGCTTGGGGAGCGAAGTGACAGAGGAAAGCCGCTATAATGCTGATGGCGGCTATAGCAGGGCGGTGGGGACAAGCTCTGAGAGAGAGAGAGAGGGAGAATGGAGAGAGAGAGAGGGGAAGAGAGAGAGGAGAGAGGAGAGAGGAGAGAGGATAATTCGTGGGTGCCATAGATCAGCATTTCTGGGAGACTTGGGGAGCGATGGACAGAGGTGAAAGCAGCTATAATGCTTGTGGCGGCTCTATAGCAGGGCACGGTGGGGACAAGCTCTGAGATAGGAGAGAGAGAGAGGAGGGGGAGAGAGAGAGAGAGAGAGAGAGAGAGAGAGAGGAGAGTTCTGAGTGTGAGAGGAAGGAGGGAGGAGGAGGCTCGGGAGAGAGTGACTCTGTTGAGAGCGCGAGGAGAGTAGGAGGAGAGAGATACTGAGAGAGAGAGATGGGGGGGGGGTTTGAGGAAGGGGGGGAGAGAGAGACCAGGAGAGAGAGAGAGAGAGAGATGGAAGAGAGAGCAGGTGTGTGAGCAGCTGTTCGCGCGCGCGCTCATGCGTGTGTGTCTTATGTGTGCCTGGTGTGTGTGTGTGTGTGTGTGTGTTGTGTTGTGTGGTCTGTGTGTTGAGAGAGAGCCTCGGACGAGAAGAGAGAGAGAGACGAGGAGAGAGGAGAGAGAGAGAGAGAGAGAAGTTGGGGCGGAGAGAAGGGGGGTAATGATGAAGTGGGGTGGGGAAAGGGCGACAGAAACAAGACCAGACAGAGCGCGAGCAACGAGCAGGAGGGATTAGAGGTTTGTCGTGTGCCACAGCCTGAACAGGCAGGGATTGTCTTGTGGTGACACTGACCGCCATGTGCTCTCTC
>JADBJO010002455.1:22500-30000 GCA_016801955.1 Conus betulinus
TATTTGATTTGTAGTTTCTGACTACAGGACGTTGATAACAGGATATTGATTTTTATTTCCTGATATCAGGATGTTAAATGGATAACAGGATAGTCTATTGATTTTCATTCCCTGCTATCAGGATATTTATTTCTATTTCTTGACAACAGGATGTTGATTTTTTACGTTTTGAACTCAGGATGTTGATTTCATTTCTTGATATCAGGATGTGGATTTCCATTTCCTGACAAGAGGATGTGGATTTCGTTTCATGATATCAGGATGGTCGATTTTTTCCATTGTTATCAGTATGTTGATTTTTTTTTCTCCCAGATATCAGGATGTCGATTTTCCTTTCCTGATACCAGGATTTTATTTTTCATTTCTGGACAGCAGCGTGTTGACTTCCATTTCTGACGATAAGATGTTAATTTTTCTGTTCCGACCACAGGATGTTGATTTCAGTTTTTTAACCTCAAGATGTGGGTCTCTATTTCCTGATATCAGAATGTTGCTTTTTAATTTTCTAATCATTGGATGCTTTTTTGTTTTGGTTTGTTTTTACTTTTTTTTTTTTTTGACAAGAGGACGTCGATTTCAATTTCCTGATGAAAGAATGTGGTTTTCATCTCCATGCCGAAAAAATGTTAGTTGTCATTTCCTGCCTAAAGAATGTTCGTGGTCACTTCCTGCCTAAAGAATGTTCGTTGTCATTCCTGACGAAAGAAAGTTAGTTGTCATTTCCTGTCAAAAGAGAATGTTGGTTTTCATTTCCTGCCAAAAGAATGTTGGTTTTCATTTCCTGCCGAAAAAATGTTAGTTGCCATTCCCTACCGAAAGAATGTTAGTTGTCATTTCCTGATGAAAGAATGTTGGTTTTCATTTACTGACAAAAGAATGTTAGTTAGGTGTCATTTCCTGATGAAAGAATGTTAGTTAGATGTCATCTCCTGATGAAAGAATGTTAGTTGTCATTT
The DNA here is from genome assembly GCA_016801955.1 of Conus betulinus. Classification (NCBI taxonomy): domain Eukaryota; kingdom Metazoa; phylum Mollusca; class Gastropoda; order Neogastropoda; family Conidae; genus Conus; species Conus betulinus. Next base: position 23,457 of record JADBJO010002455.1, read on the forward strand.
CCTGACGAAAGAATGTTAGTTGTCATATCCCGACGAAAAAATGTTGGTTTTCATTTCTTGACGAAAAAATGTTGGCTTTCATTTCATGACGAAAAAATGTTGGTTTTCATTTCCTGACAATAGAATGTGAGTTAGGTGTCATTTCCTGATGAAAGAATGTTAGTTGTCACTTCCTGCCTAAAGAATGTTCGTTGTCATTTCCTGACGAAAGAATGTTAGTTGTCATTTCCTGACAAAAGAATGTTGGTTTTCATTTCCTGCCAAAAGAATGTTGGTTTTCATTTCCTGCCGAAAAAAATGTTAGTTGCCATTCGATATTCCCCTACCGAAAGAATGTTAGTTGTCATTTCCTGATGAAAGAATATTGGTTTTCATTTACTGACAAAAGAATGTTAGTTAGGTGTCATTTCCTGATGAAAGAATGTTAGTTAGGTGTCATCTCCTGATGAAAGAATGTTAGTTGTCATTTCCTGACGAAAAAAAATGTTGGTTTTCATTTCCTGACGAAAAAAAATGTTGGCTTTCATTTCCTGACAAAAGAATGTTAGTTAGGTGTCATTTCCTGATGAAAGAATGTTAGTTGTCTTTTTCTGACGAAAGAATGTCAGTTGTCATTTCCTGACGAAAGAATGTTAGTTGTCATTTCCTGGCGGAAGAATGTCAGTTGTCATTTCCTGACGAAAAAATTTTGGTTTTCATTTCCTGACCAAAAAATGTTGGTTTTCATTTCCTGACGACCGGTTGTAATTTCCTTACCGTGACAACAGTACGTCGATTTATACCTGACAACAGGTTGTTTTGATTTCAGTCTCCTGATAACAGGATGTTGATTTCAGTCTCCTGATAACAGGATGTTGGTTTTAATTTTCTGATAGTAGGATGTTGATTTCAGTTTCCTGATAACAGGATGTTGATTTCAATTTCCTGATGACAGGATGTTGATTTCAATCTCCTGACAACAGGGTGTTGATTTCAGTCCCTTGATAACAGGATGTTGACTTTAATTCCCTGATAATAGGATGTTGATTTAATTTCTTGATAACAGGATGTTGATTTAATTTCCTGATAACAGGATGTTGACTTTAATATCCTGATAATAGGATGTGTATTTTGATTATCTGATAACGGGATGTTGATTTTGATTTTCTTATAACGGGATGTTGATTTTGATTTCCTGATAACAGGATGTTACTTTTAATTTTTTTATAACGCATGCTGACTTCCCATTTCTGACAGTAAGATGTTCATTTTGATTCCCCCGTAACAGGATGATGAGTTTCGTTTCCTGGCCATAGGATGTTGATCTCTGTTTCTTGACTACAGGATATTGATTTCCGTTTCCTGATAACAGGATATTGATTTCCGTTTCCTGGTAACAGGATATTGATTTCCGTTTCCTGATAACAGGAAGTATATTTCCGTTTCCTGATGACAGGACGTTGATTTTCATCATTTCCTGATAACAGGATGTTGATTTTCATTTCCTGATAACAGGATGTTGATTTCCGTTTCCAGATAACAGGAAGTATATTTCCGTTTCCTGATGACAGGACGTTGATTTCCGTTTCCTGATAACAGGATGTTGATTTTCATTTCCTGATAACAAGATGTTGATTACCATTAGCTGATGACAGGGTATCGATGTTCACTTCCTGACCACAGGAAGTTGATTTTTATTTCCTGGTAACAAGTTGGTTTCTGTTTCCTGATAACAGGAAGCTTAATTCCGTTTCCTGGTAACAGGACGTTGATACCCGTTTGCTGACAACAGGATGTGGACGTTCGTTTCTTGACAACAGGTTGTGGGCTGTGGTCTTCCTTAACACGCCTTGTCGCTCTCATTTCCTGTTTCTTTTCAATCCAGGTCGTTAGGGAAATGGCTTCTAGGACACCTTTGGAAGGACGAAGGGAAGGAAAGGGTAGGAGGGATTGAGGGAGGTGGGAGGGAAGCGCGCGCGATGGGGGAAGGGAGAGAGGGAGGGAGGGGAAAGGGGGCGGGGATTGCTAAGTGGGTAGAATGAGATGGACCTTTCCAGCACTACTCAGGTACCACTAGAACAACACGCTGAAGGATGGGGGTGAGGGGGAAGGTGGGGGGGGGGGGGGGGGGGGGAGTGTCGGTGTTCGGGTTGTTCATCCGAACGTCGACCTCAAAACTCGAAGAAGAGTTCCAGGAGATTGACGACTGGCGTTCTCCCAGTGAAACTGGACCAGGTAAAACAGGTGGAGGGGTGGGGTGGGGGTGGGGGGGAGGGGGGGATCTTATATGAGCGGAGAATTTTCTTGAATAAGCAAAATTTCGTGATCATGGGAAATCATTGTAAAAGACAAACTAACATGTAACCAACCTCACACACACACACACACACACACACACACGCGCGCACACACACATACACACACGCGCACATACATACGCACGCACGCGCGCGTGCGCACACACACACACACGCACATACGCACACACAGGCGCACACATACACGCACGCACACACACACACACACACACACACACACAAAACACACACACACACACACACACACACACACACACACACACACACACACACACACAGAGCAGGTAGGTTTCGAAGGTGGTGCACGGTTTTCCTAACGGTTAGGGGTTATGGTTAGGTAAGTTTAGGTCGGAAATATGGGTCGGGTCCAGTTCAGGCCAGCGTTAGGGTTATGAGCGTCAGGCAGATGCGCAGAGGACGGAATTTCGTGAAACGTCCGTCGCCTGACATTCCGGAACCGTACCTTTTATTTCTCACCCTCGGCTGCCGGGCTGTCCGGACTGAAAATGTCTTCGTCGCTTCCGCTTCCTGATAATAACGTCAGTCGTTCGTCGCTTGTTATCTCCCCTCCTCCACCTCTGGCGCGTTTCCATGGGGAAGACGGAGAGGGGTGGGTGGGTGGGAGGGGGGAGGTGGATGGGGGGAGTGGAGGACACGACGACAACGGACGGCAGGATGGATGGAGGATGGAAAGAAGAGGGAGATGGGGATGGGGTGGGTGCGACGTCTTTGTCGGCGCTGCAGTGGAGGCGACGGTTTGCCGTTTGTCTGAAAGGCGGTGCTGGTTTAGGGGCTGCTGTAGTATAATAAACAGCTGTGCGCCTTTTTTACACGGGTCCAGGAGAGCTGTGGTATTAATTAATAATACTGCTTGTGGACAGCTGTCCTTTCATACGACAGCTTGGGTACAGCTGGGTTTTGTGATACTATTACTACTCGGCACACGAACAGCTGTGATGTTGTAATACAGATCAGAAACAGCGGTAGTGCTGTAGTGTAGAAAACAAAGAAACCAGCTCAGGGACAGCTCTGCTGATGTGTGATTCAGTTTGCGAACAGTTATGCTATCATTGCAGTTCAGCTCGGAAACAGCAGGGTTTTTATGTTTTACAGCTCAGGAACAGCTAGGCTTTTATGTTATACAGCTCAGGAACAGCTTGGCTTTTATATTATACAGCTCAGAAACAGCCAGGCTTTTAAGGGTATACGGCTAGAAACAGCTAGGCTTGTATATTATACTACTCAAAACAGCTAGGCTTTTATATCATACAACTCAGAAACAGCTTGGCTTTTTTGTTATACAACTCAGAAACAGCAAGGCTTTTGTGTTATACAACTCAGAAACAGCTTTGCTTTTATGTTATACAGCTCAGGAACAGCTTGGCTTTTGTGTTATACTCCTCAGAAACAGCTGGGGTTTTATGTGATACAGCTCAGAAACAGCTGGGCTTTTATGTTATACAGCTCAGGAACAGCTTGGCTTTTATGTTATACAGCTCGGGAACAGCTGGGTTTTATGTTATACAGCTCAGGAACAGCTGGGTTTTTATATCATACAGTTCAGGAACAGCTGGACTTTTATGTTTATACAGTTCAGGAACAGCTAGGCTTTATGTTATACAGCTCAGGAACAGCTAGGCTTTTATGTTATACAGCTCAGGAACACCTAGGCTTTTATGTTATACAGCTAGAAACAGCTGGATTTTATGTTACACAGCTCAGGAACAGCTAGGTTTTTATGTTATACCGCTCAGAAAACAGCTACGCTTTTTATGTTATTCAGCTCAGAAACAGCTTGGCTTTTATGTTATACAGGTCAGGAACAGCTTGGCTTTTATGTTATACAGCTCAGGATCAGCTGGGCTTTTATGTTACACATCTTAGGAACAGCTGGACTTTTATGTTATACAGCTCAGAAACAGCTTGGGTTTTAAACGATGCAGCTCGGAAAGAGCCGTCCTGGTGTTGTGATACAGTTGAGGAACAGCTGTGCTAGGGGGGCACGACACGGGGACGTCTGTAGCAGCTTAGGGAGAGGGAGGAGTAAGCTGCACTGTGAAACAGGTGTCCAGTGAGTGTGCAAGTGAGGAGCGGCTGTGTTATTACACAGCACAGAGGCAGATGTCTCATTGTCATAGAGCTCAGGGACTGTTGTATCATTATTACTACACCGCTAAGAGTTACGCGTCATTGTTGATATACAGCTCATGGATAGCTTTCGTATTATTCAGGTCGGGGACAGCTTTGTTATCATACAGCTTAGGGACAGCTGCGTTATAGTCTCGTGACAGCTGTTTTGGCATAGCTCAGGGACAGTTGTGCCGTTGTTCAGCAGCCCAGGGAAAAGTTGTGTCATCAGAAGTTCAAGGACAGCTGTGCTGTAGCATACAGCTCAGAGGCAGCTGTGTTGTTATATTGCTCAGAGACAAATGTGCTATTGCATTGCTCAGAGACAGATGTGCTGTTGCATTGCTCAGAGACACATGTGCTATTGTATTGCTCAGAGACACATGTGCAGTTACTCTACAGGCCGTAGGCAGGCGGATGATTAATGACCCAGGGAGAGCTGTGCGGTTAGTGTACAGCTCAGAGACCGGTGTGACATTCTATAGTGCAGGGTCGACTGTGCGTTAAGTACAAAACCCACAGACAGCATTGTTATTATACAGCTCGGGGGGGGGGGGGGGGGGGGGGGGGGGGAGACAGCTGTCCAGTGACACGGCTCAGAAACATCCGTATTATTATACAGCTTTGAGATATCTGTCTTCTTACAACGCTCAAAGACAGCAGTGCTGTTATCATACTGCTCAGCGCCAGTACTCGGGACATAACTAAGTCCAGGGACCACTTTCATGTGTTGTTCAGCAGTTGAAGGGCAGTGGTGGTGTTCCGCAGCTTAGGAACAGATTGTTATCGACATCCAGCTCAGGAACATTCCATGTTGCTGTTATACGGCTAAGCGACAGCTGCACTATCATACAGCTCAGAGACAGCTGCGCTATTATTTTACAATTAAGGAACATCTGTTATTATGTAAAACAAAGGAACATCTGTTATACATAGACAGCTCAGGGCAGGGTTGTTGTTACAGCTCAGGGACAGCTCAGTTGTTATACAGCCTAGGGACAGCCGTATTACTGTCATACGTATTAGGGACAGCTCTTACATTTACACAGCACAGTTGTATTATTATTGTACACATCAGGGACAGCTTTGTTGTTATACAGCACAGGGACAGCTTTGTTGTTATACAGCTCGGGGGGACAGCTTTGTCGTTATACAGCTCAGGGACAGCTTTGTCGTTATACAGCTCAGGGGCAGCTTTGTTGTTATACAGCTCAGGGGCAGCTTTGTCGTTGTACAGCTCAGGGACACCTCTGTCGTCATCATACAGTTCAGGGACTGTTACGTCATACTGGTCAGGAAGATCTGTTTTATTATACAGTTCAGCAAATGCACGAGCTGAAGTGCACTGTGTTAAAGTACACTTGTACAATCCAGGGAGGAAATCATCACAGATTACTGTGATACAACCATTCTATCATTATTCAGCTCCGGGCAGGGAGGTGCAACAGATTACTAAGATACAAATCATTCTGTCGTGAGGGAAGCGCTACGGGTTACTGTGACACAACCATTCAACAAATATACAACTGAGGGAATGGAAGTGCGCAAAGCTGCCTTGATTCAGTCATTCAGTGAATGTGCAAGTCAGGGAAAGAAAGCGCTGAAGTGTACAGGGGCAGAATCGTCCTCCGAGCTAATGGACAGACCAGGCATTGGCAGACGAGCGGCACGTGCTGAAGCCACTGGGGTGCGTCAGGGCTGTCGGCAGAGACGTCACTTCCGCCGCTCCTTCTCCCCGTCTCCTTCCCGCTGTCCGTCTGGCTGAGTCGGCGAATCCCTCATTCCAGCGTGCAGTCTTTCCCTACCCTTCTCTTTCTTTCTGTTGTGTGGATTGTGTCGTGAATTTTTCAGTCCCATGTTGGGCAAATTGTCGCAAGCTGTGTTACTTAGTACAGATGATTCTCTCTTGTCGGCGAATGGGTGTGAGCTGTATTGCATTGTATAGATAATTCTTAACTTCAATGTTTGCACATTGTCATAAATTACGATGCTTTGTGGAGATGATATCAAAATAATTCTTAACTTATGTGTTTGCACATTGTCATAAATTACGATGCTTTGTAGAGATGATATCCAAATCTCCTGCTGGGCGTATTACTATAGGTTCTCAGGGGGGGGCA
>JADBJO010002455.1:35000-40000 GCA_016801955.1 Conus betulinus
CTGTTTATGGAGTCAAAGGCTTTTTCGAAGTCAATAAACGCAACGTAAAGTTTACGATTTAAAGAAAATTGTTTCTGAACAAACGCGAGGAGAGTAAACATATGATCGATAGTAGAGTAACCCTTTTTGAACCCAGCTTGATGTTCTCCGGTAATATTATTACATTCAACCCACTCCTGTAATCTATTGTTAATAACAGTGCTATACAATTTACTACTGACGTCAACTAAAGAGATACCTCTATAATCTTAGGATTATTTACATCGCATTTCTTGAATATTGGCAACGTTACAGATTCTTCCAGTTTTCTGGGAAGATACCATCATAAAAAATCCTATTGAAAAAAGCTAGTAAAAAATCAACAACTTGAACTCAACAAATTTCAACAATTCACCAATAATAGAATCAGGTCCTGCCGATTTGTTAGTTTTTTATTTTCCGCATAGCAAACATAATTTCTTCTCTAGAAATGGGGCGATTAAAATACTCATCCTCGTCTTCATCAGTGACAACAGAAAGTTCATCATTATCTGAGACATCTTTATCTAACAAATGTTTAAAGTGCATATACCATGTGTGTCCAGAGAGATATTATTGTTGTGATATTTTCTTTGAATGAAGCTCTTTTTTACTGTTTTCCAAAACTCCTGTTGTGAAGGAAGAGATCTGATCATATTATCTAATAGCTTTTTATTGAATATTTTCTTCTTCTTCTGTTTTAGAAGATTTTTATATTCCCTTCTCGCAATAACATACTCGCTCACTTCTGTCACCATCGTCCAAAGTACGCAACCATACTCTCAATAATTTTAGTGCTTTTCTTTTCATTAACAAACAATCACAGTCAAACCAGTCCTCGTTCTCACCACTGTTTCTTATTTGCACACGCTTTTTCATACCTTCAGCACTGTTTTTGATACAATCATTGAACAAAGTTTTAAAGCTTTATCAACATCAACAGCAATCAGTTCTAAGGCCTCATTTTAATTTTGTACGCATTTCTGCTTCACAAATTGTCCCTGTAAGTCATGGCATAGACATCATTCCACACAAACCTTTCGAAGATAGGAGCCTCAACAGTCTCAGTTGATTTAACAGAGTTATCTGTTGAGAAGTCGATGTGAAATTCAATAGGAAAATGATCGGATTCGATCCGTTCCGAAACAAACAAATTACAGGAATCACAAAGAATAGAGAAAAAATCTTTTGACACAAGGAAATAATCATTTACGCTGCTCCCGCTGTCTGTTACATATGTATAGCAACCATGGCGGTCGCCCTGACATATACCATTCATAATATACAAATCAAAAGCAACGCAAAGATTTAACAATAACTTACCGTAGTTATTCAAAACATTATCCTGAGAGAGAGAGAGAGAGAGAGAGAGAGAGAGAGAGAGAGAGAGAGAGAGAGAGAGAGAGAGAGAGAGAAGAGAGAGAGAGAGAGAGAATACTCACAGATTGGTGTTTGCGATTTTGAAAATGTTCGTTTTTTTTTTTTTTTTTTAGTTGTGTTCGTGTGCAAATGTCTGCACTTAGCACAGATGATGTGGCTGACGGGGAAAACTGTCCCAAAACATCTGCCACACCTACCCCCCAACACACACACGCACACAAGCACACACACACACACACACACACACACACACACACACACATGCTCACAAACACACACACACACACACACACGCGCGCGCGCGCACGCACGCACGTATGCACGCACGCACACACACACTCGCAAACACACTCACACACGCACACGCGCACGCACACACACACACACACACACACACACACACACACACACACACACACACACACACACACGCCGCAACTGGCGAATGTAACGCATCATTTATGCTTCGGCCTGGGGGGGGGGGGGGGGGGGGGGGGGGGGGGGGGGGGGGGTTCATTCCCCTTTGTCAGTGATGTATTCCGTGCTCGGTCTTGGCGTTCTCTCCGTCAGGTATGTGTTAATACCCACACTCGCTTTATTCTCTGCTCGTGCAGCATTCCTCTTCCTAGGCCATGCATTAGTCCGGCGCTTGATTTATGGTCGGTCAGTCAGTATCCATCTTCGACGACATATTGACCCGACGCTTGGTACATGCTTTGTTCGGTCAATATTCACCTTTGCTGGTGATGCATCAATCCAGCACTTGATTCGTGCTTCGGTCCCTCAGCATTCACCCACCATTGTTAGCGATGATGAGAGTGATGATTTGGTTCAAACAGATGTTCATGAACAGAATGTTGAAGAATAACTGAACAAACATCCGAACTAGGAGTGCAGCGAGCCTGAGGTGATCAGAACGCAGTCTGCAGTCTGGAGGTAGGCTGGACATAGAATGAACTTGTGGGAAAGAATGATGAAAACACGATAAATAAACAAACAAGCAGACCAACGGGGAAACGGACTGTATAGGGAGAGACAGAGTGCAACTCTGCATCTTTTGCGGACCATGCCAAGAAGGAGCTTCATTCAGATTTACTGTTATGTCCATGGAAGCCATGAACTACGTGTGTAAATTCTATATTTGTGATTGTTTGTTTGTTTCTTTTTCTTTTTCTTTTTTTTTCTTTTTTTTTTTTTTTTTGTCCCAACTTCTGGGGGGCACCTCAGCGGCAGTGCACACACGCCGCTCATTCCGACACCCCGTCCACAGCCACAGTCCGATCGGCCCCGCCGCAGTCCCGGCACCGGCAATCCACAGGGAGCAGTCAGTGTCAAGTCGTCAAGAAGCAACCCACCGGAGGAGGACACACTGTACTGCTGCCGAGTCACTTCGGTGGTGTTCAGTGGCGCCTGTTCTGATCTAACATACGCAGGACACCACACCTACTATGCCCCCTACTGACGACAATAATTGCTTAGTCGCGGAGCCGGCGTGAGTGAGCTCTCCCTCGGAGGGCGCCACCACGTCCGTCCAACGACAATCCCCATGGACTCGCCGATATCGGTGACCCCGACGGAACCAAACCAAGGCCACAGACTTGGAGAAGAGATCGAAATTGAGGTCACCATGAGAGCAGGGCATGAAGGGCACAGAACTTGAGACTTTTTTTTTGTTATGCTGATCAATGAGAATGAGGATGATTATGATGATGATGCTACGGATTTCCATTTCGGTCTGAGACTACATGACAGGGCTGTACTCTACGCTTTCTTTCATAATATATCCCGGCGTCAACCAGAGAGATACAGGCACCTGCAGTGTTGGTAAGGAAATTTGAGCAGCACTCTCAGAAACGCATCCATTAAGTGGATGAAACTCGACTGTGTGGTCCCAGTCTTCCCAACTGAGTCCGCAGCAAACTCAACTCTGGGTAGGAGCCGGTCGGGGCAGAAAAAAGCCACATGCCTCTGATGGGATTCGAACCCACGACCTCCCAGCCGGAGTCCGCGACGCTAACCACTTCGCCACGGCGGCTGGTTATATTTGTGCTTGTACCTAAGATGGAAATACAAACAGGGGCGCACAGACGATAATGTATGCATGCCTTCGTGAGAGCGCGTGCTCTCTCTCTCTCTCTCTCTCTGTCTGTGTGTGTGTGTGTGTGTGTGTGTGTGTGTGTGTGTGTGTGTGAGAGTGTGAGAGAGAGAGAGAGAGAGAGAGAGAGAGAGAGAGAGAGAGAGAGAGAGAGAGAGAGAGAGAGAGAGCATAAGTACGTTAATAAATGTCTAACGTGTACATACGTCACATATTAGGAAAAACGAATAACTCCGAAACATGATTTTTGCATTGTCCTCTGGGTCTTTTACATTTATCAGCGGTACATCAGTCTGACTCGTAACTTCTGTTTCGGTCATTCAGACATCCGCCTTCGTCAGCAAAATCTACGAACCCGACACACGAATCAAGTATTGGTCGCTCGAAACATTTGGCCTCCGTGAACGATGTATTAATTTGACGCCTGATGTATGATTTGGTCGCTGGGTATTCCCCCTTCGACGGCCAGGTATTAATCCGCCAGTTGATGTATGCGGCGGTCGCTCTGCGCTTATCTCCGTCAGCGATGTCATTCATCATGCGCCTGACTGCTTTTGCAGGAAGCTCTTTCTGTGGATGCGTTTCACTTGTCGCATTGTTGGCAGGTGAGATAGGGGAAAGGTGGAAGGAACAATAACGGTGAGATTTCCGTTTAGCCCAGTGCTTTGAATTCAGAAAGAGAGTTAATCAGGGAAGGGGAGAGGTGGGGAGATGGGGGGGAGGTTGTGAGGTGTGTGTGTGCGCGCGCGCGCGCGCGTGTTCGTGTGTGTGTGTGTGTGTGTGTGTGTGTGTGTGTGTGTGTGTGTGTGTGTGCACGCGCGCACGCATGCGTGTTGTGTTGCGGTGAGTGTTGCGGTGAGTGTGTGTGTGTGTGTGTGTGTGTGTGTGTGTGTGTGTGTGTGTGTGTGTGTGTGTGCGCATGGATGTAGTGGTACGTGCATGTGCGCGCGCATTTGCGTGTGCACGCATGTTTATTTGTTTCGGTGTGTGTGTGCGTGCGTGCGTGCATGCGTGCGTGCGTGCGTGCGTGCGTGTGCGTGCGTGCGCGTGTGTGTGTGTTGTTGTTGTTGTTGTTGTTATGTATTGTATGCTGTGTGTGTTTTATGTGTGTGTGCATGCGGCGTGTGTATATGTGTTAGCACAAGACCTAGACAAAAGGCTGAAAGTGTGCAGGTTCTTAATAACGAATTTGACCATAACATGTCGTTCTTTACATGCATTGGAGAAAAGAGTTATTATGTTGTTCTTGTCTTCCTGAGTCGTTGCCTTGTTCTTCTCTTCCTTCTGTTCTTTCCACATCTTTTCTGTTCATTTCTTTCCCCTTTCTTCCGTCTTCCTTCTCTTTTCTGTTACTGTCGTCCTCATTTCATTCCTGCATCTGTAGCGAGGAGGTCATGGTTTAACCGGAGTCTATTTGTTTGTCTGTTTGTCTGTCGGCCAGATCACGCAAAACCACGACACCGATTTCAGTTAATCTTGGTAGAAGGACAGGACTAATGATGGATCT
>JADBJO010002455.1:47500-65000 GCA_016801955.1 Conus betulinus
CTCTGCCAACTTTCCTTTCTTTCAGTGACAAAATGTCGACAGGTTACTGCTTTCACAAAGTTCCTTGCTTGAAGCCTGCAGCGCAAAGACGATGCCAGAGTGGTGTCAGGGGAGTTGGACTGGAAGCGTGTGTCGGATTCCACCCATAAAGTCTGGCGGGCGGCTGATGCTGAGGGAGAAGGTGGGGGAGGGGAAATGGAGGGGGGGGGGGGGGGGGGGAGAAGAGGTGGGAAAGGCGGTCAGTTTGACACCCGTGTCTGTCGCATCCTACTCACACTCTGCATGTGTGCAGCGAGCCAGCGGCGTCATCACAAGGGAAGAAAGTACTCGGCCTTTCTATGTGCCGGGGAAAACGACGGTCGTAGGGTTTGGCTGGAGTCGCGTTCGTGTTGGTAACGACGCTGCTAGCGTTCGCGAGAACGAACACGTTCAAGCACGATGAAGAGACAGCCGACACGATCCCTATTGGGACCCATATTCGAATGGGCGAGAGCGTTTCGCTCCCAGGCTCAAACGTGGTCCAGAATGTTTTTGTTTAATTACACGGGACTGGAAACTGTCTCTGTTTTTGATGTTTGCGAGCGACACACAACTTTCTCGGCATTTTGAACTGTACTTTCTTCCCTCTGTGAAGGTATGAATGTGTGTGTATGTATGTATGTAGCATAGCACGTGTATGTGTGTGAGTGTATGTGTATGTGTATTATGTATGTGCAAGTGTGTATGCATGCATGTATGTATGTTTATATGTATGTATGTATGTATATATGAATGTAAGAGTGTGTATGTATGTATGTATGTATGTTTTTATTGTATGTATGTATGTATGTATGTATGGATGGATGTATATACATATATGCACGCATGCATGCATGCATGCACGTATGTATTATGTATGTAGGTAGGTGTGTTTATAAGTATGTATGTATGTATGCATGCATTCATGTATGTAAATTCGCCCAAATACACCTCTCTTGAGGTCCAAGGACAGCCAGAAGGCAACACCCACATCTGCAACGTTAACACTATCAACATCAACACTATCAACATCAATCAACTCAAATCAAAATCAGCATCAGCACAATCAGCTGGAAACACACTGTCCGTAACAGGCACCATTAGAGACACAGGGCCCCTGACACCAAGGCTTTGGAGACCAACAGAGCAACCACCTCCCAGGCAGAGAGGGCCAGGGGGATGCAGCAGCCCCCCCTCCCCTCCCTCATCTCCTTCCTCTGCAACGTCTGGGGGAGAGATGTTTCAGTCGATTTATTCGAAGATGATGAAAGAGAACTGTGGTCGACATTTTTAGCGTGAAACTGTACGCTTTTATATGTGGTGTCCACGGGAGACGACCATCGGAAGACATGCTTGGGGTCGCATTTGAGTCGGGAATGAAGTTCGTAACGTTTGCCGGAAAACAAACCGCTATCAATCTAACACATTCGAAAACAGCCAACACGATGTGCCCGTATGGGCCGTTGCCTTGTTCGAATAGATGAATAGACGTTTGTTAGTGTTATGAGACATGTAGTTGCTTGACATGTAATGTTCTTGCTGAAAGAGGCGGGAGGAGGGGAGGATGGGATGGAAGGGGGAGGGGGTGTTCTCAGCTTTTGAAAGACATTGCCTTGCCAGTGTGTGTGTGTGTGTGTGTGTGTGTGTGTGTGTGTGTGTGTGTGTGTGTGTGTGTGTGTTTCGCAATGTGTCCGGGTCTGTATTTCCAGTGTTTATGAAAGCAGCGTCTCTAGGACTGGCACTCGTTCAAATTGTATGATTTGAGAGAAACCCTCCTGAGGTTTTTGCATTGGAGCTCTTGCTTTTACAGCCATAGATGTGTCAATAAACGTCATTGTATCAGTTTCTGTATCGTTCCGTACCTTCCTCTCCTCCTCTATCTCTTACTTTCTCTCTGTCTGTCTGTCTGTCTGTCTGTCTGCCTGTCTCTCTCTCTCTGTCTGTCTCTCTCTCTCAGCTTATCTCAGTTTCTGTCTGTAACTGAGTGAGGTTGTGCGTGAGTGTGTGTGTGTGCGTGCGTGCGTGTGTGTGCGTGCGTGCGCGCGCGCGCGCGCGCGCGTGCGTGCGTGTTCCTTTTCTTTAAATGAAAAATGTTGACATTCTGTTCATAATGTTTTCTTAAATGTCAGTACGACCATGGGTTAATCTGACAATAAACTGGTTTCAGTCAGTCTGTGTGTGTGTGTGTGTGTGTGTGTGTGTGTGTGTGTGTGTGTGTGTGTGTGTGCGCGTGCGTGAGTGCGTGCGTGCGTGCGTGTGTGTGTGTGTGTGTGTGTGTGTGTGTGTGTGTGTGTGTGTGTGTGTGTGGATGGACAGGGGCGGGGAAAGTGTGTGCATCTAAGTGAACTTCAGCTAGAATTTCACAATATGACCTTTTCTGGAATTTTTGGTAGGGGGGGGGGGGGGGGGGGGGGGGGGGGGGGGGGGGGGGGGAGCAAAGAAACTGCTGTTTCTGATTTAAGCAGGAGAATTTCCTCAAGGCTGTAAGACTTGCCCTTTTTCATGGCTGTTTACTTCCACATCACAGGCCACATTAAGTTTGTTAAAGAGAGAGAGAGAGAGAGAGAGAGAGAGAGAGAGAGAGAGAGAGAGAGAGAGAGGAGTAATGCAGTGGTCCATTCTTCTTGACACTCAATTTCCCGTTAAAGTTTTGCAGCCCTAAGAAGACTTTGACAAACATCCTATAAAAAGAACGTATTCAGCGAGAGTGTCTGTGCAGCTCTTGCAGCGCTTGGAAGCAGTTTTGTCCCCATGTCATAAATATTCCCGATCATCGTCAGTTAAGCGGCTTAGTCGCTCAGGAGCTGAACCAAACGTGTGCAGATACAGAAACAACACATTGGGCTGGTACACACATCCATGTCTGTTTTACTGATTGGCCGTTTCTTGTCTTTCTTGATTAGAAATGATCGATGCTGTTCTCAGTTGCCAGTTCCGATTTCGGTCTCTGCAAAAAGGTATGTGCATTGCATTCCGTGGCGTTTCTTTGTATATTGTATCGAGCTGCATTATATTGCATTCCATTGTGTTTTATTTTTGTTGCATTACATCGGCTTGTATTGGATTACTTGTTCCCCCCTCCTTCCCTATCGATTCTCCGCTGCTCTCCGCTTGTATTTGAACATCGCTTTCAAACGCTGAGAGTGAGAACTGTGACAGAGAAACTCAAGAAGTCCCGTGGGCCCACAGCGGGAAACACCGAATCCTGTTCTGCCTGTTTCCCCCCGTCCTTTGAATTCAGGGGAGGCTGCAACGATCCCTCCATCAGCGGAAGAACGGGTGAAACACCAACAGGCCGCACACCGAAAAAAAAAAATAACGCGCCAAGGCCTTGCTGAAGGTGTCGAGTATGTATTGAGACAGGCACAGTTTGATTGTTTTGAGAATTTTGATTGCATGTGAAAAGTTGATATACCGTTTTTATTTTCATATGCCCGTATGATACATGCCAGGGTGGTTCCAAGCAGACAGATTAAAATGAAAGGAACGAGACTACATAGGGGAAACCACTGGCGCAGAGATAGGGTCACGGGTCATATGCCCCGCGAAGACATGACAGGTGGTTCCAAGCAGACGGATTAAAATGAAAGGAACGGTACATATATTTGAAGAATGGCGCAGATTTCAGGGTCACGGGTGAACCCCCCCCCCCCCCCCCACCCCCCACACACACCCCCAAAAAGTGAAATCAGTGTGTGTGTGTGTGTGTGTGTGTGTGTGTGGTGTGTGTGTGTGTGTGTGTGGTGGTTTGTCCTTTGATCCATTATCAGTTTAATGTCAAGTTTTGGCTCAAATGTTTGCGACCCCCTCAAAACGCTTATATGAATTATATGGTAAATTAGTGCACAATCCTAATTGTGGCGTGTGTGGCCACAGGCCGTCGGGATTGTGATGAAGGTCCGAGGCCACGAATACAGAGTAGGCCACAAAACGCTGTCTGTTCTGTGTTTCATTCTGAGCTGTGCCTGGCGTTTGTCGGCAGATCAGCCATCACCCAAACGTGTTCATCGCACTGTCCAGCCCTTGACCCTTATTGCGCCAGATCTCTGAGGCCGATCCAGGGTCTGCTTTTATCATATTACAATCATCATCATCATCGTCATCATCATCATCATCAGCAGCAGCATCATCATCATCATCATCATCATCACCATCATCATCATCATCATCATCACATCATCATCATCATCATCATCACTATCATCATCATCAGCAGCAGCAGCAGCATCAGCATCGTCATCGTCATCATCATCATCATCATCATCACCATTAAAGCATGATCCACATGACCGTTCATTTTTGTGTCGTATGACTTTTCAGTCTCAAACCCTTGTGCCCTACCAATGGCGTAGAAGCACAAAATGCGCACACATCATGCATAAATCTGCTGTCCTTGCTGTTATAATGTTGTATTGAACTTTTCTTTATCGACCCCAGATTCTAGGACAAAACCGTGTTTTTTATATTTAAAAAAAGAATGTTTTTTTTTTTAATTTTTTACAGAAGCAGGTCGATTTTCTTTTCAATTCAAACTGCGTTGTTAGCACTTGAACCGAACTCTGGTCTGTGAGGCGGCTGTGACAGACAGACAGACAGACAACAGACAGACAATGATAATGACAGTGACAATGGTTGTTAATTTATAACGGTAAGAAATATTGGCTTAGCCATTTTTCATACTTGCCGTTACTATTCTACGAAGCTAGTACTAGCTGGTACAACATATGCATCAAAACATGATTATGCAAAACAAAAACAACAAACAAACGAACGAACGAACCAACCAACTAATCAACCAACCAAACAGTGACAACCATCGCCAGGAAGCAGGTACTGCCATCATCAGTGAAATACGGACATGAAAAAAAAAAAAAAAAAAAAAAAAGAGAGAAGCAAGTTAAAGTACAAGAACAACAGAAAATAATTAACAAGAAGCAAATAGCATGTATTAAAACTATTGACGTGGGGAGGAGGGGAGAGAGAGAGAGGGGAGAGAGAGAGAGAGGAGAGAGAGAGAGAGAGAGAGAGACGTGGAGAGAGAGGGAGAGAGAGAGAGAGAGAGAGAGAGACAATGGATGAGAGATGCTGGCCACGATGTTTGAGACCCGAGTTTGAGAACGAGTCCAGCGGCCTCCTAGCTTTCCTTCTGCCCACACCCTCCCCCTTCCATCCCCTCCCCCTGCCCCCACCCCACTCCCACCGCCCCCACCCTCTTCCCCCTCTCCTTCGTCCTCCACCCCCCCCCCCCCCCCCCTTCCCCCGGGACGTCAGCCGGCACAGCCTTTTGTCCGTCTATTGGCGTGGGTGGGGCGCTGTGTGGGTGGAGGAACAACAGGTTGCTGAGGGGGAAGGGAGGAAGAGTTGGAGCTGTGGGGATGGCAAGGCAGGTGGGCAGGATGGCGGGGGAGGGGGGGGGGGGGGGGGTGTAGGTGGTGGAGGGGAGGGGGGGGGGGTTGGTGGTTGAAGGTGACGGCTGAGGAAGTTCTTCCATCTCAAGACGTCAGTCATTGATTGACCTGTTGAAGGGGAAGGTGTCGCCAGTCCCAGCGGAGCAGCACGGCTGCTCGAATCCCAGGTCCCCGAAACACGGCTGCTCGAATCACGGATGTGCGAGTGAGAATTGCCTTTCTGCGCTATTGTCACGTCTCTCTGTCTGTCTCTGTCTGTCTCTGTCTCTGTCTGTCTCTCTGTCTCTCTCTCTCTCTCTCTCTCTCTCTCTCTCTCTCTCTCTCTCTCTCTCTCTCTCTCTCTCTCTCTCTCTCTCTCTCAGAGAGCGCTGTAGAGAAAGTAGGTACTCAACGCCCGACGAAAGTCCGGCCAGTCGTGATTCGGACAGATGTGATCGGACTTAACGCGATTTCAGGCTGGGCTCGGTCTGTGGCGGTGCCGACAACGAGAGAGACGTGCAGTAGGCTTGCCTTGCTCTTGAACGTCTCCGTCTGGGTGGGTTAATGCCACTTGGGGGTGTGGGGGTTGTGGGGATGGGTGATGTTGTCCAGTGCTCTAGTCCCTGTCTCTTCTTTACAGTGAATAATGTCTGGTCAGTTGTGGTGGCCGTCGGGAGGGAGGGGGGAGAGGAGGGAGAGAGAGAGAGAGAGAGAGAGAGAGAGAGAGAGAGAGAGAGAGAGAGAGAGAGAGAGAGAGAGGAGTGTAATTAGAACAAACTGTCTTCTGACTTCCAGCTGTCAAAGACAACATTTATCTGCATGGGAGACGGCGTGAATGACATGAACGAAAGAAAAGGTCCGTGCACGGACTAGACAACATCCCGGCTAAAGTCACACCTGACGACGCACACTGGAGCACAGTGCGGTACCTGCGCGCGAGCATGGATGCCGCGTAACATCCCCAAACTATCAGTTTCTCAATACCTTAAGACTCTGAAATGTATGTGCAGTTGGTTTGTTTATAGCGCTGCCGACCGTAAGAGGCCATATCTGTCTCCCCCCCCCCCCCCCCCCCCCCCCCCCCCCCCCCCCCCCCCCCCCCCCCCACTATCACCGAAATGTATTTCACAGCATTGCAAAATCAAAATCCAGGCTTCGTAGTTCGAGTTTTTAAAACTACTGTTGGTATTTTTTCTATGGATGAAAGTGTTGTTTTTTTTAGAAAAAGGACAACAATCATTGTGATAGGCTGGTAAGATTTCGTCTTTACTGCCTTTACACTGTGTTCGAGTGTTGGCCGCAGCACGTCCATGTCCACAGTTTCAGAAGAAGGCCAAAGCGCCGTATCACTTCCACGGTATGCGCGACACCGACCACTCATAGTGAGTCCACACGTGACAAACGTTCGCTGCTGTTTGGAGGGGGGAAAATCAATGCGCACAAACACACTCCGTCAATGCCCGGTCACATTTCAAACAGCTACTTGGCCTTTTCACCCCCTAACAAATCCGCCAAGCCAAGGCCCATAACTCAGAACAATGTGCTCCACAGGCCTTGTTCATTAAAGAAAGTGCACCAAAACAAAAACAAACAAACAACATAGATGAATAGAAGAGCTCCAGAACGTACCAAGATTGATCAAGAATTATGGACCGATGAAGGCCGTGAAAAATTGTCCAAATCTTTCAGTCAATTCTAAACTATTTCCATAATCTAAAATCGATCAAACATGATGATGGTTTTCTGAATAAAACAGTTTTACTTCTAGAAAAGCTGATAATCGTTTGTCAAGTGAAAACAGTAATTGTCATCGTTTTCTTACACTTTCAGTCTGATGTGACGGTCACACGAAATCAGCTTGCAAACAGGGCATAGGTGAACATGGGCATAGGTAAACATAGAACTCATGGACATGCGCACTGGTATTATTGACACCATGATGTGACCGTACATTTTCAGAATCTTGTTTAGCAAAGGTACAGAATGCTGGAACCTGATAACAACTGCTGTGATTAACGGTTTTCACTGCTCAAGGCTGAATAGAGTCATAACATTTTTTTTCTTGCTTTTGACCCTTTGCGTGATGTCATAACCGCGTCAGAAACGGTCAGAATGATTGTTCTCCTGGGAAAAAGACTTGTGTTTCAACTCGTAATTTCCATTTTGTGACTGATCATTTTGATCGTTTGAAGCTACTACGTTCCCATATCTCCTCCTTGTCTCTCTTTCTCTCTTCTCCCCCCCCCCCCCCCCCCCCTCACTACATTCATCAGGCAAGGCATTGGCTTTCCAAACGCGCTCTCTCTCTCTCTCTCTCTCTCTCTCTCTCTCTCTCTCTCTCTCTCTCTCTCTCTCTCTCTCTCTCTCTCTCTTGCTTTCTCGCTGCCTGTCTAATTTGTCTGTCTTCTCTCTCTCTCTCTCTCTCTCTCTCTCTCTCCTCTTTCGCTCGTCCCCCCCCCCCCTCTCTCTCTCTCTCTCTCTCTCTCTCCTCTCTCTCTCTCTCTCTCTCCTCTCTCCGTCTCTCTTTCTCCTCCTGTCTCGCTTTCTTTCTCCTGTCTCTCACTCTATCATTCCTGTCCTTCCCTCCCTTCCTCCCTCCCCCTCTCTCCCTCCTTCCCTCCCTCTCTCCCTCTGTCTCTCGCACTTTCTACAATGTAACAGTTACCGTCCGTGAGTAAACTAGCTGAAGCCGTTGTTTCTGAACAGTAGCAGTTCCTTGATGATTGGTAGTCACTGTTGCGTTTGTCCCGTTAGATGCTCATGTCGACATGAAGACTGCGTGATGCTGATGGCTGCAAGTGGACCAGTCGATAACAGTGCATGCCAGTTGATGAACTCCAGAATGTCTGTTATTCTTCGTGTGTGTGTGTGTGTGTGTGTGTGTGTGTGTGTGTGTGTGTGTGTGTGTTTTCATCGTAACCTTTCGGTCTGTGGAAAAAGAAATGGAGAGTTGTTTCGTCGGAATAAAGTAATAATTGAATACTTCATTCTCGTGTCTTCGACGCAAAGCGTATCGTTTTACGGTGACACGTCGCATTATAGAGGCCTTCGAAGACCATCTCTCTCTCTCTCTCTCTCTCTCTCTCTCTGTCTGTCTCTCTGTCTGTCTGTCTGCCTGCAACCTCTTCCCAGGTCGTTCATTCCAGGTCCTTCCCGTCTCCCTCTTCTTCCTCTCCCCCCCCAATCCCCCCCCCCCCCCCCCCCCCCCCCCCCACACACACACACACACACACACAGGCACATGCACAGGCAGTTTTGACCTGTAGCAACCCCAGCCGGCCTCGGCAGTTCATTACTAGCCGTCAGTATCAGGACGTCATAGGGAAACGGACCAGAGGAGACACCGCCCTTCGGCCCAGTCTTGGCAGTAGTGTTCAGTGGTGCTTGTTCTGATCCGGTATACGCAGGACACCCTGTAGGCCCAACATCCAAGCCCCCCATGGTGGAAAGTAGTTGATTCCAAAGCTTTCTTAGCCGGAGGTGAAACGATCCGAGTTTGGTTCTGTCTGTCTGTCTGTCTGTCTGTCTTCTTTGTCTCTTTGTCTGTCTGTCTGTTGTCTGTCGGTCGGTCGGTCGGTCGGCCTGTCTGTCTGTCTGTCTATCTCTCTTTCTCTCTCGCTCACGCACACACATACACATAGACATTCAAGCATAGACAGACAGACGCGCACACACACACGCACACACACATGTGCGCGCGCGCATTTTTGCACACAAGTTGTTATAAACACATTTGTGAAAAGTAAAATGAAAATGCTACTGCTACTCTTACTACTGACTGCCGTTGTTGCCACCACTATGACTATAGACAGCTACCGTTACTACAGAGAGAGAGAGAGAGAGAGAGGGGGGGGGGGGGAGAGAGAGAGAGAGAGAGAGAGAGAGAGAGAGAGAGAGAGAGCTCAGACAGCAAACTGCCCACAGAGGAGATATTCTCGCTTCCCAGACAGAACCTGTCAATTTCAGGTTGACAAAGTTACTCCGTGGGGGGGAGGAGGAGGAGGAGGAGGAGGAGGGAGAGGAGAGGAGGGAGAGTGGAAGGGACGGGAGGTGATAGTGGGGGTGGGGGGGAAGGGCGGTGGGGGTGGGGGGGGGGGTTGAACGGAAACAGAAAAAGAACAGAGAGAATCTGCCCAAGTCCGAACACGGACCAAAAGATCACCGAGATTCCCCACTGCCTCTCTGCAGAGGCACTAACAGTATCGATCACCCTGGGTGGTATGAAAGCTCATATGGCAAAACCCGACACGGAGACAGGAAGGAACTTACCCCCCCCCCCCCCACTCCCATCCCCCCTCCCCCCCCCCCCCCCCCCCCACACACACACACACACACGCACTCTCTCTCCCTCTTCCTCTCCCTTTCCTTCTCTTGTCCTTCCTCGCTTTCCCTAGCCACCCCGCCTCCCCTCCTTCCTTTCTTCCTTCCTTCCTTCCATTCCTACACCATTGCTCCTCCGTCCTTTCTTTCACCCCCCGCCCCTCCCTCTACCAGATTCAATCCTACCTGGTCTTTTCCGAGCAACCGTGGTTGCGATTCGCTGTTTTTCTGTACTCTATCGCTCTCTTTTTTTCTTCTTTTTTTTTCTTCTTTCCTTTCTTTTTTTTTTTTCTATTTTTTTCTCTCCATTTTTTGGTAGGGGGCGGGGGGAGGGGGGGGTTGGGGGGGGGGGGGGGGGGTCCTAAGTGTGCGACACTGATTGTTATTGATAGAGGGACGGGGGCCTCTCTGTACTACTTACTACAGCTCTGCCAGGAGCGCTTGGGGTGGGGGGGGGGGGGGGGGGGGGATGGCGTCAGGGAAGCAGGGGTGGGGTGGGGTGGGGGAAGAAGAAGGGTTCGCGCGCTGCGCATCAGCAAGGGGAAGAGACGGTGGAGGATGGGGTGGGACTCTCGATAGAGGGGGAAGGGGGGGAAGAGAAGGGAGGGAGGGGGAGATAAAGGGGTGGGATAATCAGAAGAAGGGTTTTTTTTTTTTCCCGCTGAGAAAGCGTTGTTGTTGTCTTGGTCAGTGCTGCGCGCGCAGTCAGAAGGGGTGGGTGTGGGTGTGAGTTCGAACGTCAGGTCGGTGACCGTGTGTCTGCTTGGTAACCTGCATGTCTCTGGTGGTGGTGTTGAGGAATAGCGGAGAGGCTGGGAAAAAGATTTTTTTTTCTCTCTCCCCAAGAGGGTAAACTAGTCTCTCTGTCTCTCTCTCTCTCTCTCTCTCTCTCTCTCTCTCTCTCTCTCTCTCTCTCTCTCTCTCTCTCTCTCTCCCGCCATCTCTCTCTCTATCATTCTCTCTCACCCCTCCGCCTCTCTCTCTAGGCAGTCCACAGGAATCCTCAGGTCATGAGGTAACCAGCAGAGCTGATACTGTGCGGTCGCCGACTCACTTTGGTGATGTCCAGTAGTGCCTTTTGTTGTCTGTCTGTCTGCTCTGTGTCTTTGTCTCTGTCTCTGTGTCTTTGTATCCTCTCTCTCTCTCTCTCTCTCTCTCTCTCTCTCTCTCTCTCCATTCTCTCCCTCCCTTTCTCCCCCTCACTCTCTATCAGGAGTTACACAGAAAAAAAAAATTTGTGGATTATTGACTCGTCAGTGGGATATGTATCCGACCATCCCTTCCTAAGCTGTTATTATGTAGTGGCACAGGACCAGTGTTTAGCAAAAACATTTCTGAGCCTCCCTCCTCCCTTCCTCCTCCCCCCCCCCTCTCTCTCTCTCTCTCTCTCTCACAACACACACACAACACACACACACACTCACTCACTCATTCACTACTCACTCACACACACACACACACACACACACACACACACACACACACACACACACACACACACACTCACACGCACGCACGCACGCACGCACGCACGCACGCACGCACGCGCACACACACACACACACACACACACACACACACACACACACACACACACATATATATACACACACACACACAAATGCTAAACAGAAAAAAAAACATGTACGCAGATAACTGGTTCTCTAATTGGACATGTATCCAGTCATCCCTTCCTATCCTGTGTTTATGTTGTGGCCCAAGACCAGTATTCAGCAAAGCATTTTTAGCCACCCTGCCCCATCCCTCTCCTCTCTCTTAGCCACCATCTCCTTCCCTCCCCCTCCTCCTCTCCCCCTTCTTGTCTGAAAATAACCCTCCTTTTTCTGCTGCTGTGAGCGACTCTGTTCCCAAATCACGTCAGTTAAGAAGTACGACTCCCATTGTGCGTAGAGGCAGACAGACAGATGGGCGGGAACGGGGGGGTGGAGGGAGGGGGGGGGGTGGGGGTGGGGGTGTACTTGAGCAGATTGGCAGAATCAGAAGCGGTCCGGTCCTGAGAGCTGTGCTGGCACCATGTTGACAAATATCAAAGCCAGACACTGGCTGAAGTGCTTGCCGCGCCAGACTCTAAGGGCTGCTGTCCAAGCCCGGCATCATCCCTGCTGTAAGCTGCTTCACAGCCTGCCAAAGTCTCCCTTGAACATCATGTTGGTAATGAGAAACGTAAACACCGGTGACAAATCAAGTTTTTTTTTTTTTTTTTTTTTTTTTGCTGTCCCAACCTCTGCGCCACCTCAGAGGCAGTGCACCCACGCCGCTCATTCCGACACCCCGTCCACAGCCACAGCCCAGCTGGTCCCGCCGCAGCCCCGGCACCGCAATCCACAGGGAGCAGTCAATGTCAAGTCGTCAAGAGGCAACCCCCGGAGAGGAGACACTGCACTGCTGCCGAGTCACTTCGGTGGTGTTCAGTGGCGCCTGTTCTGATCTAACATACGCAGGACGCCACCTACTAAGCCCCCTACTGACGACAATAATTGCTTAGTCGGAGAGCCGGCGTGAGTGAGCTCTCCCTCCGGAGGGCACCACCACGTCCGTCCAACGACAGCCCCCCCATGGACTCGCCGATACCGGTGACCCCCAACGGAACCAAACCAAGGCCCACAGACGTGGAGAAGACATCGAAACTGAGGTCACCATGAGAGCAGGGCATGAAGGGCCACAGAACTTGAGACATTTTTTTTTTTTTTTTTTTTAGTGCTGATGAATGAAGATGAGGATGATGAAGATGATGCTACGGATTTCCATTTCGGTCTGAGACTACATGACAGGGCTGTACTCTACGCTTCCTTTCATAATATATCCCGGCGTCAACCAGGCCCGAGAGATACAGGCACCTGCAGTGTTTGGTCAGGAAAATTTGAGCAACACTCTCAGAACGCATCCATTAAGTGAATGAAACTCGACTGTGTGGTCCCAGTCTTCCCAACTGAGTCCGCAGCAAACTCAACTCTGGGTAGGAGCCGGTCGGGGCAGAAAAACCCACATGACTCTGATGGGATTCGAACCCACGACCTCCCAGCCGGGAGTCCCGCGACGCTAACCACTTCGCCACGGCGGCTGGTGGTGACAAATCAAGTTATTTTTTGGGAGAATTGTACAAGTGTCGCGCTCTTTAAAAGCGTAAACGCCCGGACAAATCAAGTTATCTTTGGGAAAATTATTCAAGTGTATTGCTGTTTGCTCGTGGGGAAAGCTCTGCAACGATTGGAATGCATTCCGGACTACAGCTGTCCACTTAGTCTATCAGCGGTACTTAGCAGATGAATACTGTGGGATGAGGGGGGGGGGGGGGGGGGGGGGGGGGGGGTGCGTGTGGGTTTAAAAAAAAATATAAACTCTTGTATTTATGATTTCATCTTCTCTTTCACTGTCTGGTTATGGCGTCTTTTTTTTTCAACAATCGATTTTATTTCTCTTTCTTTGTGTTGTTGCTCACATTTTTTTTTTTTGTCTCTCTCTCTCTCTTACTCCTGCCTTTGATGTTGGCACATTCAGGCGTCTTTGTTTTAGTACCACCCTTGGAGGCCTGTGCTGTGTTGACGATGGGTACAGGCATACAGGTTTTAACCCCTGGAACAGGCATTAATCGTCCTTTCTGCTGTTGGGTTTTATTTTTGCTAATGTATTTTGTTTGCATATATGTTTTGAAGTCCGTTTTAAAGTGAGGCGAATACAGACGGGAGCTGAAACAAATTTAAAGAACAGTTCTCAGTGAGTCCACCCAAAACACGGACAAAACACATACAAAAAAACACGACGCGTTTCGACCTCTTATGTCTTCTTTAGGCAAGATCAGCAACATTGAGGACATTGAAAACAGGGAATGAGCGATCACTTATGTTCTGCATATTCTGCGCGATATGGGCTTTGAATCAATACCCATCTTGCGCTGAATATGAACAGGTAAGTGATTGCTTGTCGACGGCCATCTTGCACCGAATGTGAAAAAGACATTGGGGGCAGGCTCAAAAATGCTTTGCTGCACACTGGTCTAAGGCCACCACATAAAGACAGGATACATGTCCAGTGACAGTTATCTGCATACACACGTCTTTTTTCTGTTTTTTTTTCCAACTCTCCTCTCTTTAACTCTCTCTCTCTCTCTTCTCTCTCTCCTCTCTCTCTCTCTCTCTCTCTCTCTCTCTGTCTGTCTCTGTCTGTCAGAAGTTAAGCAGAGAAAAATTATCTGTGGATATTGATTTGTCAATTGAGTATGTATCTGGCAATCCCTCCCTTATGCTGTTGTGATGTTGTGGCACAGGGCCAGTGTTTAGAAAGCATTCATGAGCCTTCCTCCTTCCCCCTTCTCTTTCTCTGTCACACACACACACACACACACACACACGCACGCACGCACGCACGCACGCACGCACGCACGCACGCACGCACGCACGCACACTCACACACACACACCACACACACACACACACACACACACACACACAGAGAGAGAGAGAGAGAGAGAGAGAGAGAGACATGTACGCAGATAACTGATTCTCTAGATCTAACTGGACATGTTACAAATCGTCCGTTTCCTATCCTGCTTTTATGTGGTGGCCCTAACCAGTGTGTTCGGCAAAGCATTTCTGAGCTCTCTCTCCCCCCCCCCCCCCCCCCCCCCCCACTCCCTCCCCTTTCCCTGTCTCCTGTCTGATTGTTTCTCATGCTTTGTTCCTCCCTACCCCCCACCATCCCTCCTCTGTTTCTCCCTGCTGTCTGAAAGTAATCTTCATTTCTGCTGCTGGGAGCGACTCTCTCTTTCCACATCACGTCGATGATGAAGCATGACTCCATTGTGCGTAGAGGCAGACAGACAGACAGGCGGGAGGCGTGCTTCAGATGAATGGCAGAATCAGAAGTGGTCGGGTCCTGAGAGCTGTGCTGGCACCATGTTGACAAAATATCAAAGCCAGACACTGGCTGAAGTGCTTGCCGTGCCAGACTCTAAGGGTTGCTGTCCAAGCCCGGCATCATCCCTGCTGTAAGCTGCTTCACCAGCCTGCCAAAGTCTCCCTTGAACATCATGTTGGTAATGAGGAAACGTAAACGCCGGTGACAAATCAAGTTGTCTTTGGGAAAATTGTACAAGTGTCGCACTCTTTAAAAGCGTAAACGCCCGGGACAAATCAAGTTATCTTTGTGAGAATTGTTCAGTTGTCATGCTTTCTAAATCTGATTTGCTGTTGAAGTGAAAGGGGGACTTGAAAAAGAAAGACAATTTGTGGTTCAAGTGTGAACACAATTTTTTATTAAAAAAAAGTGTTGTTGGAATTTAGTCTGTATTGCTGGTTGCTAGTGTAGAAGCTCTGCGGACAGTTGGAATGCACATCGACTAGAGCCACGGTCGCCGCCCCCCCCCCCCCCTTACCCTACCCAAACTACTCCCACGTTGTCACCCTCACCCTGGTCCCCCCTCCCTCCCATCTCTCTCCTTTTGTTACGCCCGGTATTGCACGGCTAAACGCTGGTCTGGCTGCATTATGCATGAACTCAGACTGCTGAACTGTCCCAAAGCAGTCAGGCCGTTGATGAACTCGGACTGCTGAACTGTCCAAAGCAGTCAGGCCGTTGATGAACTCACACTGCTGAACTGTCCAAAGCAGTCAGGCCGTTGATGAACTCACACTGCTGAACTGTCCAAAGCAGTCAGGCCGTTGATGAACTCACACTGCTGAACTGTCCAAAGCAGTCAGTCAGGCCGTTGATGAACTCACACTGCTGAACTGTCCAAAGCAGTCAGGCCGTTTGATGAACTCGGACTGCTGAACTGTCCAAAGCAGTCAGTCTGTGTTGATGAACTCAGACTGCTGAACTGTCCAAAGCAGTCAGGCCGTTGATGGCTGCATTGTGTTGTGTCAGTCGTCTGTGTGTGTTCTGTCCCATCACTTTGACTCGTCGTTCATTAGCGGCAGCTTAGAGAGGTCTGGGATGGGGGTAAGAGTGAGGGACGTGCGTGAGGGGTGGGTTTCCAGGATGAATTCTGTTTGTATGATTTCCTCTTTTCCTTCATTCTCTGATTATGTATGGCGTCTTTTTTTTTAATTGTCGATTTAATTTCTCCTTTTTGGTTGTCATCCACCGTTTTTTTTTTTTTCTTTTTTCTGCTGTTGCTGTTGGCACATTCAGGTGTCTTTGTTTTACAAAGTTTCAACAATGCTCTCTCTCTCTCTCTCTCTCTCTCTCTCTCTCTCTCTCTCTCTCTCTCTCTCTCTCTCTCCCCCCCCCCCCCCCCTCCCTCCCCATGAATGTGTATTATAGTATTTTAACCATGGAGCAGGCAGTAATTTTACATTCTGCAGTTATATTTGCTCATTTTTTTTTGTTTGTTTGTTGCATATTCGTTTTGAAGATAAGATTTTCACTGTGTAGGTCTTGTTGTTTGTTGAGTGGTACAGCCATGGTGTGATTTTCTTTACGCTTTGAAATAAACGAATGTGATCGTTAAAAAAAAACAAAAAAAAACAAACCTAAGCAGAAACAGTTGGCCCGCTCAGTATGATTTAGTTTCAAGGGTTCAGTGTTCAAATCGGTATGTTAAGGTGTGTTGGACTTAAAGGTGCGTGCCGTTGGTTTCCCTCTACACTTCCTTTTCCAGCGAGTCACAGGAGTGACCTTTTTTCACGAGGTAACAGCGCTGCAGGAGCACTGGTTGGACGGACGACTGGGCTATGATGGGAGTGAAACTGAAATCGGATTCAGCAGATTTCTTTTGGGGGGGGGGGGGGGGGGGGGGGGGGGGGATGCTGCCGGCCTGTGAGTTAGCCAGCGATGGCGCCAGGGAAGAGGCAATCGACGTACACAGACCCAGTTAGTGTTTCCTGCAGGTCTCCAGAACGGTTTGCTCGTCAATCCGTCAATCTGTAAATCGGTATTTGACTGTGTGCTTCTCTGCTCTCTCTCTCTCTCTCTCTCTCTCTCTCTCTCTCTCTCTCTCTCTCTCTCTCTCTCTCTCTCTCTCTCTCTCTCTCTCTCTCTCTCTCTTGTCTCTCCGTCTCTCTGTCTCTGTCTCTCTGTCTTTGACTCCGTCTCTCTCACTCTCTGCCAGCCTGCCTGCCTGTCTGTCTGTTCTTCCGTTTTTCTCTATCTCAGTCTGTCTGTCTCTCTGTCTGCTTCTGTCTCCACGTTCTTTGCCTCTTTCTCTCTCTGTCACACACACACACACACACACACACACACACACACACACACACACACACCACACACACACACACACACACACACCACACATGAAGACCCCATTATTTAAGATTGAACCTTTTTATAAATTCCCTGGTCAGTTTTAAGTCAGCATTTGTCTTGGCAGGTCCTCAGAGGAACCCTTCTCTCTCTCTCACTCTCTCTCTCTCTCTCTCCTCTCTCTCCCCTCTCTCTCTCTCTCTCTGTCTCTCTGTATGTTCATGTGAGGAAAGACGATTGACACCATAGGACCGAAGACGATTTTTTGCAAGTTGGCAAGAATAAGTGCTGGTTTAAAAAACACACACACACACACACACACACACACACACACACACACACACACACACACACACACACACACACACACAAGCACACAAGCATGCACGCACGCACGCGCGCGCGCACACACACACCACACACACACACACACACACACCACACACACACAGCACACAAGCATGCACGCACGCACGCGCGCACACACACACACACGCACATACACACGTGCGCGCGCGCACTTATGCAAAACATGATTCCAATTCCACATATTCACCTTATATCTCTTCCTCCCC
>JADBJO010002455.1:77500-87500 GCA_016801955.1 Conus betulinus
CGTGACTCCGACAAAAAAAACAAACAAACAACAACAACAACAAAAAAAACATGACTACTTGGAAATCGAGTAGAGATATCGATCCTCTTCCCCCTTCATCTTCGATCTTCGACTGGGAAGAGGATAAATGGTGTCGTTAAGGGACAGGGATCAAGTGGGAAATCTTGTTCCGCTTTTTTTTTTTTTTTTTTTTTTTGCTTTCATGCGCCATGAATAGAAACATCCTCTGATTAGTTGTAATTATTATCTCCATTCTCATGTTCTGGCAGCGAACGGCTCACAGGGGTGGCCGTGTTGCGTGGAATGAAGGAGTAGTGGGATACAATGAGACCGTTTAATGTACATCATTTAGTCAGTGTATAATTTTAGCTCTAGCGCTGCAGTCTGTGTGTGTGTGTGTGTGTGTGTGTGTGCTTCCAGAGGCAGAATATCGTTTGAATCCGTTCATAAAAGGTGTGTGTGTGTGTGTGTGTGTGTGTGTGTTGTGTGTGTGTGTGTGTGTGTGTGTGTGCGTGTGTGTGTGTGTGTGTGTGTGTGTGTGTGTGTGTGTGTGTGTGTGTGTGTGTGTGTGTGTGATATAAAGGCATAACCAATATTCTTACGACCATTATTCTTACATAGCCATCATGTATTCTCTGTTTTAGCCCAGCTTTCTGTAGGCAAGTGTGTGTGAGAGTTGACTGAAAGACTGTGGAAATATGATAATGAAGATGTATTGTCCAGTATAACTAGATAGAAGTTCAGTTCAGAGAGTATTGGGTCAAAACGAT
Organism: Conus betulinus; assembly: GCA_016801955.1. Taxonomy (NCBI): domain Eukaryota; kingdom Metazoa; phylum Mollusca; class Gastropoda; order Neogastropoda; family Conidae; genus Conus; species Conus betulinus. The sequence goes on from JADBJO010002455.1 coordinate 78,271, forward strand.
ATAGACGACTTTCGTTATAGTCGGTGCTTGTATCTTTTTTTCTCAGGGAAAGATGATCTCTTCGTTGTAACAGGCTATTGGCACATTAAGCTTCTATGCGGTTGGCTTTTTCTGCCTAGTCGGTTTCTTGTGTGCAACCGAAACACATACAATACGTTGAATGGTTCCATTAGAAATGACTTCTCTCTACAGCCCTTTTCTGTCCAAGAACCTACCCCTTTTGACTTCCCAAAACAATCGACTTCTATACAAACGAGGCCAATATAACGGACTTCGTTACACCCGGACGTCAGTACAACAGACTTCTTCATCATAACCCACGTCAATGCATTTGACTTCTTGTAAACAACCGACGTCAGCATAACTGACTTCTTCTTCGGAACCAATATCAATATAGTTGACTTCTTCAAAACAGCCGAGGTCAGTGTAACTAATGTCTTCTTTACGACCGATTTCTATACGAAAGACTTCTATACAAAGCGACGTCAAAATGACCACCGTCTTCCACGTAGATGATTTTCTGAATAGACAGAACCGATCTCAAGTGCATTCTGTTTTTCTTCCACTATCACCCTCGTTGACTCAGATCTCGTTGTGTTCATACCCCGATGCTTTGCATTGTCCTGTTTGCTGTTTGCTGTTTGAGGCCGTCCTGTATGATACCAAACGTGTGACGCCGGCCACTCTTGTCCTGACCGTTGTCCCAGCGTAAGGAAGCAATGAGTTGACGCCCTGTGCCTGTGTGTGTGTGTGTTTTGCAGAGGTCTCTGGGAGACGACCAGGAGAGGAAAAGCAGAAGAGGGAGCTGGAGGCCGCCAATGAGATCCTGCACAAGGAGATCGAGAAGCTCGAACACGCGCTGCAACAGACGGAGGGACTCGTGAGTACTTGGACCGTTTTGAGAAGCTTGGGGTTAAAGCACATGCCCTTCCCCTACCCGTTTCCCGCCACCTCCACATGCATACTCACTCTCTAAAGTGCGTAGGTGCGTTCGTGGGGGGGGGGGGGGGGGGGGGGCTGTCGCAGCAAAACTTGGCCTCTTTCCGCGACTGAACAACACTTACGAAAAAGTTCAGCAGAATGGAGGGAGTGTTTTGTAAAAGAATTGATGATGATGTGTCTCTTTGACGATTTTTCCGCGTTCTTTCTTTTTTTCTTTCTTTCTTTCTTTCTTTCTTTCTCTGACGAAAGTGTTCTGTAAATCGCTTTCAGATTTTTTTTTTCTCTTTGGAAAAGTGGACGGGGATGTGCGAGTAGAGGAGGGGGAAGTTATGAGAGGAGGGGGAGAGGGAGGCAGGCGGGAGAAGGGGAAAGGGAGGGAGGGGGAGGGGGATTCGGAGGATCGTGTACACCTCCGTCATCCGCGCTTGTCATCCGTATCGATCGAAATAATCAAGACAAAAATCTCAAAGTTTTTGTTACCCTTCACAGTCTGTTGTGGACTTTCCCATAAGCTATGACGAGTTCAGATCAGTCCAAGTTTACCCGAATTTGTCTGCGAAATTTTTTTGGGGGGGGGGGGGGGGGGGGGGGGAGGATAGTCGTGATAGGGACGCCCTTGCGAGAGTTCTGCCTCAGCCTGAGTCCGCGATCAATCGATCGATATCGTCAGTAGAGTGGCCCAGCGAATGTTAGATACGGCATGTCTCCATTGCGCAAATATCACTCAGAACCCCTGATCAGTCAAGCCTATGTCGGCTGAGCGGAAGTCAGTCGTCAGGTACTTAGGTTGTCAAATGCACTGTGGTATCTCGTTTTACCCCGGGGCAAAGGGGTACATGGAGGGGGGGGGGGGGGTGCCCATTTATACAAAGTCAAACACAATCATTATGTGTTTATTCTCAACGAAATATCTTTAAATGACAAGCATATATAAAAAATGTACACCTTGAGGTGCATGGGTGTGGTTGTCACTTTAGGCGTGAAGACGTGTATTTGTAAGGCACACCGTTGTTGTTTCAGACGCTCATTCACAGATCTTTGGGGTTCACAGATGTCATTTCAGTCGCCATTCACAAATCATGGGGTACACAGATGTCATTTCAGACGCCAATCAAAAACGGTGGGGGGGGGGGGGGGGGGGTGTGTGCACAGATGCCATTGGGGGGGGGGGGGGAGAGAGAGGGGTGCACAGATGACATTTCAGATGCTCATTCATAAATCTTGGGGGGGGGGGGGGGGGGGGGGTCACAGATGTCAATTCAGACGCTCATTCACAAATCTGGGGGGTCACAGATGTCAATTCAGACGCTCATTCACAAATCCGGGGGGGGGGGGGGGGGGGGGGGGGGGGGGGGGGGGGGGGAATCACCAGCGCGAAAGATCATTGTTCATACGTCCTCGAACCGAACTGCACAACTGACAAGCCTCCCCCCCCCCCACCCCCCCAAATAAAAAAAAGAAAAAAAAAAAAAAAAGAAATCAGCGTGAATGAGGTGTAGCCTCTAATTCGAACAGGCGCGACAGAATCCCGCTGCTGCGACTCGGCAGCTATGCAGTGTCTCCTCTGTCGAGTTACCCCCATGATGTACCGATAATTAACAGCTTCCTGCGCGTGACTGCTGGCAGCTTGAATATTGATAGAACAGCCGTGAGCGTGGCTTTTTTTGTGAGGGGAACCAGAACGGCAAGCGCTGGTGTGGCCGTTGAGCAGACGAGTCACCCTTGCGTCCTCCGATGTAAGGAATTGCACACATATGAAGGGTGTTTCGTTCCTAAATGAGATGCTTCGTTCAGGAATTTTTCTTTAATGGTTGCGCAAATGCACTGAAAAGAAGATTCCACAGTTTAAAAAAAAAAACAACTACAAACAAACAAAAAACAAGACAAAACAAACGAAAGAGACACACACCACCAGTAAGTTAGCAGGTTTATTTTCATGTTTGATCATGTTGCGTTGATACATACTTCATGCGTCTCTCTCTCTCTCTCTCTCTCTCTCTCTCTCTCTCTCTCCACCCTTCTGCCTCTCTTTGATCGGACTGCTTACAACAAATGTCATGCTCGTATACGTGCAGTGCACGTAAATGCGCGCTCACCACCACCACCACAACCACCACCACCCCCCCCCCCCCCCCCCCCCCCCACCCCCCACCCCCCACCTCACACAAACACACAGGGGGAATAGGACGAGAAAAAAAAGTTACAGGCCTATTTAATAAATTGGAAAAAAAAAAAAAAACATTTGTAAAAATCTGAGTATACTAAACTGGTGCATATTTGCATGCATCTAAATGCGTCCGAACACCAACACGCACATGTGTACTGGTGCTTGACACTGACACAGCGCACGCACGCTCGCACGCGCGTGAGCACACACACTAACACAAACACACACATGCACACAGACACAGAAACACACAGACAGACAGACAGACACACACACACACACACACACACACACACACACACACACACACACACACTGATTCGTTGGATCATTACACCACTCTCACTGTTTGGTCCAGCCACAGCTTTGTTGCTGTTTTGGCCGCCTGTGAACTCACAGGTTGCACGTGGTGTTTTTGTTTTGAACAGAAAGAAAACCTGTCTCAGAAGAGCCGGGAGTGTGAGAACTTGACCGGCAACCTGGTACTGGTGAAGGAACAGAAACGCCGAGTTGGTAAGGACAGAGAGAGAGAGAGAGAGAGAGAGAGAGAGAGAGAGAGAGAGAGAGAGAGAGAGAGAGAGAGCAGCGTCTCTGAACAAAGGCCAAAATAGGAAAAAAAAACAAACACAGTGAGTAAGCTAAACGCTTAACATGTAATACTGACAAAAGTGTCTTCTTCTTCAGACAAAGAAGACGTATATATCGAAAATTAACTTGTATACACAGTTTAGAAAAGAGACAAGTGAAAATTCAAAGAACTGTATCTTATTAGAACGAAAAAGACACATTTGTTGAAAAGTTAGTTGGAAGTTCACTTACCAGTTTTGTAGTGTGTGTGAAATAAACGTTGCTGTTTTGTGGGTTCGTTTATAGAATGGCATGCTTCCAGTGATATCATCACATACGGTGTACTCCACGTGCAGAATAGATTGATTCATCGGTTTATACACTTGTTTCCGCTTGGAGGTAGTGTCGCTTTAACAGTGGAGTGGACAGAACATTTCACTCCCAGTCGGGAGACCGTGGGTTCGATCCACGGCATCTCCCAAGTCCACACATCGTGTGCTGCCCTGGTATTGGATGAACAGCTTCCTGTGTGTATATTACAAAGCAGAACGTTAGGAGGGGACGCAGGTTAAAGATCCCTGTAATCAATATCGGAATTCATTGACTCGTAACGGGATGACTGGCCGCATTCTGACGTCCTGACGTGATGACCTGTCACGTCCTGACGTGATGATTTTTTCACTTCCTGACGCGATGACTTGTCGCATCCTGACGTGATGACTTATAGCAGCTTGACGTGATGACTTGTGACATCCTGACGTGATGACTTGTGACATCCTGACGTGATGACTTGTCACATCCTGACGTGATGACTTGTCACATCCTGACGTGATGACTTGTGTCATCCTGACGTGATGACTTGGTCACATATCTGACGTGACGACTTGTCACATCCTGACGTGACGACTTGTCACATCCTGACGTGATGACTTGTCGCATCCTGACGTGATGACTTGTCGCATCCTGACGTAATGACTTGTCACATCCTGACGTGATGACTTGTCGCATCCTGACGTGATGACTTGTCGCATCATGACGTGATGACTTGTCGCATCCTGACGTGATGACTTGTCACTCCTGACGTGATGACTTGTCACACCCTGACGTGATGACTTGTCACACCCTGACGTGATGACTTGTCACACCCTGACGTGGAGACTTATCATGCTGTGAGGCTCTGACGTAATGATTGTTTGTTTGTTTGGTATCTTGCCTACCACTTCAATAGCGTTGCTGCCACTCATCCTGCCCCCTCTTCACCGCCACACCCTCGTTTTTAGCGCCACAGCCCCGGCACCAGCAGTCCACAGGAAAGCAATGAACATCAGGTTGTCAAGAGGCAACCGACCAGAGGAGACACTGCACTGCTGCCCAGTCACTTCGGTGGTGTTCCGTGGTGCCTGTTCTGTTCCAGTATACGCAGGACACCACTTACTTAGCCGCCTACTGTACTGACGACAATGATTGCATAGTCACGGAGCCAGCATAAGTGGGCGTTCCCCTCTAGAAGGAGTCGCCACGTCCGCCCAACAACAAGCCCCATAAGCTTGTCAGTACCGCGACCCCGACACGAACTGACCAGGGGCACGGATATGGAGATGTCGTCCAGACTGAGGGTGATCACCACGAGAGCTGGGCATGAAGGCCTCACAGAATTTGAGACCTTTTTTGATGAGAATAGATGATGAGGATGAGGATGCTGCTGCTGTTGCTGCTGTGTGTTTCATTCTGATCAGACGCTAAATGACAGGGCTGTTCTGTAGGCATGCTTTCATAATGTATTACGGTCTCAGCCGGGACCGAGAGATACAAACACCTGCAGTAAGTTTGAACAGTGCTGTCAGAGACGTATCCATTAAGTGGATGACTGTGCGGTTGCAATTTTTCTCGCCGAGCCCATAGCAAACTTGAACTGTCGGTAGGAGCCAGTCGGGGCCAAAAAAGATTCCATAAACAGATGGCTCTGACGGGAATGAACCCACAACTTCACAGTCTGCCGTCTGCGACGCTAGCACTTCACCACGTTGGGGTCGCTGGTGACTTTCTGAAGTGGTCACTGTCGCTCCCTGGCTAATGAAAGTCACCTCATAGCTCAACAGTTTTCCTTTAAAGTGAAGAAATGTGATGAGTCCATTGTCATACAGAAAGATTGATATTGCCGCATCGTACCAACTGCCGTGACAAAGTGGTCAGTGTGGCGAACTCCCGGCTGGGAGATCGTGGGTTCGATTCCCACCAGAGCCATTTATTTGTGGGAGTTTTCAGCCCGAGCTGACTCTACCCAGAGCTGCGTTTACTATGGGCTCAGTAGGGAAGAAGACTAGGACCACACAGTCGAGTTTCATCCACTTCGTGGATGTGTCTCTGAGAGTGTTTCTCTCAAAATTTCCTGACTAACGCTGCAGGTGTCTGTATCTCTCGGGCCTGTTTGGTGCCGGGATATATTGCGAAAGTAAGCATATACAGTACGGTCCTGAAAGGCAGTTTCAGACCAGAGTAGAAATCGTAAGCATCATTCTCATCCTCTTTGATCAGCATAAAAAAAAGATTAAATTCTGTGGCCAATGAAGCCTGCTAGAAGGGTGAGCTGTTTCTATTGGCTCTCCACGTGTATGGCCTTGATTGATTCCGTCGGGATCACCAGTATCGGCAAATTCATGGGGGGCTGTCGTTGGACGAACGTGGTGAGCGCTCTCACACTGGCTCCGCAACGAAACGATCATTGTCGTCAGTAGGGGGCTTAGTAGCTGGTGTCCTGCGTGTGTTTTGGATTAGAACAGGCACCGCTGAACACCGCCGAAGTGACTCCGGCAGCATCGCAGCGTTTTCTCTGATAGGTTGCCTCCTAACGACTGGACATTCACTCTCCTCAGGGAGTGCCGGTGCCGGAGAGCTGTCTGCGGCTGTTGGTGGAGGGTTGGAATGAGTGATGTGGGTGCAATGCCGCTGAAGTGGCACAGAGGATGAATCAGCTCGAAAAGGAAAAAAAACACACACAAAAAAACATCCTATTGATTTCTGATGATCCTGATGTAGCATCGTCATATCCTGATGTAACATCGTCATATCCTGATGTAGCATCGTCATATCCTGATGTAACATCGTCATATCCTGATGTAGCATCGTCATTTCCTGATGTAGCATCGTCATATCCTGATGTAACATCGTCATATCCTGATGTAGCATCGTCATTTCCTGATGTAACATCGTTTGTAATCATTGTTATGCGATTATTTCTGCATCCTGATGTAACGATTGTCGCAAACTGAAGCAATGATTGTTATCAGTGTAACATGATGACTGCCATGTCCGAACTTAATGATTGTCAGATTGTAACGTCATGATTTGTCACTTCCTGACCTGATGAGTGTCGTAATTGTTGTAGCGTGTTCGTCATCTACAGACATAGTGATTTATTGTCATAGTGTAAAGGGATGACTGTCACAACTTATTTGATGATTATTATACTGTAACGTGATGATTGTCGTACTGTAACGTGATGGTGGTCGTACTGTAACGTGATGACTGTCACATCCAAACTTGTAATGTGGTGACTGCTGTTCCATATCTATACCTGTATACCAAAGAGCCCCCACACATGCAGGTGCAGATGTTAGCATGCACGCGTATGTAACAGTGCACGCATTTCGTGTGTCCCACATACACATATGCGAACACACAAATCAGAGCACAAAACGCATGCAGATGCGCATAACGCACATATGCACAGGTATGCACACACTCGTACTCGCATTCGCACTCGCGCGCGGACCCGCGCGCGCATACATACACACACACACACACACACACACACACACACACACACACACACCATATGACAGGACTGTACTATATGCGCGTGCGCGCACACACACACACGCGCGCGCGCACACACACACAGATTAGAGGACTGTACTATATGCGCGCACGCGCACACACACACACACATACACACGCGCGCGCATGCCTACGCGCGCGTGAACGTATACACATACACAGTCAATCAGGACGCACATATTTATAGACGCACGCACGCGAGCAGGCATGGACTCGCATACACGCGCGCACGCACAACATACACGTACACAGACACACATATACGCGCACACATACACGCACGCACGCACACACACACACACACACACACGCGCGCGCGCGCGCGCGCACTCGTCCACACGCATACGTGCACCAAAACACGCTTTTCGCTGACTAGTGTAAACTTTCTTAGGTTTTCTAATACTCAAGTTACTGCGTTTTACCTGTTAAAACCGCCTAAGGTTAGAAACTAGACTATTGAGTTGCAGCAAATACTCTGGCTGCCCTTTCTTTTCTTTTTTTTTTCTTTTTTTTTTTTTTTTTTTTGGCTCGCAGCCAGAGTGTGACAGAGACGCATCAAGGTTGCTGTCCAACCTCTGCGCCAGCTCAGAGGCAGTGCACCCAACGCCGCTCATTCCGACACCCGTCCACAGCCACCGCCCGGTCGGCCCCCGCCGCAGCCCCGGCACCGGCAATCCAAAGGGAGCAGTCAATGTCAAGTCGTTAAGAGGCAACCGACACCACCTACTAAGCCCCCTACTGACGACAATACTTGCTTAGTCGCGGAGCCGGCGTGAGTGAGCTCTCCCTCCGGAGGGCGCCACCACGTCCGTCCAACGACAGCCCCCATGGACTCGCCGATACCGGTGACCCCGACGGAACCAAACCAAGGCCACAGACGTGGCGAGGACATCGAAAACTGAGGTCACCATGAGAGCAGGGCATGAAGGGCCACAGAATTTGAGACTTTTTTTTTCATGCTGATCGATGAGAATGAGGATGATTAAGATGATGCTACGGATTTCCATTTCGGTTGAGACTACATGACAGGGCTGTACTCTACGCTTCCTTTCATAATATATCCCGGCGTCAACCAGGCCCGAGAGATACATACACCTGCAGTGTTGGTCAGGAAATTTGAGCAACACTCTCAGAAACGCATCCATTAAGTGGATGAAACTCGACTGTGTGGTCCAGTCTTCCCAACTGAGTCCGCAGCAAACTCAGCTCTGGGTAGGAGCCGGTCGGGGCAGAAAAAACCCACATGACTCTGATGGGATTCGAACCCACGACCTCCCAGCCGGGAGTCCGCGACGCTAACCACGTCGCTCGTATCAGGCGACGCCATTGGTGCCAGATCATGTGCACAGCCTCTTTACTGGCAGCAAGAAAGCACACACAGACACACACACACACACACACACACACACCACACACACACACACACACACACACACACACACACAGAAGAAAGCTTTCCACATTTCAGGGCGCCTGGTTGTTCGGTGGTGCAGCACCGCAGTTCACGGTCAGATTTTCTGAGTTCAAATCCCGGCTGGCACCTTCCCATAAGCACTGTCGTTTTCTGCTGCCTGTCTCAGAGTGTTGTTGTAGTGGTGGGTGCGTATGTGGTAGAGAGGCTCATTCCTTCCTCTCCAGAATGGTAGTCTGTCTGTCTGTCTGTCTCTGTCTGTCTGTCTGTCATGACACTTTGGTAGGTGCGGTCGTCAGACCAGAA
>JADBJO010002455.1:92500-95000 GCA_016801955.1 Conus betulinus
CGAGAGAGAGAGAGAGAGAGAGAGAGAGAGAGATTTGTGGAGTGCACACTCGCACACACAAACACACATACACGCACGCGCGCGCGCAGTTCGCGTGCATGTATACACACCCACCCATACATTCACTCTCTGTCCTTCCACTTTCTTCACACACACACACACACACACACACACGCACAAGCCCGTTAGTTAATAAATCTTGGAGAGTTTTTGCCCCAAACTCCCGACCCGACTCCACAGACTGGTCATAGCTGCAGACTCCGAATGCAGCTCCGTCCGTTAATTAGTTAAAGGGCACGGCTTACAACACTGACAGAGGGAGGGTTAAAGGGCACGGCTTACAACACTGACAGAGGGAGGGTGAGAGAGGGAAGACTGTCTCCACAATTCAAATGCAAGTCCAGAGTACAAAGGGGCAAAAGTTTTGTTGCCAAATTCTGATTAGTCCAATATACGGGAGCAATATTTGGGGGGGGGGGGGGGGGGGGAGAACGGAGAAAGTTTTTGGTGAGGCTCTAGCTGTGTAACTGAGGGCCCTCGTGACCATTTCACAGGCTGCGGAAAAGGAGTTGTCTTGCTTCCGGCCATCCCAAGTTCCCCCACACAGTCCGCTTTGAGAAAGGCGCGGGAACATGCCTTCTTCTTCTTCTTCTTCTTCTTCTTCTTCGTCGTCGTCGTCGTCGTCGTCTTCATCTTCATCTCTTCTTCTTCTTCTTCGTCGTCGTCGTCGTCTTCATCATCATCATCATCATCTTCTTCTTCTAAAATCTTCTTTCTTCTTCTTCTTCTTCTTCGTTGTCGTCGTCGTCGTCGTCGTCGTCATCTTCATCCTCTTCATCCTCTTCTTTCTTCTTCTTCGTCGTCGTCGTCTTCATCTTCATCATCATCATCATCTTCTTCTTCTAATCATTTCCCTTTGCTGTGGTTCTGGTTATTTCCCTTTCCACAGGTGGAGGAGGGGGAGGGGATGGGGGGTGGGGAGGTGGAGTGGAGACGAAGGTGATTGTGGCGCGGGGGAAGAGGAACGATAAACACTTGGGCTGTCAGCATCAAGAACGGTTTAACAATTTTCAGGAGGCATTCAAGGGGGGGGGGGGGGGGGGCGTATTATCTTTTCTTTTGTTTTGCAAACACTGTTTTGTTTAAAAGGTGAGGTGTTGATTTGTTCCCCTTTCTGTGTACCCCCCCCCCCCCCCCCCCCCGGCTGGCGAAAGTGAAACCATTTTTTCTGACCACTCCTCGCCCCTCTCTTTAATGTTTTTCTGGCATCATTCTCAGGCAGCAGTGTCCGCAGCAGCTGTGGCTGTCAGTATCAAGTGGCGGATGAGTGGCCGAGTTCAAGGGGGAGAGAGAGAGAGAGAGAGAGAGAGAGAGAGAGAGAGAAATGGTTTTTATTCAAATAAATTGGCCATAGCCCCAATATGTGTATGTGTATGAGAGAGATGGGTGGGAGAGAGAGAGAGAGAGAGAGAGCGAGAGAGAGAGAGGAGAGAGAGAGAGAGAGAGGGAGGAGAGGAGAGGGGAGAGGACAGGGGAGTAAGAAAGAAGAGATGGGCAGGAGAGGGAGCGAGGCACACCAACAGAAACATGGAAGACGAGGAGAGAGAGAGAGAGAGAGAGGGAGGGGGGGGGGGGGGGGGGGAGGGAGAGAGAGGAGAGAGAGGAGAGAGAGAGAGAGAGAGAGGTGGGAGAGAGAGAGAGAGAGAGAGAGAAACAAGACTTGGTGCGTGATGATATTAAACACCCCTATCAAGCAACCCCACCCCCCTGCACCCGCAGTTCTCTCCCTGGGGAGTGTGTGTGTTGTGTGTGTGTGTGTGTGTGTGTGTGTGTGTGTGTGGTGTGTGTTTAATACAATGGACGGAATTCCAGAAGTTTGGAGGCAGAAAATCTTGTTTTTCCCCCCCATTTGGCAATCCCTGCCGTTTATGAACGGAGTGGCAGTGGGAACGGAGTGGCAACCCCCCCCCCCCCCCCCCCCCCCCCCACCCCCCCCCCCCCCCCCCCCCCCCCCCCACCCCCCCCCCTTTTCCTCTTGCCCTGTGTAAAGTTTTTCTGTTATTTGATTTTTTACTTTACTGTTCAGTAATTTAAAGGTCTGCTATTGTGACTGGCATGTAGCGATTTGTCCGGCCCACCAGATGAAGTCGCGTGTGGCAGTTTGGGAGCCTTGAGGACTTCTTGTACCATCCCCTACCGTTTCATAAGGGTTCGGGGGAAAGAATTCAAAACAGAACAGACAAGAAAAAAAAAAATCAGAAAAATCCTGATGAGAAATGGTGATCTGTTTACCTGTTCGTCATGACCGGTTAGACTGTGCGCCGGCCGTTTATCGTGAGCAGAAATATTTCGGTAAATAGTCCCAGTATCATCTGGCACTTTACTGTCTTTTTTTTTTCCCGTCAGGTCTTGGGGAAAGTGTTTAGCGTCAGCCTCGTATTCGTCTTTGGTGGGCGGTGAGGAAACGTGTACGGTTTTAGATGGTATTTGACAGTCTCTG
>JADBJO010002455.1:100000-107500 GCA_016801955.1 Conus betulinus
GATGGGAGATAATCAAGCGTATGTTTTTAAAGCACGTTTCATTCTAGTGCTGTTTAGGAGATGGGAGATCATCAAGCGTATGTTTAAAGCACGTTTTCATTCTAGTGCTGTTTAGGAGATAGGAGATAATCAAGCGTATGTTTTACAGCACGTTTCATTCTAGTGCTGTTTAGGAGATAGGAGATCATCAAGCGTATGTTTAAAGCACGTTTCATTCTAGTGCTGCTGTTTAGGAGATAGAGATCATCAAGCGTATGTTTAAAGCACGTTTCTGTCAAGTGCTGTTTAGGAGATAGGAGATCATCAGGCGTATGTTTAAAGCACGTTTCTGTCTAGTGCTGTTTAGGAGATGGGAGATCATCAAGCGTATGTTTAAAGCACGTTTAATTCTAGTGCTGTTTAGGAGATAGGAGATCATCAAGCGTATGTTTAAAGCACGTTTCTGTCAAGTGCTGTTTAGGGAGATAGGAGATCATCAGGCGTATGTTTAAAGCACGTTTCTGTCTAGTGCTGTTTAGGAGATGGGAGAAAATCAAGCGTATGTTTAAAGCACGTTTCTGTCTAGTGCTGTTTAGGAGATGGGAGATAATCAAGCGTATGTTTAAAGCACGTTTCTGTCTAGTGTTGTGCATGGAGTAACAGATCAAAAGTGTTTTCATCAGCCCCCCTTTTGTGGTAATGTTTCGAGAATAATGAAACTTTTTTTTTTTTCAGTTGGGGGGTGTGTGTGTGTGTGTGTGTGTGTGTGTGTGTGTGTGTGGTCACCAAACCAGACTGGTGCTGTTCAAGCGCTATTACAACAGACGTCCTATCAACGAACCCGTTTTAATTCATATGCTGTTTAGGGAAGTGTGAAACTGTTATCAGGAGACAGTGGGATCAAACAGCAGTGTGTGTGTGTGTGTGTGTGTGTGTGTGTGTGTGTGTGTGTGTGTGTGTGTGTGTGTGCGTGCCTTGCCTTCGTGCGCGCGCGCGTGCGTTGCCGCAGACTGTAAGAAGACCTCGATGAGACATTTTTTCACAAGATGCGATTTTGAATATATTTTAATTTCATGAAAATGAGATGTTTGTTTCCCATTGGATGTGAGTGAAAGATGGGAAGTAATGATCAGTCTTGTTTTGAATATGGACTTTTTAAGGTTCAAGATACGATTAGGGGTTTTGTGTTTTTTGTTTTTTTTTTTTTTTTTTTTTTTTTTTTTTTTTTTTTTTTTTAAACGCCGGGGTTTTCATGTGTACGCGGTGGTGTTTTTTTTTCGCGCCTCCCTACTTCCTGTCGTTCCCCCTCCTCATCCCCTAGCCCCTCATCTCCCCCCGCCCCCCCCCCCCCCCCCGTCGCTGTCTTGAAACGGTGTCCATAAACATGTGACGTCCACTGTCATTCACTCCGCCTTTTGAAAAAACGGTATTGCATTGCAGTTTGTGTCTTCCCGGTCATTCACTCTCCCCTTTCCCTCTCCTCTCTCTCTCTCTCTCTCTCTCTCTGTCCCTCTCTCTCTCTCCTCTCTCTCTCTCTCTTCTCTCTCTCTCTCTCTCCCACCCCCTCTGTCTCTCTCTTCGTCCCATCCACGCACCCCTCTTTCTCTCCCTCTCCCCCCCCCCCCCTCTCTCTCTCTCTCTCTCTCTCTCTCTCTCTCTCTCTCTCTCTCTCTCCCCCCACCCCCTCTGTCTCTCTCTTCGTCCCATCCACCACGCACCCCTCTTTCCTCCCCCCCCCTTCTCCTCCCTCTCTCTCTCTCTCCTCTCTCTCTCTCTCCTCTCTCTCTCTCCTCTCCTCAGTGACCCTGGAAGGATGGATGGATGTGGACATGGGAGTTTCAGACCAACGGTAGCCACCGAAGGGGGACGAGCCGATGTTGAGAGCGAATTGCGTGGACATTGTTTGTCAAGCGATATGAATGCGGGGTAGAGAGAGAGAGGTGTGTCTGTGTGTGTGTGTGTGTGTGTGTGGTGGGAGCGGGGATGGGATGGATCGGGTGGGGATTAGGGGGGGATTAGGGGGGGAGGTGGTGGGGGGGTTTGTGATGTAAACGAATGGGGGAAGATGGCCCCCCATCTGTCTTGGGCAGGTGATTGCATCCGGCAATTAATGGCGGCTGTCGTTTTTTATCAGGTGCTATCTCTTTGTCCTGGCTTGCCTGTCTGTCCCTCTCTCTCCCCCCCCTTCCCCCTCCCCCTGTCTCTTTCTTTGAGTGTGTGTGTGTGTGTGTGTGTGTGTGTGTGTGTGTGTGTGTGTTGTGAGAGAGAGAGAGAGAGAGAGAGAGAGAGAGAGAGAGAGAGAGTGTGTGTGTGTGTGTGTGTGTGTGTGTGTGTGTGTGTGTGTGTGTGTTTCTTCCACCCCTCACCTCTTTCCCACTTCCTTCCTCCTTTCCTCTCTGTTTTTCTCTGTTGATCTCTGTTTCATCCCCCCCCCCCTCCCCACTGTCTCCCCCCTCTCCCCCACCCTCCTGTCTTCCATCCCTTTGCCTGACTCTGTTTCCCTCTCTTTCAGTCTGTCCGACTTTCCTGTTTCTGTTTTTCTTTTCTTTTTGGGCTTCCCCTCGCTCTTTCTCTGTCTGTCTGTCTGTCTGTCTGCCTCTCACTCTGTGTGCTGTGTGTGTGTGTGTGTGTGTGTGTGTGTGTGTGTGTTTGTGCGCGCGCGCGCGCGTGCGCGTGTGATTCCATTTGTTATATTTGTCTTACGTTTCTTCTTCCTGCTCCTCCTCCTTCTCCCCCTCTCTTTTCTCTCTTTGTTTCTCTCTTCTTCCCCCGTCTCCTTTCCCCCACCCCCCCCCCCCCCCCCCCCCCCCCCCCCCCCCCCCCCCCACCCCCCCCCCCCCCCCCCCCCCCCCCCCCCCCCCCCCCCCCCCCCCCCCCCCCTCTTATCCGTTTCTCCTCTATGGAAACTGACGGAGGGTGTCATTTTCTGCCGGAGAGGATTTAGGGAAGGGGTGGGCAATGATTTGTTCTCATCGTGTCAGGTCGCTTTGCCAGCATGCACCCAAACGACTTCACCCCCCTGTCGGCCTGGCCTTGTTGTCGCCCTTTTCTACTTGCTTTTTTTTTTTAATCTCCATTTAAAAAAAATGTTTGTGTAATTGTTTTTAAGGAGAGAGAGAGAGAGAGAGAGAGAGAGAGAGAGAGAGAGAGAGAGAGAGAGAGAGAGAGAGAGAGAGAGAGTGTGTGTGTGTGTGTGTGTGTGTGTGTGTGTGTGTGTGTGTGTGTGTGAGAGAGAGAGAGAGGAGAGAGAGAGAGAGAGAGAGAGAGACGAGAGAGAGAATGCATCGTTGCTCTCTGTACACACAGACTGATGAGCCAGACACGCTGATCCCACATCTATGGTCGAGGGCTGGTTGATTATACAAGACCGGTGTGTGTTCCCCATTATCAAAAGACCAACAGCACCTTTCCGTCGACACGGACCCGGGGATCGATTCCCTGTCCACAGCAGTTGTACCTTCAACTCCGCACCATCTGTACACCACCGGCAAACACTGTCCCACCGCGCGGAAGCTGATGACTTCCAACAGACTTGGCGTCAAAGCAGATAGATTACATCCGTTGTCGTCTCAGCTCGAGCTTCTTTGCGAAACATACTTCGGCTCCCGCCTCCACGCCAACTCAAAACATCAGTCATTTCTTCGACATTGTATCAAAACAGACCCCCTTTCTAACCACTTCATGTGAGAACAGCCCCCCCCCCCCTCCCCACCCCTTCCCACAACTTCAGGTCGAAGCAGACACCTTTTCGACGGCCGCAAGTCGAAGCAAACACTTTTCCCCAACAACTTCAAACCAAAGCAGACATCTGCCCAACTATGCAAGTCAAAGCGGACACTTTTTCCAACTGTATGTCAAAACAAAACCTTTCCAACTATGCAAGTCAGAGCGGACACTTTTTCCAACTGTATGTCAAAACAAACACCTTTCCAACTATGCAAGCCAAAATGGACACTTTTTCCAACTGTAGGTCAAAACAAACACCTTTCAACTATGCAAGCCAAAATGGACACTTTTTCAAACTGTAGGTCAAACACAAACACCTTTCCAACTATGCAAGTCAAAGTGGACACTTTTTCCAACTGTATGTCAAAACAAACACCTTTCCAACTATGCAAGTCAAAGTGGACACTTTTTCCAACTGTATGTCAAAACAAACACCTTTCCAAGTATGCAAGTCAAAGTAGACACTTGTTCCAACAACTTCATTTTAAAGCAGACACTTTCAGCAACAGCTGCACTTCAAAAAACAGATGCCTTTCTGTTAACTGTACGTCAAAGCAGCCACTTTTCTTTAACAGCGTATCAAAGCAGATAGTTTTCCGGAACGTCAGCGCTAACTCTTTTCAGGCAGCAACGCATCAAAGCTTGCCAGAAATTGTATGCCATAGCAAACTTTAAAAAAATTTTTTTACAAGTGCGCATCAAAGCAGACATATGTCCAAAACATCAGAGCTTACCCTTTTCCTGCGTCAAAGCAGCGATCTTTCCAGAAACTGTATTTCAAAGCAGGCACCTTTCCAAACACATGCACAGGAAAGCGAATGCCTGTCCCCAGAATCGCCGTCAAAGCCCATACTTTTACAAAACAGTTCGTCTCTCTACTGATCTGACATCATGTCACATAACTTTTACAAAGCCGTTTCTATTCTGTCGACGTCAAAGCAGATTCTCATACGAAATGAAACATGTTTCTGCTGGGGTCCACACCGAAACAGTGTGTGTGTGTGTGTGTGTGTGTGTGTGTGTGTGTGTGTGTGTGTGTGTTTTATAAAACAAAACAAATATCTTTTCACAGAATCCCCACCCAAACAAGACCGTCTTGCAGAGCAAAAACACCTTTGCATCAATTTATACCACCACCTGCATGTAAGATAAGAACTTAGATGCGTAGACCTGAGACTAGAATGGCCTCAAGGTGAACATCTCTCCACCTGATCTTATATGTCTAGACGTGAACGGAGATGGCGACGTGCACACCATACATACTTGATAGCTTGATTCCCAGCGTTTTTTGTTTGCTTTTGTTTTTCTTTCAGAACTTACTTTTTGTTCAGTGTTTGTCCTCTCTCTGTTTCCTTATTTCTGTCAAAATACAGTGAGTATAAAGAGTAGGCGATGGGACAAATATAATGTACGTTTATTTGACTTTAAAAAAAAAAATGTTTTCGTATATCATTTTTGAAAAACAGAATGTACAGGTCTTTTCCAGACTGGTCGAAAATGGTGCATATTCTTGCCAGCCTACGCTTACAAACAAAATCAACAATGTTGTTCAAGGATAGCTATTACCTCGCAAATGTCATGCACTTACAGTTTGATTTATTTTCTTTTTTTTTTTTTTTTTTTTTTTTTTTTTTTTTTTTTGTAGTGCAGTCTTTCTTTCGGGGACCGGGATGAACGTCAGAAACATGACAAGTTACCGTTAGTCACGAGAGATCTGGATCGCGCTCGTGAGAAATAAACTGTCCGCCTTTTCCTTTTTGGCCTTCAGGAACGGATCGTTCCAGACAACCGCTCGCTGGTGGCATGGCTACCTGTGATTTGCCTTGATGTCCGACACAAGGGGTAGTCCAGCCTGTACTTGGCAAAACGTGTGTGGAAGCACAGACCAGCGGTTAGTGCAATGAGACGACCACTCGCCAGTCAACACAGGTGGTTTTTTTTTTTTTTTTTTTTTTTTTTTTTTTAAGCCAGCAGGGACGGATGATGTCACACACGCTGTCCTTTTTCGTACTCCCAGTTCTTACATAACAGGGATTACTTTACAATGGGAACGAAGAAATGCTGTCTGTCTGTCTGTCCGTGGTCAAAACGTGTCCACTTGCTCCAAACAAAACTTCGGGGCCGATCTTTTTGAAAATTTGTAGGTATGTTCATTATGGGTCACGGATGATGCCCGATATCTTATTTCACCAGAATAGCCGTTGCTAACGGCTATAACGGCCCGAAACGGTTTTTTCTTCTTTATGGAATATCAAGAAAATGATAACGCAAACAAAATGACGTCAAAGCTTCTTTGTGTCATAGGCCCGAAGTGACGAAAGACATTATGACGCATGTTTGATTGTGACATCGTATTCAAGATAAAATCTGGAGTACGTTTATATGCTTTTTTTTTTCCCTGGAGAATTCTGGCATCTTTTTTTTTTTTTCTTTCTGGAATTCCCGGCACTTTCCTTCTTATATGACCGAGTCCCCCTCAAGAGCTTTTGATGCGAGAGGGATGTGCCAGCTGGCAACACATTGATGAGCGCACGTTTGTTTGTTTGTCAGCCCGCGCACATGTTATCAGGGCGCGTCGTGTTGTCAGTGAGAGATTGAGCGCATCCGTGTTGTCATGGCGCGTGATTAGACCCCATTTCCTCCGTGGCCTCTGATCCTTGAAAGGGTTTGTAGCGAAGACGAAGCGAAATGAACACGGAAAGACGCTGAAGTGGAGATTGTTGTTCAGAATGTTTCATTCTCTGTCTGTCTGTCTGTCTGTCTGTCTGTCTCCACTGTCTGTCTCACTATCTGTCTTTCTGTCTGTCTGTCTGTCTTTCTGTCTGCGTCTGTCTCACTGTCTGTCTGTCTGTCTTTCTGTCTGTCTCTCTCTAGCTTTCTCTCATTCTGTCTTTTCTGTCTCTCTCGCTGTCTCTCTGCCCTTTCCTCCCGACACCCCTCTCTCTCTCCCTCTCTCGATCTATCTTCTGTGTGTGGTTGGTGTGTGTGTGTGTGTGTGTGATGGGTGTGTTGTCCATCCCTGTCACTCCCTTCCATTTGTCTCTCGCTCTCTCTCGTATCTCTCTCTTATCTCTCTCCTCTCCTCTCTCTCTCTGTAGTCTGTCTTTCTCCCTGCCTCTTCCTCTCGTCATTTGATGGAACCGTCCATGAAAATAGAACAGGAGGTATACAAAGGTGAATTGACCCAGGTTTGGATTTGGCGTTTGTAGTGTCATTGCTTTAGAGGAAGTGTCGGCAGCGAAAACATGCATACCCGCCGTCAGCACCCGAGGGATCGATCTTAAGGGTAAAAATGTATTCATACCAAACACCACAGGGCTCCATGCGCCTTTAGGATAACTTTGCTCATGTTGGCGAGACATGAGCCTTTTTCAATACAGAATTTAGCCATGCATATTCACCAGGGGCGCGTAACAGCTTGCGAGAGTTGTGGGACTTCGTGGAATGTTTATTTCGGTTTGTGATACGAAGAAGGTTACTTGGTGGGTTTGAGTTTTTGGTTTGTATAATTATGTCAATGGATTTTTTTTTTTTTTTTTTTTTTTTGCGTTGCCAAGGCAAATCTACATCTTCCACTTCAGTAAAGGGGCATTCGCCTTTACCTGAACAAAATTTTTGCGTTTTTAGACTCTCTCTCTCTTCTCTCTCTTCTCTCTCTCTCTCTCTCTCTCTCTCTCTCGCTCTCTCTCATAAAATGTCTTTTTTAGTCTGTCTCTTTCTTTCTTCTATCTCTCTCTCTCTCTCTCTCTCTCGCTCTCTCTCTCCTCTCTCTCCTCTCTCTCCCCCCCCTCTGTG
>JADBJO010002455.1:112500-115000 GCA_016801955.1 Conus betulinus
GATATGAGAAGGGGTGGGGGTGGCTTGCGTTCATGATTGATTTATTTATTCATCTATATATATTTATTTGTTTCCTTTTTGCTGACAATCATGGAAAGCATACCCTGGAAATGATATACCTTGAGACATCTTGAGACTGCAGGAGCTGTTCGTTTGGATAGATGAATCGCGAGATAATGACAAAGCATCGCTTCTCTCTTCAGTGAAGTCTGTGTCCCTGATGCCTTCTCTCTTCAGTGAAGTCTTGTGTCCCTGATGCCTTCTCTCTTCAGTGAAGTCTTGTATCCCTGTTGCCTGCTCTCTTCAGTGAAAGTCTTGTGTCCCTACCTCTCTCTTCAGTGAAGTCTTGTGTCCCTACCCTCTCTCTTCAGTGAAGTCTTGTGTCCCTGATGCCTTCTCTCTTCAGTGAAGTCTTGTGTCCCTGTTGCCTTCTCTCTTCAGTGAAGTCTTGTGTCCCTACCCTCTCTCTTCAGTGAAGTCTTGTGTCCCTGATGCCTTCTCTCTTCAGTGAAGTCTTGTGTCCCTACCTTCTCTCTTCAGTGAAGTCCTGTGTCCCTGATGCCTTCTCTCTTCAGTGTCCCTGATGCCTTCTCTCGTCAGTGAAACCTTGTGTTGCTCTGGCACCACTCCGAAGAACACTTCACGGGGTTCCTCCAGTTCTGTCGGTGTGTGTGTGCCAAGGTCTGGGTCGCTGCGAGTTGTTTTTCCCCTGTCCTCTCTGCTGTTGGATCAGTCCATCGGGTTTTTTCTTTCTGTCTGTCTTTCCTTCCGTCTCCCTTCTTCAACAGTTGCCTTGAGAATTGTTTGGTGAGGACATTGGATCTTTATACATTCCATACCAATGTTTGTGTGTGTGTGTGTGTGTGTGTGTGTGTGTGTGTGTGTGTGTGTGTGTGTGTGTGTGTTTCGTTTCCTGGCTGATGTCAGTATCTTGGTATGGTCCTATGGGATGTATGATGGTTCGATGTACATGCTGATCGGCGACGTAATCAGTGTATCTGATGTCTAGCTCCTGTGGCAACAACATCTCATCTCCATGGCTTGGACTGCTCTTCCTACGTCCGCTGTAAGGGTCCATGTCTCGCATGTTTACAGGAAGATGGAGCTCAGGATTATACCAGTGCACGCGGGAATCTGATCTTGTGTTTCATGGAGATGGTTTGTCCTTCCATGTGGATTTGAAGCTGGACACTGCTATTGTCAGGTGTCTTTGCTGCCCTTGAAAAAGAGTTCTGGTTTGGATCCCTGTCCGTTAATGATGGACCCCAGATATAAGAAACAGTTGCATGTCTTCTAGTTTCTGAACATGAACCGTTGTGTCAGTACCGATGGTGGTGATGGTGGTGGTGTGTCTGGTCATCAACTCGATCTTATCGCCGCTGATCGCCGCGCCCTGTCTTGTTGACGGTTCATCCGGTTGTTGAACACAAGAACGGCGAGTTCTCGTTCACAGTCTGCCAGGCCCTCGCCGTCGTCTGCGGATGAGATGGTTTGAGATGGTTCTTCGGGTTTGAGGTGGTTCTTCAGGCTTGAGATGGTTCTTCAGGTTTGAGATGGTTCTTCGGGTTTGAGGTGGTTCTTCAGGTTTGAGATGGTTCTTCAGGTATGAGATGGTTCTTCAGGTTTGAGATGGTCTGGGGTTTGAGATGGTTCTTCAGGTTTGAGATGGTTCTTCAGGTTTGAGACGGTTCTTCAGGTTTGAGATGGTTCTTCTCCAACGCAATGAGGGTCGCGTTACAACAAACTGTAGACTGATTGGCAAGTGAAGCTGGAATCTTCTCTTCTCAGTGAAAGAACACGTCCTACAAAACACTGCTCTCTGGGATCGTTAGGCATATGGACCGAACCGTTGAACAAATTTGGAGCAGGCTGGGGAATCGACTTTTGCTGTCGTTTTGCCCGAAATTTAATCGTTCATTTCGAAAGAATCATCAAGCTGAAAATGTAAAGCCCGGGGAGCCGAAGAAAGCGTTTCAAATGAAATGTTTACTGACGGGTCGAAAATGCAAATGTAGACACACATTGGTTTCCATCACCAGAGGGCACATTATTGATTCCAATCGCTGGGAGAGCTGTCATGTGGGTTTGCTTCCCTTTGCGCAAGAACCCGAAAACCAGTTTCCCCAGTGCTTGCTAGGCGATCCCTTTTCTTTCCGCCAGCTGTTGGCATCGACAAGGCACGCGCCAGACTCATGGACGTTGGATTGGCCATTTAAAAACATGGCGCCCTTCAGACTCGAAACAAGCCCTTGTCAAGATCGCCGAAATCTGTGAACGACACGATATAGGTTTGCTGTCTGTAAATTCGTAAGTTTTCGATCGGCCCCGATTGAAGCCGTCGCTATCAACGAAAGGAAAGATGCGGAGAGAGAGAGAGAGAGAGGAGGAGAGAGAGAGAGAGAGAGAGAGAGAGAGAGAGAGGAGAGAGAGAGGAGAGAGAGGAGAGGAGAGAGAGAGAGAGAGAGAGTCTCGCAGTTTTGCTTATTAGAAAAAAAAAGCA
>JADBJO010002455.1:127500-132500 GCA_016801955.1 Conus betulinus
ACCCCCCACCCATGACTGGTACGGCAGACAGGGGATCAGCATACATCAGGAGAGTGAGGGAATCCCATCTCAGCACCACAATGAAACCGCCACAACAACGGCACATAAACACGAGCAGAAAGAAAAAAAAATTATGAGGATGGCCGGGGGGTGAGTGTGGGTGGGTAGGGCGTGAGGGGAGGGGGGGGGGGGGGGGGGGGGGGGGGGGGGGGTTATTACGGGGGAATTCCAGGCTGGCGAGATGAAGAACACAGATGAACTCTTGGCTCAGTTCATGGGGGGGTGGGGCCGAGTTTTAGACCAGCACTTTCCCTTTGGTGCAGCATTGTTCAGACTTACAAAGGCTCACCCGATTTGGGTTTTCCGCAATTTTGCAGACTTGTTCCCCCCCGCCGCCTTTACGGTTTCATCATGTTTTGTACGCATGTTTGGCGAAAATATGATGAATACGACGAACTTATAAAAAAAAGAAAAAAGAAAAAAAAAAAAAAAAAGTTGGAAAAAAAAACAATCTGGAGACGAAGTTCTTGAGCTGTGATTACGCTTGCGGTGTCCAACCATCGTGTTCATTTGCTACGACCAAAGAGCGACAACTCTCGCTAACTCTTGCGCATCGAAGTCGCGTCTGGATGCGTCCGTCCCGTCGACGACATGCCGATATGTTGAAACAATAGTGGGGACGACAGGCCCTGAAGTATTGGGGAGGACAAAAAAAAAAAAAAAAAAAAAAGAAAAATATATAAAATAAATAAATAAAATGAAAAAGACCCAGAGGAGAGAGCATGATTATGCACCAAGTATGCTGATGAATCAGATTTGAAAGTGATTTGTGAAAGTGTTAGTGCGGTAGGCGCTGGAAGAGCCGTCTACCGTCACGATAGTCATAGTGGGCGAAAAACCACCACCGCTCCCTTCTTTTATATATAATATTTTTTTCTTTTAAATATGGAAAGATCCGTCTCTCCACCCCCCCCCCCCCCCACCCCCTCTCTCTCTTCCTACCCCCCTCCTGCTTTAACACACACACACACACACACACACACACACACACACAAATGTCCAAATTCTACATACGCACTTATGTTCTTCCCCCCCCCCCCCCCCCCCCCCCTTTTTTTTTTTTTTAAATAGAAAACTCCCATTTTTAGTTTTGAAAAATACACCAAAGACTCCCATTTTTTAGTTTGAAATATACACCAAAGACTCCCATTTTTAGTTTGAAATATACACCAAAGACTCCCATTTTTAGTTTGAAATATACACCAAAGACTCCCATTTTTAGTTTGAAATATCACACCAAAGACTCCCATTTTTAGTTTGAAATATACACCAATAACAGTTTCAGGGCAAACAAGTTTGATATGTATCCAAGAGCTCATTGACGATGAAGTGCCGATCGAGGATCATTCGGACAAGCTTTCGTTCAGTTTGGGGGGGGACCAAGAGTGGGGTGGATCAGAATAGTCGACTTGTCAGTCTGAGGGACCGTGGGTTCGATCCCCAGCACCGTCAGGTGGTGTGGAGTGTTTCCACTCCATCCTGCCAGATCAGCTGTATGTGCACAGTCGTGACGGCGGATGGAGCTCCGCCGTGTGTTTGTATCCCTACGTGGAATCGGACGTGCGTTGATCAAGATCCTGTCATCCGGGTCATCGTTTGGTGGCTTATACAGATACCCCAGAACACCAGGCGTGCCGCATTATACTTGGGGGAGGAGATAGGCACTGCCAAGCCTTTTCCCCTTGCCCGCAGAATTGCCGTGATGAGCTCTTAGATAACAGCAGCCGTCGTTGTTCAGGTGTCTGTCACTGACATGTGATGATGAACACGTAGCAGCAAGACTGTTGTCGATGGCTCTGTCACTGAAGTGACGGTGAACACAGTCATAGCAACAGTGGTCATAGTTCCGTCACCGAAAAGTGATGAACACATACCAGCAACATTGTTGTCCGTGTGTCCGTCACCGAAAAGGGATGGACACACAGCAGCAAACTTGTTGTCCGTTTGTTCGTCACCGAAAAGTGATGAACACACAGCAACAAACATGTGTGTTCATGGGTCTGTCACTGAAATAGCATGATGAACATACAGCAGCAACATTGTTGTTCGTGTGTCTGCCACTGCAATAACATGATGAACACACAGCAGCAACATTGTTGTTTGTGTGTTTGTTGTAGCAGCCCCTGTGTATTCTCTTAATTCTCTTAACTCGAGTCATTTGGCAGTTCGGGAAACAGTTGCTGTTGATATGTGCTGGAAGGTCTCCCGGGTCAAAGTGTGCGTCAATCACTTAATGAGTGTCGTCACCTCAGAGCGTCGCGTGGAACGACGTCATGAAAGGCATGTTCCGGCGCGTCTCCGTATCCGGTGTGTGTTAAGTCGTTCCGTTCCATTGTTTTAGAGGGAGGGGAGGGGGTTGGGGTGGGGTGAGGGTGGGGAGGGGGGGAACGTGCATTAAGGAAACTCGTGCAGGTGCGGCATTGTTGTAAGCCAGTGGATGATTGCGGAAACATTCACGAACCAACCTGAATGTCGAGGAAACCCCAACACCCACTCTGTCCGTCCGTCCGTCCATCTGTCTGTCTGTCTGTCTGTCTGTCTGTCTGTGTCTCTCTCTCTCTCTCTCTCTCTCTCTCTCTCTCTCTCTCTCTCTCTCTCTCTCTCTCTCTCTCAGGGCTGTGTAGGAAAAAAATCGTCATATTGCTTTATCTTATTACCCTGGTCAAATACAATTTCGTTTCCACTCTCTCCTCTCTCTCTCTCTCTCTCTCTCTCTCTCTCTCTCTCTCTCTCTCTCTCTCAGTGTCTCTGTATCTCCCTTTGTCTGCCTTGCTCTCTCAGGGCTGGTTTGAAAAAAAAAAATCATAATCTCATTACCCTGGTAAAATAAGAATTTTGTTTTAATTTCGTTTTCTCTCTCTCTCTCTCTCTCTCTCTCTCTCTCTCTCTCTCTCTCTCTCTCTCTCTCTCTCTCTTTGTCTGTCTTTGTCTCTCTCTCTCTCTCTCTCTTTTTTTTTTTTCTTTCTCGCTCGCTCTGTCTTGCCTTTCTATCTCTGTCTCTTTCGGTCTGTCTCTGTCTGTCTTCTTCTCTCTCGCTCGCTGTGTCTTACCTTTCTCTCTCACTCTCTGTCTGTCTGTCTGTCTCTGTCTCTCTCTCTGTCTCTGTCTCTGTCTCTGTCTGTCTGTCTGTCTGTCTGTCTCTCTCTCTCTCTCTCTCTCTCTCTCTCTCTCTCTCTCTCTCTCTCTCTCTCTCTCTCTCTCTCTCCTGTCGCACGTGTAAGTCTGGCACTCGCAAGACAAGAGCCGCGGCACCGGCCCTCGCCACGCACGGAGCGAGGAGAGCCATGGTATAGGCAGCAGAGCAGGACTGCCTGACTGCCCGCTGTCCCTGTCTGTCTGTCTGTCGCCTCCACCTCCTCCCAGCGCCGCTGTCGCAGTGCTGGACAAGGAGAGAGAGAGAGAGAGAGAGAGAGAGAGAGAGAGAGAGAGAGAGAGAGAGAGAGAGAGAGAGAGACGTGTGTGTCGTGAGTGGCACTGAGAAAGAGAGATGGGGGAGGAGCGGTGCTGTCGCCTCCGTCACTGACGCACGTGCATGCACGTGGGCCGCGCGGACCGGGCGTTGTGCGCGGCTGGCTTGTTGGCGCGGAGGGGGAAGAGCTCTCCTCTGTGGGAAGACAAGATTGTGGTGTGTGTTTCCTGCGCGGACAGGTTTGTTCAGCAGGCCTGCCGTGTTTTCTTTTTCCTGGAAGAGCGCGTGAGGGGTGATGTCCCTTGAAACTGGGGCGGAGCGGTCGCTGGTTTTTGGGTGGTTTCTGAGCGGTGTGGTGTGAGGAGGTGGTTGGTCTACGAACGGAGGAGATGAGGGTGTGTGTGTGTGTGTGTGTGGTGGTCTTCGTGGGATCTGTGGGCGTGAAAGACAACACCACGTGCTGTTGTGACTTGATGTGTTTATCGTGCGAGTGAAGAGTTTGGGCTGGTGGTTTGGGGGCTACTTGACAAATTAATTCTTTGTGAACGTGGAATTCCATTCACAAATATTCTCCATTGTTACCCTTGTTGCTGTGTGTGTTAGTCGTCGTGGAAGAGGAATTCAGTCTGCTGGTCTTTCGACTGGTTGTTATTGATTGATTGGCGGACAGGTAATTCCATCCACGTGTTTAGACTGTGGCGGATGGGGAGTTGAGCCCAGGGCTTTTTTTTTTTTCCCCCCTGTATTATTCATTGATTGCGGACCGGGAGAATTGAGGGACGTGTGTTTTGACTGTGTCATTTATTGATGCGGGACGAGGAATTCAATCCATGAGAGGTTTATTTAATTTTTTTTTTATATTTTAGATGTTCTTTTCTCAGTTTTCTTCCCGTCCGGAACATAGACTGAAAGCAATGATGGTTGGTAATAATTGAACAGTGACAACAGTCTTGCAGCAAGAACAATGACGAGAGATAGCAGCAGCAGTATTAATAATGATAACAGTAATGATAATATGATAATAATAATAATAATAATAATAATCGTGCTCGTGATGACGACGACAACAACAGTAGCAACAGCAACAATAATGGTAATAATAATAATAATTCATAAAAAAAATAATAATGATTTTATAATGATACAAATAATAATGAGAAACAAAAGCAATAGTCCTCCAAAGGGAAGAAACATTATAGAAAATCACAATGCCACTCTTCTAATTTTCGGCCTGTTGCCAAAGATGGACATCACGTAGTTGGATTGTTTTTGTTTTTTTCTCTTGAAAAAGGCCACGTGGCCGAAAATTAGAAGAGTGGCATTGTGATTTCAAATAATGATGATTATGAAAATATATTAATGATAATGAAATAATGATGGTGATTATGAGGATGATATCATTAGCAGCAGCAACAACAACAACATTAGCTATGTGCAATGAAAACATTTTTGTTTGTTTGTTTTTAAACATGGCTTCAGTTCTAACACCGTCTTCGGCGGTCGGCTGGGCGGGAAACAATGAGCGGAGTGT
>JADBJO010002455.1:137500-147500 GCA_016801955.1 Conus betulinus
TATCAACAGGGATTTACACCAGACAGAGGCATATAAACAATAACATATCATTTTTTTAAAATTATCCATTTCTAATCTCAAAGGCTTTATAAATATACGTTGCAAGTTTGATTTGTATAGATTTGTTATTATTTGCGAGAAGAAGTGAAAGTTTAAAGCTTGAAGGGTTATTAAAGTACTTTTTTGCTATGTACGATTCTCTATTTTCCTGATATCTTGGACAAGAGAGGATGAAGTATACCTCTGTTTCTGCGAGAGAGAGAGAGAGAGAGAGAGGAGAGAGAGAGAGAGAGCAGTGGTGGAGAGAGAGAGAGAGAGAAGGGGGGGGGGGGGGTGTGGGGAGGTGGGAGAGAGAGAGAGAGGAGAGTAAGAGAGAAGGAGAGAGAGAGAGAGAGAGAAGGGTGGGATGGGGGGGTGTCAATCGGGGAGAGAACACTCTTAGGTGTTGATGGACAGTGTTGTGACGAGGGTCGTACACTTTGCATTCAGTCCAGTTGTTTACAGCCTAGCCGATCACAGGGGTCACATCCGCGCTGGAATTACAGTGAAAGTGAAAGGGGGGGGGGGGGGGGGGGGGGGGGGGGGGTGGGGGGGGGGGGGGGGGGAGAGATATTGTGCAACAAAATGAAAATCCTTCAAGAAAAGACGAATATACTTCAGTCAACAGTCGGGGGGGGGGGGGGGGGGGGGGGGGACCTTGAAAATATTTATTTTCGAATATAATTATAAGATGAAACAATGATTTTTTTTTGTTTGTTTGTCGTGATGTACTGTCTTTTGCAAGCCCTCACTCTAGAAAGCTCTGTTTGGCAAAACTTTTCGTGGCTGTCGCAGCAATAAGATGTCCGCTCATCGTCACTTCCGTCCACTAGCAGAAAAACACGAGATCGCTTCCGCTTCCTCCTCCTCATTCTTTCCCTCTAAGAGCTTTGCTGTTGGCACCTGTCAGGTGCACGCTCCATGTATCTCCTGTCAAATCAAAAGGCGTGGAAGTTCCAGCTGGAGGAACGTCTCTGAAGATCTTCCTTAGGAGGCTGGTGACTGGTGCTGGTGTCTTGTGCGTCTTTAAAGTCCCTGCCTTCGCGCTTGTCTCCTTTGTTTCCAAAACAAAGCATCAGGATGAGGTTGGACCGGCCGAAGTTGGGGGGGTGATACGATATTCCTCCCTGATCCATACCGCAGTCATGTCGGATTAGACAGGAATCCCCCGGCAGCCTGTGTGTGTGTGTGTGTGTGTGTGTGTGGTGTGTGTGTGTGTGTGTGTGTGTGTGTGTGTGTGTTACGGCATCGTGTTGGTAGAGAAGTTGGATGCAGAAGCCGCGCTGTGGTATACGCGACACGCCCACGTGAAGACTCTCAGGACATAGAAATGTAGACACTGTCATGGGTCTCCTCGTGTTTTCAGAAACGCCATGGCATATGTCGGTTACTTTCGCCTCACGTTGTATTCTTTCTTTTTTTTTTTTTTTATTTGTTTTTGTTTGAGTTTTAACTTCACCCACATGAAATAGAACCAAAGCTGTGTGAAAAGGCACTAATGGACAGTGCTGGGGGCCACTCCATCCTCACTGTAATAAAAGCACTCTTTCACCCTCCGCGGAGGGACACAAGCTTCAGTGGAGACGTAGATGTGTGTTGCGGGGCTGAAGAACTGACCAGCCTCAGACTGTGTGGTGATTGAGGTCACCTGATACCTCTTGTTTTGTAGCAGGACAGAAGAACTGGCTGGCTTCAAAGTATTCAGTGGTTAAGCTCACCAGACGTCTCCACATTCTGTCAGACTGAAGAACTGTTCAGCGGCTCAGGTGACCGGAAATCCCCACATCGTAGCGGGCTACAAAAAAATGGGAGTGAGTTTTTAGAAAACGATAACTTTTTTTTCTTACAAACGTTGTTTGGCTGATTTAGTGCAAGGGTTTTTTTGTTTGTTTTTTTGTTTTGAAAGGGAATCACGTGATTACGGAAAGAGGTTAAAGGGGGGGGGGGGGGGGGGGGGGGGGGGTCGAGGGATGGGGAGCGGATGATGGACAGAAGAGGGTGGGTGTAGGGACGGGTTGAGAAAGGAGTCGGGGGAGGGGAGGGGAGAGGGTCTAGCAAGAGGACCTCCCTCCCTCCCTCCCCCCCCCCCCCTCTCTCTCTCTCTCTCTCTCTCTCAAAAGGTGTTGTCGTTTTTGTCGGGCTGTCGGGGCTAATTCTGTGGCGGCAGCAGCAGCGGCAACAACACAACAATAACAGCAGCGGCCTGATCGCCTCTTGACGGTAGGGGGATGGCGAATCTTGGCAAGCTGATTGGCTCCTGCCGAGTTCTCCCCCTGATTGTTATTATTGTGGTATTGTCACGGCGCTCAGCCGCCCTGGACATAGGGGTCGCCCTCTTCACACGTCGCCTGACTTGAGGACAGGGTGTGTGTGTGTGTGTGTGTCTGTGTGTCTGTGGGTGGGTGGGTGCGTGGTCTGTTTATGTTGGTTATAGCGCCGCCGACCGCAAGGGGTAGGGGACGGGGGGGTGGGGGGGAGTTGGAGGTTCACATCAGGGCGGTTGCCATGTCAAAATCGATTCCATATTTGCGTGTTAAACAAAAAAACAAAAACTGTTTTTAAAATGAGAGAGAGAGAATAAAATGATAATAGACGAGGAAGAGAGAGAGAGAGAGAGAGAGAGAGAGAGAGAGAGAGAGAGAGAGTAGAGAGAGATGGAGTGGAGAGAGTGGATGGAGTGGAGATGAGGAGAGTGAGAGGGAGGGGGGGAGGAGAGAGAGGAGGGAGAGAGATGAGGGACAAGAAGAGACAGACGAGAGAACAGAATGGTAACAGACGAGAGAGAGAGAGAGAGAGAGAGAGAGAGATAACAGAGAGAGAGAGAGAGAGAGAGAGAGAATATTTGTGTACAGAAGGAGCGTGTAAAAAAAAAAAAAAAGTAAAAAAGAAGACCCCCAGAGAAAAGAAAAGAAAAGACAAGAAATATCACAGAGGTTCCAAGCGGCGATTGTCCCAAACACATCGATTTTTTTTCCCCCCATGCCCCCCCCCCCCCCCCCCCCCCTCCCCCTCCCCCCCAAAAAAACAGCCTCAAGCCGCTTGGTTAATCAGAGCTGGCGAGGACAGACCCTCAACGTGTTTGGAGTGATGGCGGGCGCTGACAGTTAATTAGGGCCTCCCCCGAGCCGACCGCCAGCCCCCCCCCCCCCCCCCCCCCCCCTCCCAGCCGCGCGCCCGAAGGAAAGAAAGACAGCAACAAAGCGAAAGCCACTTGGCAGGCGATAATGTTACATGCTGGTTTGGGGGGGGGGGGGGGGGGGGGGGGGGATGGATGTGGGGGTTGCTCGGAAAGCCTTACGGATGTAGCGGAGGAATTGTTGGGATGGGAACCTCAGTTAAAAACAACAACAACAACAACAAATTACTGGGCTGGAGATGATGATGATACATAGAGGTGGAAACGACCATTGGTGCTGCGTTACGTTGCGGAAAAACGAGTGCGGTGGAACCGTGAGGGCGGATTTATCATCGGTGGCTGATGTTAGACGGTGATAAACTTGGCGTCCTGTGTGGAAGAAAGTCTCTGGATCACGAAGTAGACAACAGCACAACAACAACAACAACAACAATTAAACAAAGCACATCTTCTGGTGACAGAAACGGTGTGTTTGAAATTGGAGTAAAAACAATCCTCTTTGAATGGGTAATAAAGTGCCTGTTTGAATCAGGAGTAAACGGTCGGCTTGGAAGAGGAGGTAAACCGTCTTGTTTGAATGAGGTAAACCTCCTCCTGGAATTGGTGGTAAAACGCTGTTTGAAGTGGGAGGGGGACAATCGCTTTAAAATTAAAAAAAAAAAAAAAAAAAAAAAAAAAATTTTGAATTGGAGTGAACCTCTCTTTCATTTTGGTAGTAAAATATCTGTCGGAAATAGGAGTAAAACGTTGGTTTCGGTCAAGAGTAAAACCGTCCATTTAAATCAGGAGTAGAGAACGCAAGTTTGAATGTGGAGTACAACACCATTTGAACGATTAAAACGCCTGTGCGAGTAAGATGGAAAACGCCTGTTTGAATTGGGAGTTAAAACGCCTCTTTGAATGAATGAGGAATATAAGGGCGTCTGTTTGAACTGGGAGTGAAACGCATGTTTGAATCAGGAGTAAGAACTGTGTTAGAATCACGCGCTACACGCGTCTTTGATGTGGGGCTAAAAACACAGGTTTGAATGAGGAGTAAGGCTCTGTTTGAATTAGGAGTAAAACGCATGTTTGGATTAGGAGTAGAAGGCGAGTTTGAATTAGGATTAAAATGCATGTTTGAATCAGGACCAGAGCGTCTGTTCGAACAGGATTCAAACGCCTATTTTTGAATACAAGTAGATCTTCAGTTTGAAATGTGAGTGAAATGCGTGTTTGAATTGCGAAAGAAACGCCATAGAAGGAGTTTGTTTGTTTGTTTGTACCGAGCTGGCGTCAAAACGGCAAGCGTGCATCGGCTTGTGATTAAAGAGCACATGATCTTTTGTACCTAGTTTGGGTCAGATTCAACCTTCCCGAGTGTCAACGCTCTCATAATTAGAGTAATTAGCTTTGATCAGTTAAGAGTCGGCCACTGGGCAACCATTGAAGACCGTGTATTGAAGAGGTCAGACAGCTACAGTATTGGTTCAAGCGGGCCTGCAACTCATCTGTTCGCGCTGCCTAGCGTCACGTGTGCTACCAGGCATTCGGACGTTCTGTAGTCGGCGAGATCAGTACGTCACACACACACACACACACACACACACACACACATACACGCGCGCGCGCGCGCACGCACACACACACACACACATACACGCACACACGCACGCACGCACGCACTCACTCACTCACCCACACACGCACATGCACGCTCTCTCTCTCTCTCTCTCTCTCTCTCTCTCTCTCTCTCTCTCTCTCTCTCTCTCTCTCTCTCTCTCGTCAGGAGGGGGCGGTAGGAGGAAAGGGGGGTAGGGAATGCAGTGAATAGGATTATGGATTGGGCCAAACCGGGTTAAAACGGTAGTTACGTTAAAACACGATTTTTGAATTGCAAATAAAAGGCCTGTCTGAAATACGTGTCTGAATTAGGAATTAAAACGCCTCTCTCTGTAACGGCAAAACCCACATGCTGGAATGAAAAAAAGACGACAAGAAGAAGAGAAAAACATCTTTGAATCATACCCACACACGCGTGAGCATGCACAGACGCGCGCGCTCGCGCTCGCACCCCCCCCCCCCCCCCCCCCCCCCCCCCCCCCCCCCCCCCCCACACACACACACACACACTCGCGTGCGCGCGCGTGCACAAGCACGTATACACACAGTCTCTCTCTGTCTCTCTGCTTTTGTCTGTCTGTCTTAGTCACTCGCTTACTCATTCACACACACACACACACGCACACACGCACGCACGCACGCACGCACGCACACACACACACACACACACACACACACACACGCTCGCTCAGAGAGAGAGAGAGAGAGAGAGAGAGAGAGAGAGAGAGTTTGTTTCTTCAATTACGGGGAAAAAAATGCAATTTTGAATCGATTGAAGACAACGGGTCTTCATGTTAAAACAACATCAACAACAATAACAAACGAACAAATAAAAATCGGTTTCTTGAACCACATAGAAAATACATCTTTGAGTCATGAAGAAAACGCATATTTCAATCATGGGGGGAAAAAAAAAAAAACGTATCTCTACTTCACGAAAGAAAGTCATCAACGGTAAACGTAGAACACGCATCATTCGATCAACAACAAAAATCCCAAAACATCACGCCTAACTGGATCACAAAGAAAATGTGCAAATGAAGCAGAAAGGAAATGTTCCTTTAAAAATCATGAAGAGTATAAATTCCATAAATCTCCTGTGTGGGGGAAAAATCCACTTGGCTGAATCGAAAAGAAAAGGCTCCGGGCTCCGGAGTTCAATCAGAGAGAGAGAGAGAGAGAGAGAGAGAGAGAGAGAGTGCTCAAGGTCTAGCCAGCGCGTTGAGCTAATGCGTAGGTCAGACATCGGCTAAGTCGTCGCCACGTGACCCTCTTCTTCAGTTCTCTCATCTTAGTTATTAATTCATTTATCCGTCAGCTTCAAATCATGCGTAGTGTGGTCTCAGAACTTAGCGGATGTGGTGTAGCGTCTATGGACTAGTCCGCACGCAGTGATGCCTCCTTGATGAAACTGAAACTGAAAGTGTGTGAGAGGGGAGGTAACTGGGATGGCGATAAACCTCGACAGGCATAAGCAGCGGCGAAGAGGGCTGTGGTTATGTCCATCCTACTGTCCGCGTGACATTTCCTTCACCATTTTGATCGACAGACTTCCCAGGGAAGACCAATTTCACCATAGCGAAGTTGAGGAATCTTGTCTGTTGCCATAGGAAGATTGAAATCGTTATCATTAATAACGAATTTTTTTTTTAGATGTTGCAGCAGCAGCAGCAGCAGCAGCAGTAATAGTAGTAGAGGCAGTTGTTGTAGTAGCAGCAACAGCAGCAGCAACAGAAGTAGTGGAGAGAGCAGTAGCAGCAGCAACGACAGTAACTCCAGTAGTGGTAACAGAATTAGTACACCAGCAGCAGCAGCAGCAGTCGTAGTGGCAGTAGTAGTAGTGGTAGCAGCAGCAGCAGTAGTAAAAAAAGAAGCAGTAGCAGCAGTAGTAGTAATGGTGTTAAAAATAGATCTGGTGGTGGAAGTGGAGATGGCGGTGGTGGTGGTGATAGTAGCTGTAGAAGAAGTAGCAGCAGTAGAAGCAGTAGTTGTCGTGGTAGTAGTAGTAATCTAGTTCAGTTCCAGGAACTATGAAGAGCATGTCTCCTGTAAGTGAGTTACCCCGTGAAGGCTAGGATTTCACGATGGAGGCAACATCAGCCGCAACAGTTTACACACGCGCAAAATCTGTTACACGTGACTGTCATGAAAACGTCTGAAGATCGGTGGCATCATCGGGAACTGATATGGATTATGAAAAAGGAATGAAAATAGAACCGGAGTGGAATATTACCTTTTTTTTTTTTTTTTGGGGGGGGGGGGGGGGGGGGGGGGGGGGGTTCTGATAGAACCAGCATGAACTGAAATGAAATTTTCTTTTTTTTTTAAATTTTCAGACTGGTAGAATCATCGCGAACTGAACTGCTCTATTACAAAATGAAGCCTCCGTCGTCGTTGTTGTTGTTTTCACATTTTGTTTTTAAAGAAGAAAAGAAAGTGCATTTTGGCTGACCGCGGGCTGCCTGTCTGAAGCGAAATATTTGTTTCAAGCTGTGTAATCTCTCTGACACTTGAGTGTAACATGAAATGAATTTGAAGGAAGACGCGTTGAGGACTAAAGTGAAATGCAAATGTATTATTTCAGTTTAAGAGGAAAAGGCTTTAGTACTTTTTTTTTTTTTAGGCAGCAGCTTGACGACGAAGTAAATGAGAATTGAGCCCCCCATGCCCACACGAGGTGTGAAGTGCCAGAGAAAGGTGGAAGGAAGCAGCGCGCGAGAGTAATGCCACTGTGTGACAGGCAGTGAACCTCCTGTGAGAGACAAATCGTCGAGCAGGATTCAGAACAGAAGGGTGATGTAAGCTTGTCAAAAACAGCGTTTCAGACTCTTCGCAAACTCTGTAACGCTGTGATTGTCTGTGACTGTGTGATTGTCAGACAGCTCAACGTTGGATTTTAAAGTGAATTCTGCAACGCTGAGACAACTATGTGATTGTCAGACAACTCGGCTTTGGATTTTAAAGTGAATTCTGCAACGCTGAGACAACTATGTGATTGTCAGTCAACTCGGCTTTGGATTTTAAAGTGAATTCTGCAACGCTGAGACAACTATGTGATTGTCAGACAACTCAACGTTGGATTTTGAAGTGAATTCTGCAAAGCTGAGACAACGGTGTGATTGTCAGACAACTCAAACGTTGGGATTTTTCAATGAATTCTGCTACGCTGAGACAACGGAGTGATTATCAGACTACCCAACGTTTTTTTTTTTTTTTTTTTTTTTTTTTTTTTCAGTGAATTCGGCTACGCCTGAGACGACAGTATGATTGTCAGTCGATTCAACACGCAAGACATCGATTTTAAGTGAATTTTACAACGTCTGAGACAACATTTGGATTTTTCAGTGAATTCTACAAACGTCGAAGATTTTGGTTGGATTTTCAGTGAGTTCTACAACACCTCAGAGAACAGCTGAATTTTCAGTGAAATGTGCATGGCTTAAAAAAGAAAAATGTTTGGGCTTTCTGTGAACTCAGTATCTCGGAAAATGGCTGAATTTTTTTTAAAGAGCTTTACAACACTCAAGACAATAGTTGGATTGTCGGTGAGTTTGCCATGCCTGAAACAGTCGTTGGATTGTCAGTGAACCCAGCAGCGCTTAAGACTATGATGTGGGCTTTCACAGAACTCCCTATCGCGTAAAATTATCCTCGAGACGATTGCTGGACTTTCTGTGAACTCTTCAGCTTTGACACGAATAGTGGAATCTTCAGTGAAATACAAATATCTGGATCAATGGCAGGATTGAACTCAACGGCCCTCTGTTACAAAACTGTGGCAGAAAGTTGACCCCGATTGAGGTGGAGAAAGGACATCAACATCCTCCTCATAAAACAGAAAGCAAAGTGGTTAATTTGAAAAAAAAAAAAGTAGCAGCTACAACAGCGAGCAG
Source organism: Conus betulinus (assembly GCA_016801955.1). Taxonomy (NCBI): domain Eukaryota; kingdom Metazoa; phylum Mollusca; class Gastropoda; order Neogastropoda; family Conidae; genus Conus; species Conus betulinus. The sequence goes on from JADBJO010002455.1 coordinate 146,171, forward strand.
TGCTGATGCGGTGCAGAAAGAGGAGGTGAGCTCGTCTGTGACGCCTCGCCTTCGGCGTGGGCCGACCATCCCACCAGCACTGAGGTGAGCTGGTCTGTGACGCCTGGCCTCCTGCGTGGACCCTCGCCGACCATCCCACCAGCACTGCTGAAACCTGCTCTCTCTACGGCCCACAGACATTCTGATGCCCAGCCAGCAGCCCTCAGCCTCCTCCCTGGTCAGAGCGTGGCGGGACTCCACCCCGCGGTCCCCGGGAGCGGGGAGTCCCTGTCTGTGGCCCGTGGCCCGTGCCAGCCCCTCCCCAATGTCCGTAGAGGCCGGGGCGGCAGGAGGGGTTGTTGCTGTCGTTGTTGTCGTTGTCGTCGTCGCCGTCGTTGACGCCGCGGTGGTCATGTCCAGCTACTCGGTGCGCAGTTCCCTGGACGTTGGCCGGCACCTCTTCATCCTGCACCTCCATGTGGAGGTCCTCAAGATCATCAACGTCGTCTGGTGCCAGTTCAGAGACTTCCGCTGCAAGGTGGGTAACCTCCCTTGGTGTGGGCCGGGGGGCGCCTAGCGGCGGGTTTTTTCGTGTACCAGACAAGATCGGTAGGTGTGAGTGTAGTAAGTTTGCTGTGTGCCGCCTACATAGTAATCCGAAACAAGGGTTAGTATCATTGTGCCGGCAGCAAGATTTGTTTGGGCTCTGTCTCTTGAATCATTACTATTACATTTAACTGATGAAATTTTTTTTTTTTTTCCTCAGTCAAGTCTTGAATGGCGATTTACAAATGAATGAATACTAATGCTTGCCTTTCCTTGGTCGTTTACGATGCTTGGACCTCCGACGTAACTCACAGACATCCACAGCTACGCGTTGTTACGAGGCAGTGGCTTCACGCTGGATGGTAAAATGTTTCCGTAGCTCGATTCGGAAACTGTCACAAAACTGCTGTGACCTCCGACAGATATCGTGTCCTGATTTATCCCTCTGCTCTAAACTGAAAGAAGGCGTTGCGATAGTTGCGCACTCACACACATATTTGTCTGTCTGTCTGTCTGTTGTCTCTCTCTCTCTCTCTCTGTCTGTCTGTCTGTCTCTCTCTCTCTCTCTCTCTCTCTGTGTTTGTGCTCGCGCGCCTGTGTGCGTGTGCATGTGTGTTTTGTGCGCGCGCTTGCACACACACACACACACACACACACACACACACACACACACACACACACACACACACACACACACACACACACACACACACACACACACACACGCACGCACGCACGCACGCACACGTACATACGTACATACATACACATAATTATATACCTGGCCCTAATGTCTTCAGTAGCG
>JADBJO010002455.1:177500-190000 GCA_016801955.1 Conus betulinus
AATATATTTGGGCAATCTTACCTGGACTCGTTTTTTTTTTTTTGGGGGGGGGGGGGGGGGGGGGGGGGGGGAGGGAATGGGGGCGGGGGAAGGGGGAGAGAGAGAAGGAGTGTGGTGGAGAGGGGGGGGGGGTGCTTGCTGGATTTACCCAGTGGGTTCACAGGAAGCCACTTTCCGTGACAGCTGGTTCTGGCTACATTCTGTATTCTGGTCGGATGGCATTCAGGAAGCGAATCTTCTTACGCGTGTGTATATAAACAGGATAAGCGCCTTCACGTTCAGCTTATTTGGTCCATAAGGGACTGTGGGGGGGGGGGGGGGGGGGGGGGGGGGGAACGTAGTTCTTCCGGTAAGTTCAGGACAACTGTGGGTTGACATGTGTAAGGGAAATTCACTTCCGGTTTACAGGACATCAACCTTTTTGCCAGTCAGATCGAAATCTGCTCGTGCTTATCTCGGTGTGAGGTACGCTGGCTGTGTAATGCTGTGTGTTTATTGTTTTGAACGCCTCACAAGGCGACAAACGAAAAGAGACTTTCCTTCCCATGACGTAATCAAACAAAAGGTTAAAAAAAAAAAAATGAATGGACGGACTCTCAGAGACGGAAAATCCGTTGAGTGATGTGTCGTGTGCTGGAGAAACCTCGATCGTGTAACGGTCGATACCATTAGCCGGTCGGAACAGACTCTTTAGAACTGACCAATCAGAACGCAGCTTCGTATCGATGCGGAATGACGCTTTCACGCTCTCCTTACAGTTATAGCTCGGCTCGTTCAATGAAGATTTAATGCAACCACATGCTGCTAGTCCTGCATAATCAAACGCTTCGATGACGTGTCCAACGCAGGCCGAGCAACTTTAACCCCCCCCCCCCCCCCCCCCCCCCCCCTCCCCCCCGCCCGGATGATTTCACAATTCATGTTTCAATTGTGAATTTTAGGTTCATTTTCAGTGACACTGCAGTCTGCTTCAGTCGTGTTTGGCGTCATTTTACCTGTCGTAGCTGACGATCACACACAACAGTAACTCATTAGGAAGGACGGACACCATATGTCAGGAACTTCACCAACAGACCTCAGCACACTGCCAGCCCTTTCGGGAATATTCTTATTCATTTTAGATGTCATCCCCCAAATCCTGGATTGATTCTGAAAATTTCCAGATTTTCAGTTGAAAAACAAAATATTGGTGGTGTGTGTGTGTGTGTGTGTGTGTGTGTGTGTCTGTTTAAACAGGAATGATATAGGCAGTTATATGAATGCATTTCTTTGTAAACTTACCATGTGCCGAATGAAGCACAATAGGGTTAGAAATGCTTTGAGTCGAAAGCCGAACTGCCCCCGTTTCATCTCTTTAGTGTCCGAATTTTGACTTCGGAAGGCCGAGAGCTGTGGACCTGTCTTTAAAAAGTTTTCTAGTTTTGTCTTGTAACTTGTCCCTCTTTGTCTGGCGGAGTAATTATAATTTTCCTTTATTTTTGTTTTCTTTTTGTTTTCAAATATTCGATTCGCCACCGCAAACCAATCGGCACAATCCACACTGCCGACTTCATGACCGGAAAGAAGTTTCCCCACGTCTATCAAAACGGGCCGGTCCGAAAGTTCACCATAGGACCAGGGAAGCGTGCTTTGTAGTTGCAGTTGGCTCTCCACCTCGCCCTTGCCCTCCCCCCCCCCCGGAAAAAAAAAAAAAAACAATAAAAAAACCACCACACCAACAACAAAACTACTGTCCTTGGTCTACAGGTGGGGGGGGTGGGGTGGGGTGAGGGTGGGGCTTTGACTAATAGGAAAATTGTTTCAGAAAGGGCGCTAATTTGGCCCCGACAGCTATGATTAATATCTTCGAAGGTTTTTTTTTTTTTTTTTTTTTTTTTTTTTTAATCCCCCGATGGCCGTTTGGAACCCTTCACCCAGTACTCTCATCTCCACGGCTTTGATTAATAGGAAAATTGTTTTAGAATGGGCACTAATTTGGCCCCGACAACTATGATTTATATCTTCGAAGTTTTTTTTTTAATCCCCCGATAGCCGTTAGGAATCCTTCACCCAGTACTGTCATCTCCACGTGGTGTGCAGTGTAGCTTCAGTCATGTTCCCTGCAAGCTTGGATGGTAGGTACTGTACCGAGTGAATAGGAACATACATGTCTGTGTGACTGGTCAGCGTTCCACGAGAAGTACATCTGGTAGGACTCGCTGCTTTTGACTGCCTCCGGCATACCACCCGCTCCATCAGGGCCAGACCGGCGGACAGACAGGCAGGCTATTCTATCCAACTGAGTCACCTTCAGCATGGAAGAATTGGTTTTCACGGCAGGTCAGCGGTGGCACCCCGTACTGATTGATGCTGGTATCGAGATCAGTGGCACAGAACGCACCTGTAGGCCTGTCTCTAAATGGACACGGGTCTTTGATGAGGTCCGGCATTAACGCCCCCCCCCCCCCCCCCCCCCCCCATCCCACCTTATCACCCTCTCCCTGTAACCCTGTTCAGCCTCACCTGGTGGTCGTTTGGCCCTGTGGTCAGTTTGCTGCTGTGACCCGCAGATCTACTCGCTTTTAGTGGTCGGCCAGACCTTTTTAGTCACTTGCGGTTGTGTCCCTTGGTGACCGCTATTTCGTGACTTTCCTCCTTTTTCACCTGATCGTTATGACTGGTATTCCGTGACTCGTTTTGCCAGTAGTTTGTTTCTGGTATGACTGGTATTCCGTGACTCGTTTTGCCAGTAGTAGTGTTTCTGTTATGACTGGTATTCCCTGACTCGTTTTGCCAGTAGTTGTTTCTGGTATGACTGGTATTCCCTGACTCGTTTTGCCAGTAGTTGTTTCTGTTTGATGGGTATTCCCTGACTGTATTCACCAGTGTTTTGTGTCCGTTATGATGGGTATGCTTGGATTTCTATTCATCTATAGTTGTGACCGTTAAAGGGTAGATATTCCATGAGTTGAGTCCCTTATGATTAGAATTCGTGACTTTTTCTGTCTGTGACCGTTGTGTCCGTTAGGATTGGTGTTCCGTGACCCCCCCCCCCCCCCCCCCCCCCCCCCCCGTGACAACCCCCCCCCCCCCCCCTTCTTTTTCTCACGTGTTATTCAGTCCGCTCTGAATGGTTTTGTGAATCGAATTCGTTACTTCATTTTTTTTTCCTATCAGAAATAATTGTGTCCGTTAGGATTGGTATTCTGTGACCCTTTTATGCACGTGCTATTCAGTCCGTTCTGAACAGTCATCGGTGACCTATTTTCCCGCAGTTATGTCCACGTGACGGTCAGCGTTCCGCGAGAAGTGCATCTGGTTGGACCTTGTCACTTTGACTGCTGGACCGTGACACGGTTGAGAGAGAGGGAGAGAGAGAGAGAGAGAGAGAGAGAGAGAGAGAGAGGTGGGGGTGGGGGTTAGGGTGGTGATGGCTGGGCATTCTCCACGCTTGACCAAAGAAAGTGACCCTGACGACCGGAAATGTCCGATGATGGGTGTTTGAAGTGGCGCTGGACTTGGGCATGTTCTGAAACTCCGTGTGAAGGGAAGGGAAGGGTGGATGAGGATGGGTGGTGATATAGGGGTGGGAGGCCGGGATGGGTGGGTTACGAGGGGGTCAAAAACGTCCATCTTTCCTGAACACCTTTCTGTCTGTCCATCACCCCACCCTCCCTCTCTCTCTCTCTCTCTCTCTCTCTCTCTCTCTCTCTCTCTCTCTCTCTCTCTCACACATACACACACACACACCGTGGCTTGGTGGTTTCTGTCGCAAGCATGTCGACTGAAGTCGCACGATGCACGTGGTGTTTTGAGGGCATGTCCATTAAGTCGATGTCTCTGGAGTTGAAATCTGTTTGGTTGTCTGTCTGTCTGTCTGTCTGTCTGTTTCTGTCTCTTTCTCTCTGTCTCTCTTCTCTCTCTCTCTCTCTCTCTCTCTCTCTCTCTCTCTCATCACGTCTGTATTCACTTCCACACAGCTCGGCCTTTCATTCTTTCCTTTCCTCTCGGAAGAAGAATTTTTTGCCCCTCAGGTACAAATTCTCTCTTCATTGCCGCACCCGCCCATTTCCTCTCCTCGATAATATTTCTCTGAACCACGCAAGCGTTTGTAAGGGAAGGGGGGGGGGGGGGGGGGGGGTCGATAAATCGCGTCATTTGGACCAAGTGCGTGAGCCGTTACATCACAGCTCGGTTCTTTCTCTTCATCGCCTTTCTAAGAAAGGGGGTACTTTATTTAACGTCACAGCAGCGCTCACGTGTTCTTCGCGGTCCCGGCCAATGAAAAGGCAGTCTCTTCGCGCGGAATGCGACCAATCGGTGGGAGGAGGGGGGAAGGGGGAAGGGGGGGGGTGGTGGCAAGAATCGATGTCTGTAGAAAGTGCCTCGTTATTCGGGTTGTATTTTGTTCTGCATCCGGGGCCTGGCGCTGCCATGAAATATGCATTCCTGAGAGTAGGCATTCTAAGTGCATTGAATATCCCCTAGCGTCATATTCGTCTTTTTTCCCCTTTTTTATTTTATATATATATATATATTTTTTTTTCTTTCTTTTTTTTTTTCCTTCTTCCTCTGTCATCTTCAAACTACATATTTATGCACCTTTTTTTTATAAAGAAAAGGGGGGAAAAAAAAAGGAAAAAGGAAAAAAAAGAAAAATACGCTGCTAAGTCTGACCATCTAAACACACGCATGATTGGGTGACGCTGCCATTCAAAAATTTGACGCGGACCCGAGTGGACGGATCGATAAGAGCATAGCGAAGTCAACAGTGTTAAAAAAAAAAAAAAAAAAAAAAAAAAAAAAAAAAAAAGGGGGGGAGGGGGGGGGGGGGGGGTGGCGGGGGAGGTTGTGTGGGGGTGGTGTGGAGTGGGGGGATGGGTGGATTGAGATGGCATAAGAGCCGGCCTGGGTACATTATTGATTATGACTGTGTGTGGTTTGTGTGGGGGGGTGGGGGGCTACAGAGGGAAAGTTGCCGTGGTGGTGTTTTTGAGAGCGGCTTCTTCTTCTGCCGATTTTAAACGTGCATCGGAGAGAGAGAGAGAGACAGACAGACAGACAGACAGAGACGGACGAACGGACAGACAGGCAGACAGGGACGGAGGGAGGGAGACAAAAGGAAGAGAGGAAGGGAAGAGGAGGACAAAGGGAAAGGAGGGAGGGGAGGGGAGAGAGAAAGAGAAAGAATGACAGGGAGAGACACACACACACTGGCGAATAGACGGACGGGGACGGAGGAGAGAGAGAGAGAGAGACAGAGAGACAGAGAGACAGACAGACATAGAGATTAAACACGTGTCTCTGTGTGGCTTGAATCCGTGTTGAAAGCATCTGTGTGTCCAGCACTTACGAACGGATCAGTCCATAGACCCCAGGCAGTGTCGCAGTACCCTTCACGTCGGACGGCAGTTGTAGCAGCAACAACTGCCAGACTCACAACCGCCTGATATTCAGGTTTAACGTCCGCACTTCCCAAAGATGACAGAACGGACGGAGATGTACCTTATTTCGTGAGTGGCGGCTGAAGACTTTTCAAACACATTTATACCTTCACCCGCGGCCGGGAATAGCTCAGTGGTAGAGCGCCGGACTCGTATACTTGGGGGGTTGCGGGTTGCGGGTTCGAATCTCCGCCGAGCCATTTCGGTACAGGGGGATTTTCCCCTCGGAGTTAACGTTGGTTCTGACTCCATTTCCCCATACAAACCTTCGATTGAGATTATAAACCGAGGTTCCGTTTGTGAACGCACGCGTAACATCTTACACACGCGTAAAATCCCATCACCAACTTTCGCAAGAGAAGGTCAGTTTGGCCGTTCGTATGGACGACACGTTACACATAGCATGCACTTTCCCGAAGACGGAGTATGGCTGCCTTAATGGCGGGAGAAGGAGAAAAAAAAAAAACGGTCACACACACACAAAACTCCACTCCCTTTGTTGGGTAGATGGGATTAATCCTTGCCTGTCTGTACAGGGAGTATCCGCAGGAGTATCAGCCTGCGTACGCTAAAAAAAAAAAAAAAAAAAAAAAAAAAAAAAAAAAAAAAAAAAAAAAAAAAAAAAAAAAAAAAAAAAAAAAAAAAAAAAAAAAAAGGTCTTTACCACCAGAACGACAACACGAACGACAACACGTTATATTTGGGGCAGAAAAAAAAAAAACGATTTTTTTTTACTGCGGGCCTCTGTGGGATTTGAACGCGGAACACCTGGCGACTGATCTGTCGCTCAAGAAGAGGCTCTGACAGGTAGTCCTTTAAAAAATGTCAAGGCTCAGCCCTTCTAGTCATCATCGGCGCTTCATTCTCTGCATTCCCCCTCTCCCTCCCCTCTCCCCTCCCACTCTCCCTCCTCTCACCAGTCAGTCTCCCCCCCTCTCTCTCTTCAACCCCCCCCCCCCCCCATTTCACTCCACCCCGTCCCCTCATTCGCTGCGTGATTGTGTGGTGTGGTGGTCATTTCCTGGTCTGATGGAAGTGATGGAGATCATTTGGTCCCTCGAGGAGGGAGGAGGGGGGGGGGGGGGTGCTCCACGTCAAGGGTCAGCGGCAGGGGAGGACATGATTACTTTGTCCGGCACCGGCCGCCGCTGGTCAGATGGCCACCGGATGCACAGGGCATGGGTGGGGGAAGGTAGGGGTGGGGGTGGGGCCTGGGAGGCGGGGGTGGGGGGGGGGGGGTAGACTCCGCTAGGGAGTCGACAAACACCGACGGCAGCGTTCATCTGGTCGTGGCTCGCGCACTGATTGCAGAACAAGAACAAAACCATGTTTTATTGCCATATGAAACCAGAGGTTTCGTGGGGCACAGATGATCAAGTTCAGACATTCAGTTAAACTAATTCCAACATCGTCACATCTTGCAACGTAACATTAGTAGCGGAAAGAAAAAAAAAAAAAAACATGGTGTGTATCAGGGTCTGATTAAATTTTTGGTCTCAGAAGAGAAAAAACGCAAGAGCATATATTTGGCAAGTACAGGTTGGAGGCAGTCCAATAACGTGAGGTCCGAGGGTTTTGTCATTTTAGGCTGTGGTGAAAAAGTCTGTTTGTGATCGTTGTCATCAGGTCATAACGTTGCGCTGACTACATGTTCGACAAAATGACTGCGTTCAGAGCAGCGTGACTTCTTGTGGAAAGAAGACTTTTAAACATAAATGCGATCAGTTTTAGCAACGGAAGAAGACTCTTTTTTAAACATAAATGCGATCAGTTTTAGCAACGGAAGAAGACTCTTTTAAACATAAATGCGATCAGTTTTAGCAATGTTTATGTAAGGGGAGTGTGGTGTGTGTGTGTGTGTGTGTGGTGTGTGTGTGTGTGTGTGTGTGTGTGAAACATCCCATAAGAACAAGTACGCACATAGGTATGAAACGTAAGAACGCATGGTCTTTCAGCACCCAAATCTTGATCAGAAATGACCTTCGGCCGTGTCGCGCATAGGCTTATAAATAAGTGCACATGATCCTCAGCAGCCATAGCCGGATCAAAACTGGACTTTCCAGTCGTGAACACTCTCCCAAATCAGAGTCATTGCCCTTGATTAATCAGCTGAACTACTAAACTACCTATGGGAGATCTATTCTACTTGCGCTGTGTTTAGTTCAGGCAGAGTTCATGATGTGTCTGGTCATGGAGTACCATGCATGTCACCCATGACGCGGGCCTTAGCTCGCAGAGTCGGTGTATTATACGTGTTAGTTACCCTAACTGTACTGTCATAAAATCACTACATCAGACTGAGATCAGTAACCCTGAAGACTGCTGTTGTTGGGAGACGTCCCCGGCTGCCATGCAGACAGGAGACTTCGCTTCAAAAGATGTCACTGTCGCTGCATCTACTTGCCTCCAACCACCCAGCTAAATAAGTAAGTAATGTCCCTTAAAAACCCAGTTCGACCGCAAAGGGCCATGTCAGGGCTGTCACTGCGGTCAACTCACAAGTCATAAAAAAAAAAAAAAAAAAAGAAGAAGAAGAGAGAGAAAAAACATTCACAAAACCCTTTAAATCACACCTTCTAAACACACACCGGAACCTTCGTTAAAAAATCTTTGTTCTCTAAAATCTTAGATCAGATGAACAATGTTAATCTCTTTCAGGTATTCAAAGATCACGTCAGGTGGGACGTCTCTGAACAAGGTTTTCATGGAGTCTGCTATAAGATGCTTATGTCTCACATGATGCAAATCCCAACACTCTAAAAGAATATGTTTCACTGTGAGTGGTACATGACATGGAATGCGCCACAACCGCCCAGCTGTCCCTGGACTGACCCAGCTACATTGCAGACTTTGGTCTGTCAACAGCCAGTTGTAGTCTCTTGTCAACAAAACAGCATTCCACAGGATCAGCCTGATTTTATGTTGTCTGTGGTTTGAGTTCAGCAGGCCCTGAGCAGATTGTAGCCAACAGGAAGTTAACCCACCTCAGCACCTTAGAGAGAGAGAGGGAGGGAGAGAGAGATGGGGATGTACACACACACACACACACACACACACACACACACACACACACACACATATATATATGTATATATATAGAGAGAGAGAGAGAGAGAGCTCAGAGCTCAGATGGTTTATTCATATAAAAGCCATTGCCCCTTATGAAGGGGATATGGAGAGCACAACAACAATATAAGAATTATAAAGAACACTAGAAAGATGGACTGGAGAGGGGGGGGGGGGGGGGAGGGAGGTTCATGCAAATGGATGATCGTGAAGGAAAGGGGTGAGAGGAGTGAATGGCGGGGGGGGGGGGGGGGGGGGGGGGGGGGGGGGGGAGGGGGGGGAAAAGGGAGAAGAGCAACGGGGACGAGAAGGGGGACGAAGAAGAAGAGAGTGCCCGGGGAAGAGAGAGAGAGAGAGAGAGGGTCGGGATTGGACGGGAGGGAAGTAAGGCTTGATTAGCATACATACCCGAGCCACGCCTCTCCCACTCACGCCCCTCACACCCACCCCAAGTTGCCGCCCCTTAGAGTTTCGTCCAGGGCAGGGTGCGGATAGCGGAAAGAGAGGTCAGAGAGAGAGAGACTATGCGCTAGGAAAAGACGTTTGGCAGGAAGAGGGAGTGGGGAGGCGAGGGGGGGGGGGGGGAGGACGGGATGGGGAATGGATATGGGAAGAGAGAGGGGTAGAGTAGAGAGAGGGAGGAGGATACAAAGAAGAAGAAGAAGAAGAGAGAGAGAGAGAGAGAGAGAGAGAGAGAGAGATGCTAGGCATTATACAGACGAGAGTGAACTATTAGCGCGGCAATCCAGTAGAAGGGAAACGAAGGGTTGCCGCAACTATTAACCCTTTCCATTCCGCTCATGTCAACTTCACGACCTCTTTGCAAAGCAGGCAATGCATACAGACGGTATTCATGCTGGAAAATACGCTGGTACCCAGAAGAAAAAAAAATCAAAGCGATCTTGTTTTGTTTCGTTTTCAGCCAAAAAGTGTTGGAGAAGTCGAAGAATCTAGGGTTAGGGCAAAATTATTTGTAAGCACTCTGTAGATGACTAAGAAAAATATATGGATGGGTCAAAAGATGAAAGGAAACTCATGTAATTGGCTTTGAGATGGTTGTTTATGTTGGATCGATTAGTTGGCTGGTTAGCTGAGCATTGGCTCGTTAGTCGGTTCGATTATTTTGAAATACACCGGTATGTTGTCGTGAGTGTGATATAGTCATGTTGGCGATTTGGCATGGTATGGCCTACACCACATGCACACGCTTATACAGGTAGGTTCTCATTCAAAATGGGTTTTTCACAGAGACTGGTTCTCACACAGGTAAATTCTCAAGCAGAAGAGTTGTCGCACAGGCAGGTTCTCACACGGACAGGGTTCTCGTCTTGACGCAGACCTCGCTGTTGGATGAGTATCAGCATCTAGGTTTGGACCCACCCACGCACATACGTGCGCGACACGCGCGCCGCTTGCTAGCGTTCACATATTACTTACCGCTCGCCATCGCATAGAACAGAAGACGCCTTTTACACCAGCTCACGCATGCACGAACAGCGAAGCGTGTACGTAAACACACACACGCACACACGCACGCAGCGGGAGGGCGAGGAGTAGGAGGCTATCACAACGAGGCAAATTGACAGGAAATACTGGGGAGTGACAGACTGTTCCCTTGCGAGTGGGAGGAAGAAGATTGAGGGCTGCGGCTAAAGATCTGTTTCCAGTAATGGCATATTGAGAGAGAGAGAGAGAGAGGCAGCGAGACAGAGAGAGGGGCAGGGGGGGGGGGGGGGGGGGGGGTGTGTTCAAATCACAGTGGCAATAAAGATCGGAGAACCGGTGGAAAATTACCTCCGCTGAATTCTCTCTCTCTCTCTCTCTCTCTCTCTCTCTCTCTCTCTCTCTCTCATACATACACATCATTCATTCTCCCCATCATCTCCCCACCATTAAACCACTTTCCTCGCTCCATCCCTCTCTTAGTTTTTTACCACTATCTTCTTACCCGCCCCCCTCCTCTCTCTTTTTCTCATCCTCTCTCTCTCCCTCTGTGTGTGTGTGTGCGCGCGCGCGCGCGCGCGTGTGTGTGTGTGTGTGTGTGTGTGTGTGTGTGAGTGCGCGCTCGCATGCCTGTTTATGTAAATGTGATTACCATGTGAATGAGTGTGTGTATATGCGTGAGCCTGCATGCGTGCATGCATGCGTGCGTGCGCGCGCTTGCGCTTGCATGTATATGTAACCCCCTCCCCCCTCTACCCCCTCCTTCCTCTTCTTCGTGGGCGTGGAGGTAGCAAGTGTTTTGTTGCCATCCGTGGCGTGAGCGCAAAAAAACTACGGGGAGAGAGAGAACGCCTGTGTAGCGATCAGACAAAATCCAACACTAAGAACAGAAAGAGCCTTGAAAAAGGGAGGGAATGGCCGCTCAAGTGACCGTCGCTGGTTGTGCTGGGCTTTGGGAGACCGGCAACTCCAGGCCTGATGACAAGGCTCTGGTTTCATGCCGACCTTTCGCTAACGGTGCCAACGCGAGGAGCCTGCGCGGACCGAGCCACCCCCACCTTCATCAGTGCTGTCGACGACCAGCAGCAACAGCAGGTAAACTCCAGCATTACGAGCAGCGCACACAAATCAAGAGCAGTGCTCAGAGGCACAAACACGCAGGTGGAGGCCTGCAGCGGGAAAGGACTGAAGAGTTTGTGGAGCGGTTGTAACTGCCTCTCCTGTGTCTTTAATGGTGACAGGCTTTCACGAGTCGTAGGTTGGGGAACAGGAGGCGATGAGAGCGAGAAGGGTGTTAGCTTTGCTAGGGTAGGGGTGGTGGTGGTGAAGTTTAGTGTCCGTTTTGCATGAGGACTCAACTGACTCAGGCCACAAGAAGAAGCGCGAAACGGTGTTCCGTGCAGAAATGAACGTGCAACACAGCGTTTCATGATTTTTTCCGTATGTCATATTTTGTGTAGAAAATAATTTTCGAACCTATTTCGCACGTATTGTTTTCACGGCGTGCTTTGGTTTTCTGAAGGACTTTTCCTGGATTTAGCACCATGAGCCAGTGAACAGCGCTGCTGTTAGACGACAGGACAAGCCTTGGCTTGACCCTCCTTTAGTAGACGAAAGTGGACAGGTTTGCGCAAAGTTCTGTACACGGTAAAGGCTCGCTTTTTGATCGATTGAATTCAAGGATATCTTGACCCGCGAGACGTGAGATGAAACGGAGAGAAGCGGGCATCAGACTACAGTTTATGTATGACAGTAAGTTGGCAGCGAAGAGGCGGGTTTCACGGACCAGAATTCGCGAGTTGTTAGCGTTTGCCCGCGCAGAGAGAGAGAAGCGATGGGAGAAACGAGCGAAGCTGGACAAACGTCTTTAACAATCTGGCGATTTCGCTAAGCTCCTCTGTTGTTGGAGCGTTGACATTCTGATCTTGTTGTCATGCACCAGTCAGGGAGCATTACTAGTCTTTTGTGTACCAATCAAAAGACGGGCATTTTCTTTTCTTTTGCCATCGAGAGACCCCAGAGATACAGTAACGATCTCTCGCCAGTGTCTTGCCCCGCTCGCCATTAGGATGCGCTAGGAAACGCGGCCACTTTGTCCAGCTCGCAAGAATTCCTAGCCTCCAGTATTCAGTGAAACGCGTCTCTGGTGTTAAGCCTTTCGTGGTCAGTCGGGATGGCAGGACACTTTCCCTCCATAGTGGTTTCACTGAGAGTTGTGCAGCTGCGCTGGGTATTCAGTGTATTGAGATCATGCGAGCATTGATCTAAGAAGTCTTTTTTGTAACGTGGAGACAGCTGGATATTTTGCCGCTAGGTGATGACGGCGAGATCATCCAAAGAAAGCACAAAAGAGACAAACTTTGGGCTGTAGGTGATTCAGTTTGCCTTGTTCATCAAACCTTTTTTAGAATCCGGATCCGGATTAGGCGAAACCAGGACTTTTGCTTGAAAGGTGTGATGATGGTAATGTTAAACAGCTGACAGACTCATCTGGTTCACATGGGGACAGATTAGCGATATTTTACTCCAAACACGGCCTGTGTTAACCGTGAATGAATTCCATCCAGT
>JADBJO010002455.1:200000-205000 GCA_016801955.1 Conus betulinus
CGGCAAAGTTGCGTGGTAACTCCGAAGAACAGACTGGAAAAGGTCTTCAGTAAGTCCAAATATTTTTGAAAAACATATTTCTCTCCTTCCAGAAGCAACAATAAGTCTGTGCATAGATGCAAGCTACAACAACCTGCTTTAATCTTAAAGACGAAAGCCACGGATTTGTTAACAGTTTGAGTGTAATTCTGATGCTTTCTTTAAAATGTCAAGTCTCTCCTAAGTCATCGTTCCAGACTGGACCCCAGATGCGTGCAGAAGATGAATGAAAGTTTGTCCGAGAAGTCAGTATCCGGTGATTTTGACATTAGAGTACACTTGGTTGATGATGCATCTCAGGTGCATGCTACCAAATGAAAAGATTCATTATTGTGAGTGTGTATCACCAGACATTGGGGGGGGGGGGGGGGGGGGGGGGGATGTTCCCGATTTGCTGGGGCAAGAGACAAGCTGCAGTTTGGTGGCATGCTGACAGTGGGTTATTATGACCAGAGTTAGGTTTCATTCGCGACGTGCTGACGGAGTGCGACAAGAGATCGATGTTGTCAGAGTAGTTGATCCTGCATGACAGGAGGCAGGTTTTGTTCGTGACATGTTGTCCGAGTACACTGGTGTGACAAGAGATTGGTACAGTCCGAACAGGTTGCTAGAATGGAGGGGTGAATGGTTGTGTGGTTTCAACACTGAAATATGTGGCCGTGTCGGTCCCAGTCTAACTACAGACGTTTGTTTTCCCCGCGTTCCATCACACTTTGATACACTGCTGTGACCAGGCAGGCTTCAGTATTTGAAGGGAACATGTTCGTGCCTGGGTTTAAACTGAAACCGATGTTGTTTTCGCTTGAAAAGGCCCATAGCCATTGCAGTAGATGACTCTGACGAGACTGGTTTCAGTAGTGGAACAGGACTTGCTGGTTCACACTTAAACGGATGTTTGTTTGTTGTTTTCGTTTGAAAGCACCCGTTGCAATGGATGACTGTGACAAGCTGTGTTTTCAGTGTGCAGACAGAATGTGTGGAAAGAACCGACTCGTCAATGACAGAGACTGTAGTGAGTGTCCAGTGTCAGGACAACGACAGTGTCACAGCTCATTAAGCATTCATGGGATTTTTTTAAAATCCCAGAACGGTTCCTGATTTTTTTTTTTTTTTTCCCTTTTCTTTTCTTTCTCTCTTTTTTTTTTCAAAGAGTTTACGAAGGAAAGGTCTTTCTTTTCTTCCGGAAGTGGTCAAGCATCTTGCATGGAAGAGAGAGAGAGAGAGAGAGAGAGAGAGAGAGAGAGGATGCCAGGTAAAATAAGCAGGGTCTTTGAACTGTTCCGTCATTAATAGTCGGCTCGCCCCCGCGCTGACAAGGAGAGCTGCTGCTGTTCATAAATTGATGATGATCTGGGGGGGGGGGGGGGGGGGGGGGGGGGGGGGGGGGGGGGGGGGGGGGGGGGGGGGGGGGGGCAGGGGCAGACGGAAAGAGGAGATGTGGGGGGTGGCAGGAAGTCATCGTGGCACAGACCGCAGGTGGTCACAGTCGCTGTAACCTTACTATGCAGCCTGCAGGCACTCGCATCCAGACCATCTCTCTACAGCTGGTTACAGGAGTATGACGGACTGCCTCACTGTGATGTCAGGCCATACGACGGACTGGCGTGTTTGTGTCAGATGTGTGAGGACTCCCTACTGCTGCTCCGTAGTGTGTGATGTGTGTGTGCGCTTGCCCTCAGCCTCATGGCTCTCTGTGCATCTTCGTGCTGCTGTTGTTTAGTGTGAAATTCTGTCCTGTGTCTTCGAGTCGAAATTCCAACCGATCGCGTTCATGAATTAGGAGGGAATTCTGATAAAGTGCAGATTGAACACGGTGTGTTGAACTGCCGTAGTTGTTTTGGGGGGTGGGTTGTGTTGAGACGTGTGAGGGTGGAGTGCAGAATCTGCCATTGTGCGACCGGTTCTTCACTCATCCGGTGCTGTTGAGGTCCGGGTGTGAAGACGTCCCACGTCAGCGACTGTCTGTCAGGAACCATCAGAACTACCCTAGGCAGTCAGTCATGTTTTGTTGTTGTTGTCGTTGTTGTTGTTTTAGCTTCAAGAACAGTAAACGATACACAGGGAGTTGGTCGTTTCTGATTTTCAGCGGCATGCGCCACTCGCTCTCAGTTCTTTGTGTTCCGATGTAAAGAATCGGAGATTCCGTGTGTGTGCCTGTCACGTCACCGTATCGGATGGGCGTGTGATGGGACACTGTCAGTCCGTCCTTTGGGTTGAGGCCTAGGCGTGTGATGGGACACCATCAGTCCGTCCTTTGGGTTGGTTCTGGAGTCGGGTTCCTACAGCACGAAGCCAGTGCAGTGGGTCTCTGCGTCTCTCGTCAAACAAGCCCCTCTGCCTGTTCTTTGAGGTTGTCGGAGTGCAAGAACTGCATCTGCTCGTTGGTCTGTCCATCTGTGTGACCTCCATGTGAAGTCATTCTGTGGACAACGTGAGAACGTGCCATTTAGCTCAGGGCAAAAGCGCTTAATTAGGTCGAGTTGAGATCGCAAAAAACGGTCTTGCCTGCCTTTTCACAGTTCACACCTGCAGTCTTTGAAATTAAACACGTTTGAGACCCTTGAAATTGAAACGTTTGAGACCCTTGAAATGGAAACGTTTGAGATCCTTGAAATGGAAACGTTTGAGACCCTTGAAATTAAACACGTCTGAGATCCTTGAAATGGAAACATTTGAGACCCATGAAAATGAAACGTCTGAGACCCTTGAAATGGAAACGTTTGAGACCCTTGAAATTGAAACGTCTGAGACCCTTGAAATTAAACACGTCTGAGACCCTTGAAATAGATGATGATCTCGCAAGCTTGTTCAAGACAGTCTGTGTTTCTAGATCCTTGTAATTGACAGAGTGATTCTACGGTGTGTGTGTGTGTGTGTGTGTGTGTGTGTGTGTGTGTGTGTGTGTTTCTTCCTTTCTTTTCTTCTGGCAAACTTGTATAAGACAGTGATTCTACTTGCCTCCCTCTGTAGTGTCCCCGTCATTAGGAATGTGATTGTATGTGTTTTTTCTGGCAAATTTGTTGAAGAAGGCGATTCCATATATCGCTTTAGGATTTTTTGTAATAAAGAAAGTGATTCTACATATCTGACCAGCATGCTTGTTGAAGACAATGATGCTACGTGTCTGTCGACTGTCCTTGATTCTACATTCTGTGCAACAGCTCTGGTTAAGACAGTGTGTCTGTACAACAACCTTGCTCAAGACAATGTGTCTCTCACTGCATCGTTAAGGCGGCAATTCCGAGCATCTGTTAACACTATTGTTTATGCGTCTGTCTAGCGAGCGTGTTGAAGACTGTGATTGTAAGTCTGTTTTTGGCAGTTGTTTATGTCACCGTGCTTGTCAGGAAGTCTTGCTGAAGTCACCGATTGCGTTGAGACTGTCTTGTAATCCTGTTTAAGACAGTGAGTTTAGTGTTTTTTTTTTTGTTGTTTTTTTTGTTCAAGCAGTTCCGTTTAAGGCATTTGTATTATATGTCAGTCTAGCTAATCAATTCAAAAGCACTGGTTTTACGTGTTTGTCTGAAAATTCTGTTTAAGGCACCGGTATTACGTGTCTAACAACCCTTTTTAAGATTCCAGTAATACGTATCTAACAATCCTGTGTAAGTCTGGAATTACCTGTCTGTCTAACAAATCCATTTTTAGGACTCTGGGTATTACATGACTATCTAACACCCTTTTCACGACTCTGGTATTGCGTTTCTGTCTCACAGCCCTGTCTGAGGCATGGTGCAACAGGTCTATATAATAACATTCCTGTTAAAACACTTGCACACCATCACTGTCCGACAATCCTGTTTTAGGCGCTGCTGGTAGGCTGTTGTCCGTCACCCAGGTGATAACGGAGGAAGAACGGTGGACGGTCTGTCACCATGCCAGCCAGTCCATATTCCAAGCTCCCCCCCCCCCTCCCTCCCCCCATGAAGATCGCCCGTCTGTGAAGTGTCAGGTGTATTCCCCGCCCGCAGACCTCAGAGAGACAGGTGGTCTGTCCAGTTGGTTCATACTGTAGGCCGCCAGAGGAGGATCATGAAGACAGTGGGGGGTGGGGTGGGGGGGAGATGACGTTGTCTGGCTGTGTTTGTCTGTGGTTCTCCCGTAACTTTGTCGACATGCTTGCTCACAGTCCAGCATCTCCGGGGGGGGGGGGGGCTCGGATTCTTTATCCGTTGTTTTTGAAAACGCAAAACCTTGCTTCGACGTAAAACGTCAGCTTCTGTCTCACCTGGCGCGCCGTGACTGTGATGACTATGGGACACGGTTCATCCCACCCCTCATAGCTATGTCTACCAGCCGATCAGTCTATCTGTCTATCTCTCTATCTATCAATCTATCGGTGAGATTAGCTGCATGACATGCGATATAAAAACCTACCGATTTTGTTATTCTTCCCAGAATGGAGTGCATTTAAGACGCTATGTTAAGGTAAAAGAAGAGAGGTGAACTTTCTGACATTCATTCCCAAAGGGTACAGTGGATGACGATTGGTTTCTGTTGAAACTTTGATTTGAAGGTCGCGTTACAGATTCCTTCCATTCACACACACACACACACACGCACGCACGCACGCACCCCTCCCACTCTTTATTCCCCTCTCATCTCGCACCCCCCCCCCCCCCACCCCCCCCCCCCCCCCCCCCCCCCCCCCCCTGCCCCTCTCCCTTCCAAAGCAAACCTAAGAAAGAAAAGGAAGGGGAAACTAGTGTTCATAATAATTATGCGTGTGCATGTTTGTTGGTTACGATTCATTGATCATCGACACCAAACTGAAAATGCTTATGTGTCTGTCATCTTTAAGGAAGGAATAAAAAAATCAGTTCATTACACACCAGGTGAGGGAAGCCAAAAAAGTGCAACGCGTTTTCGACTTTTAAGTCTTGTGAAGGCAAGACAAGCAGAAGGGGCACATGAGAACAAACTAGGAACTCCACTACCCACCCGTCCACCCACCCACCCTG
>JADBJO010002455.1:210000-217500 GCA_016801955.1 Conus betulinus
TAGCTTCGTGAACGTGCGAGACATACAGAAAGACACGAGCAAGATGTTGTTGGTTCACTGCTATGGGTTTTTTACCAGAGCGGGAGTTGGTTCGTTTGCTGTAGATTCTGTTGTTACACAGAGCTGGAGTCCGTTGTTGATTCCCCCTCTGTGTGCTCTCTGTCGTCGATGCCGCCGCCTCAGTCGTGAAGACCACGTCCCAAGAAAATTGTGGCGTGACAGGAGAGAGAGAGAGAGATGAGGGCAGGCATAGAGAGTAATAAAAGGCGAGGCTAGAGAGAGAGAGTAGAGAGATTAAAATGGGGCGTGTGAGTAGAGCGAATATAGAAAAGCGGAGCAGAGATAGAGAGAGAGTGACGAGAGGCACATGAGAGGAGAAGGAAAAGAGGCGGACATAGGCGAGAGAGAGATTAGAGAGAGAAGGTAAAAAGGCTGAGATAGAGAGATGGATAGAAGTAAAGCTGACTAGAGAGGAGTAGAGAGAGAGCGAGGAGAGTAGAGAGAGAGAGCACATGAGCGAGCAGAAAAAAGTCTTTACAGTATAGATGAGCGTAGATATAGCAAGCGGACAGAGAGGAGATAGGATAGAGTACACAAGAGCGACGAAGAAAGCGGAGACAGATGAGAGAGAGAGAGAGTAGAGAGGTAGAGAGAGCACATAGAGAGAAGTACAAGCGGTCATAGGATGAGAGAGTTAGGATGCAAGAAAAGCGAGAGAGAGAGATAAGAGTGAACCCTGAGCAGATAGAGAGATACGCACCCGAGAGAGAAAAAAAGTAGAGCGAAAAGCTAACCAGAGGTAGAGAGCGAAGAGAAAGAAAGGCGGTTTACAGAGAGAGAGAGAGAGATAGAATTAGAAAAGAAAAGTCGGATCAGAGAGTAGATTAGAGAGGTAGAGGGAGAGAGAGCACCGAGAGAGAAGAAAAGCGGACAGGAGATTAGATTCTAGAGCTAGAGAGCACTAGATTAAGAAGAAGTAAAACAGCGATCCACGAGATATAGAGAGAGGGAGATAATTCTACATATTTATTTGAGGAGAGAAAAAGCTGTACATGAGAGAGGAGATATTCTATAGCGATGAGCACAGAGAGAAAAGAAAAGCGGACAGAGAGAGATTATCTAGAGGAGATATTAGAGATCCTATTTAACAAGAAAAGGCTTACTTCAGAGAGATTAGAGATATATAAGTAAAAGGAAAAGCGGACGTCATTAGAGAGATAGAGCGCAGAAATAGCGGATCTAGCAGAGAGATAAGTAGATAAAGATAAAATTATTTCTGGACAGAGAGATTAGAGAGGATCGAGAGATTTCACACAGCGTAGAAAAAGTTCGGATTCAGATATTAGATTAGAGATGAGAGATTAGAGCGAAAGAAAAGCTCTACTATAAATGAGATTATAGAGATAAAGAAAAATTCGTACAGCAAGAGAGAGATTAGATATAGAGATTAGAAAAAGAAAATTCTTACGACAGATTAGAAGATATTAGATATATATTAAATTAGCGGACATGATTAGAGAGAGTTATTATTAAGAGATTATGAGAGATCGAATTATCGATTCACTTCATACGAGAGATCAGTAATTGCGGACTATCAGCCATAGATCACAGTCTATATAGAGATATTGCATTTAGAAAAGAAAATCTGCGGACAGATTTCTAGAGAGATAGATGAATTATAGAGAGAGAGAAAAGAAAATGCTTTATTTCATTAGAGATAGAGAGAGATTATTAGAGATTCAAAATAAAATTTTACGCCTGTTATCTAAGAGATCCACTTTAGAGATAGAGATTAGGAGCTACAGAGAGATGAAGAAAATTCTTCCTAGATTAGAGAGATTTTTTTCTTATATTTTTTGTTTAGGGGGGGGAGCTACATGTAGTATAAGAAAATTTATTACATTATATGATTAGTATTATAGTTGTTGATATGGCTTTGCTATACTTTTTTGAGTGCCAGGAGTGGCTGAAGAAGAAAGAGACTGACCTGCGTATATGTTCACTTGTGTTGTCTTGAAGAGTGCTTCTTTCTTTAAGCCGTGTCAGGGAATGGGGGGGGGGCGGGGTTTGGGGGGGGGTGGTGGCTGGTGGGGGGATGTGGGGGGTTGTGGGTGTGTGGTAGTTGGGTGTGTGTGCTGGGCTTCTTAGCGTCACTGACGCGGGTAGGGACATTCTGTGGAGGAACCATATGAACAGTCGTCACGTGTTTTGTCCACAAATGTAACAAAAGAAGTGCGTTATAATTGCCTAAGACTACTTAATGAGTAAGGAGCAACAAAAACTGGATTTATGAGCAGTACAATAATAAAGATTTTTTTTATTTTTTTTTATTAAGGGGAAAATGTGATCATGATTTTGTTAGTCATTTAGAGAGAGGAGCGGGAAGAGAGTTAGAGGAGAGGAGAGAGAGAGAGAGAGAGAGAGAGAGAGAGAGAAGAGAAGGGTGTTGTCCGAGTTATTGGAGAAAAAAAAAGATACGGTTTTGCCAGATTACCAGACAGGTCTGTTGGTGCTCCACCCCCTTGCCCCGTTTCAAAAAAGAGTTGGACGAGTTTCGAACGCGCGCTTGTTCCAAAACACGACAAAGCGAGCAGGACATGAACCGAATGTTTTCAAATCGAGCGTGTTTAGCTGTTTGATGGCTTAGAGGAGGAGGAGGAGGGGAATATAATTTGTAAGAATCATAGTCGTCTCCCATCTCTTTGCCGACGCAGGTCGCTCTCTCTCCCCCTTCATAAAGAAAGAAGGGACATAGAGATTGAAAAACAAAGCAATAAAAAAATAAAAAAATAAAAAAAACAGAACGCCCACACTCTCGTGAAGGAAAAAAAAATGGTGGGGGGTGGGGGGGGGGTAAACAAAAACAAGAAATACCGGAAGAAAAGATTAACGATGTTGAGAGACCGGCGGGGAGGTGGTGGAGGTGGGGGTGGGGGCAAATGTAGCAATAAAGAAAAAACAGTCAGAAGCATATAAGGAAAATAACTGACGAGAAGAACAAGGGAACGTGTGATCAGGGGTGGGACGTGTGGAGAAGGGCGGGGGGGGGGGGAGAAGCGGTGAAGGGGGGGGGTGGCGGGTGTTGAGGGGAGAGGGAAAGTGTCTTTAGAACAGGAAGCATGATTGACGACAATAGCAGGTTGGACAGACAGATATTGATTCAGCCCCCCACCCCCACCCACAATCCCACCTCCTCCTCCTTTCTCTCTCTCTCTCTCTCTCTCTCTCTCTCTCTCTCTCTCTCTCTCTCTCCCCCATTTACCCTAACCTTCAGTGACCCCTGCCGTCTTCCTGACGCTTACGTCATTGATGCATGAAGCAATCCACACCTTCTATGCAGGGATAGACACCTGCACTCTTGGCCTCCTCCCCCCCCCCCCCCCCCCCCCCCAAGCATCCACCCACCCCCACCCCCACCCCTCTACTTTTCTCCCAGCTTCTGCCCCTGACCTACTCATTTTTTGCCTGGTGCTTAGAGTGCCACTACCTGTTGCAGACCAGTGCTGCATTGAAAGGCATGCCAACCGACAGAGGCCTGTGTGTCGCTTCACCGGAGGTGTTGAAGGAGGGGGAGGGAGGGGGTTCTGACAGGGATGGGGTGGAGGGAGACAAAAGTAGATGCTGTGAAATGTCGAACGACGATTGCCAGACAGAAAGATGGAGGGTGTGTGTGTGTGTGTTGTGTGTGTGTGTGTGTGTGTGTGTGTGTGTGTGTGTGTGTGTCTGCGCGCGCGCACGAATGTGTGTATGTGTGTGTGTGGTGTGTGTGAGAGAGAGAGAGAGAGAGAGAGAGAGCCAACAAATATACATACTTGCCACTTGTCGGACCGATCTTCATTTGGAAAAAAAACTATTAGATAAACAGCAGTAGGGAGAAGGAAAAAAACCGTTATCACTTCAGGTATTTAACCGACGCTTTCCTTCTTTTTTTTTTAAAATACTGTCTTATCTTCCATATGCCGTCTCAGTGGCATTGCGCCAGCGGTCGCCCGTAGTTCTGGCTCCCCCTGTCCCCAGCCACGGTCTGGCACCGACAACCCGCAAGTCAAGTCACCTTGAGGCCACCAACCAGAAGGAGACACTTGCCCCTTGTGCCGAGTCGCTTCGGTGGTGTTCAGTGGTCGCTGTTCTGATCTGACGCACGCAGGACACCACCACCTGTTAAGCCCCCCATACCAACGGACGCCTGTTGCTTGTTGACCGATGATTTTCAGTGGAAGGATCTACAAGAGTAATTCAGCGGCATAGCTTTGAATCTGAGGGAGCCTCGACTGTGGGCAGCTGGAAATCACCAACGTCTAGTGAACAGTAGCAAAGGGGAATTTATCAGCTGGAAAAAGGTCATAATAATTTTTTTTTCACACGTGAAAACACGAATAATCCTTGGAAATGGAAGGTAAAATTCTAGACACTAAACAAACATTTTTTTACGTGAAAATAATAATTTTCACTAGTGTTGACTCTGTTTAGACATCGGGTAGTGAGTCACATAGAGGAAACAACTTTATGACCGTAGAAAAACGGCGAGCAAGTGAAAACAATCAATTACAGCTGTCATGTCCGAGTCAGTTTTAGCTGTCATGTCCGAGTCAGTTTTAGCTGTCATGTCCGAGTCATTACACAGCTGTCATGTCCGAGTCAGTTACAGCTATCATGTCCGAGTCAATCACAGCTGTCATGTCCGAGTCAGTTACAGCTATCATTTCCGAGTCAATTACAGCTGTCATGTCCGAGTCAGTTATAGCTGTCATGTCTGAGTCAATTACAGCTGTCATGTGTCTGGCCTCGAGCATTTTGCGAGTCCTTTGCTGAGGTTTGGCCGACTGTCTGCGCAGAGAGACCCACACTACCGGAAGAGAGAGACCCACACTACCGGAAGAGAGACCCACACTACCGGAAGAGAGACCCCACACTACCGGAGGCGCCTGTCATGGTACACCACGGCTACCTGAATTCTGAGTTCTCATTTTCCGTTGCCGTGCGAGTCATAATTTACTGTTTTCATGGCGGCTTCATCCTAACGCCATATCAGGTTGAAAAACAAGCAAACGAGTAATTATAAAGCAACGGTATAGGTGATGATGACTGAGCGTTATTGTTCCTTACGGAAATTGCTGTGTTATGAAGACAGCGGTTATTGTGTGTGTGTGTGTGTGTTTTTTTTTTTTAGTCTTGGAACTGCTCTTCGGACAGACTGGCGGGCGTGACTGGTCATCTTGACCCCTGCCCAGCCGGAAGGCCAGCTGGATGAATCGTCTGTTGATGAGAGCGTCGGCTACTGCGTGATGCCCGCGGGCTGTTGGTACACTGATCATGTCAGTGTGCACATTCTGAGGTGGCACTGCGATATTATTAATGCCCCTATTCGGTCTCTCTGTCTCTTTGTCTGTCTGTCTCGCTGTCGCTCTCTCTCTCTCTCTCTCTCTCTCTCTCTCTCTCTCTCTATCTCTCTCTCTCTCTCTCTCTCTCTCTCTCCTCCTCCTTTCCTCCCTTCATTGCCTCTGGGTGTCTGTCTGTCTGTCTGTCTGACTGTCTGTCTCTCCCTCTCTCACTCACTCTCTGTCTCCCTCCCTCCCCCCTCTTTTTTGCTCCTCCTTTCCCTTTCTCTCCCTCCTCTCTTCCTCCTCCCCTTCTTCTCTCCGTCTGTCTCTTTCCGTCTGCCCCCTCTCTTTGTCTCTGTGCAGAGCAGCTTCAACGATGAAGAAGCATTCTAGGTTTGGGAACAAACTGTGACATGCGGTTTACTGTGTGTACATTACAGAATTAGAACACATCATCAACAACAACAACAGCAACAACAGCAACAGGCTTAGGACATGTTTCAGGATAAATTCGATCTTCTGAAATGACCAAGGGGACTATGATGTCAGATCTTTAAATAGCTGGAATGCAGATTGAAGTGAACGAAAACACATCGGAGAGTGAGAAATTGTGATGCGTACCAGGAAAGAAATGAAGACATAGAACACAAAGAGAATGTACACTATCACACTTTCCTACAGTGTTGAGAGAGAGAGAGAGAGAGAGGGAGGGAGGGAGAGAGAGGGGGGGTGGGGGGTGGGGGAGGGAGGGCAGGAGGGAGTGCCACGCCGATAAATCTTGTGTCGGTTGCGGAAAAAGAAATTGTGAGCGAACTTGTTTGCGTTTGTAGCCCTGCAGTGTTCCCTCTCTGCTTGATATAGCTGGTATTCAAGAATTCATGAGCTGCTATCTGCCGCGTTCTTGTTTCTGCTATGTGATGCTCAGGGTATCTTTGTTCGAGGAGCCAAAGCCTGTACATTATAAAATCCATTTCGGTCTGTCGATCGGTCTGTTTCTCTCTGTCTCTGTCTGACTGGCTGGCTGACCGTCTGTTTGTCCGTTCGTCTGTCTGTCTGTCTGTCTGTCTGTCTGTCTCTCTCTCTCTCTCTCTCTCTCTCTCTCTCTCTCTCTTCGCCCGCTCCCTTTCTCTCTCTAGTCTGTCTGCACTCTGTGTATTTGTCTTCCTCCCCCTCCCCCGTCTCTCTCTGTCTCTGTCTGTCTGTCTGTCTCTGTCTGTCTCTCTCTCTCTCTCTCTCTCTCTCTCTCTCTCTCTCTCTCTCTCTCTCTCTCTCTCTCTCTCTCTCTCTCTGTCCTCCCCCTTATCTCTCTCTCTCTCACTCTGTCTCCTCTCTCTCTCTCTCTCCTCTCTCTCTCTCTCTCTCTCTCTCTCTGTCTGTCTGTCTGTCTCTCTCCCTCTCTCTATCGCTCTCTCTGTCTGTCTGTCTCTCTCTCTTCTTCACACTCTCACTCTCACTCACTCTCACACACACACACACACACACACACACACACACACACACACACACACACACACACACACAGAGTCGGGAAAGTCACCCTGCCCCGCCGACCCTCACTGCCCCCATTCCCTCCCCTCCTTACCTCCCATCCCCCCATCCCCCCATCCCCCCCCCCCCCCCCCCCCCACACACACACATAAACACAAAACAAAACAAAGGGGCGTAAGCCGAGAAGAGCACTCAGCTGCAGCCGTGAGATGAACGAATGGTGGGATGCCAAATCCACCTGTGAAGGGGGGCGGGTGGGGGGAGAGGGGCGGCGGTGGTATGGGACGGTAGGGTAGGTGCAGGATTGGGAGTGTGTTGCTGAGGTGTAGGCACTAGCATGACGCAGAGTGTCAGCCTCGTGCGTTGGTTGGTTTCCCTGGTCTTGTAACTTGTAGGCAAAGTTCCATGCAGATGCTTTCGCACAGAGAGATCCCGTGCTTCTTTCATGCACAGCATAGCGCGCATGATGGAGCAGGGCCGCCTCCCGTGACCGCCAGACTGTCTGATGGTTGTGGAGGCTCAGACAGATCAAATTTTAATGGGCTCAGTGGCAACGGAGAGCTCAGCATGGAAGTCTCCTTGCTTCATCAGCCCGTTATAAAGCTGTATTCTTCTGGAAACATGTTCTGCAACAACAACAACAACAAATCGTGTGCATTTCCGTTTTCATTCTCTGACCCATGAAAAAAAC
>JADBJO010002455.1:222500-227500 GCA_016801955.1 Conus betulinus
ACGGAATGTGGCGACCCTAGTGATGGGATTGGAAACGGTCACAGACGCAGAAATCTGACCAGTGGTGGACCTGGGAGTTGCAGCCACTGAGGAAAGGGAGAAAGAAAGTGGCCGTCAGAAGTGATGATGGCGGAACGATTTCCTGAGCTGCGAGTTCCTGTCACGCTGGCGCTGGCGCCCAACATGGAAAAAAGACCATTTTCAGTGCCCCTCTTACTAAGAGTGTTGTCGTGGTGGTGTTGACTGGGTCTGCACACATTCTCAGAGGGCCTCCTTAGAGCCACTGCTCTAACAAGGTTATCCATGTCTGTCTCGTTGTCACACCTCATGCAAACGTTAAACCAGAATGGCTTACACCCCCGAAGAAACCCAAAGGTCAGCCGTCAATAACACGCCTTGCACATGCATGACTCCAAAGACAGGCACCTTATAGGGAAAAGTGCAGTGGTGTCACTAAGGTGCGACAGCCGTATCACAGTGGCGGATTGATTCACAGGACTCGTCGGCTGCTAAAAGGAGTCGGGCGATCGTTCGCGCACGGAGTTAACCTTGCAGTCGCCAGGTTCTAGAAGCGCTGCGACTCGACGACTAGTGCTAGGCTCTCTGTGAAAGTCTGTACGTAGGTAATTGGAAATAGGTTGCACGTGACTCTCGGTGTCATTGTAAACTGTGTGAGCAATGTGCTCTTGCGACGGCAGTGAGACGCAACAAAAAAAGAAGAAAGGGAAAAGTCGATTTGTATGGCACCCTGCTGGACTCAAAAGATCTAGTTTTGTGGTTTCCTTGACGAACAGATTCATTTTCGTCATGAAAAGTTGATTATGCATTGTAAGTGTGATTTATATGCATTTTTAGTGATTACGTCGCACATGGTGTTGATGTGACCAGAAGAAGACGACCGGATGTCAAAACGACCACACATGACGTCTTCTGGTACCTCAGACGTTGGCAGTGACGGTGCTGATGGCTGAGAGAAAATGATGATCATCGCCAGTGTGATGTCTTTCTGGAGCAAACACGTTCATGGTCAATGTTTTTTTTCTTTTGTGGAGTAAAAAGACATCAGAATAATATATCTGATGATGAAAATGTCGTACTCCACAAAGTCAGCTCTTGCGACGGCAGTGAGACGCAACACAAAATGATAAAGAAAAGGTTCGATTTGTATGGCACCCTGATGGACTCTAAATGCTAGTTTTGTAGTCTTCCTTGACGAAAAGATTCATTTTCGTCATGAAAAGTTGAATTATGCATTGTAAGTGTGATTTTTATACATTTTTAGTGATTACATCGCACATGGTGTTGATGTGACCAGAAGAAGACGACCGGATGTCAAAACGACCACACATGACGTCTTCTGGTACCTCAGACGTTGGCAGTGACGGTGCTGATGGCTGAGAGAAAATGATGATCATCGCCAGTCACTTCACCCAAGATGTCTTTCTGGAGCAAACACGTTTCATGGTCAATGTTTAGTTTCTTTTGTTCAGTGGAGTAAAAAAGACATCAGAATAATATATCTGATGATGAAAATGTCGTACTCCACAAAGTCAGCACTTAACACCGTACAATGATGATAGTTGTTCCGTATACTTTTCTTTGCATGATACTATATGCTTTTCTTTAGTCTGCATTGAAGAAAATAATAAAGTTGGTCTTTTGGAGCGAAGACCATCCCATACATTCATGCGCGCATGTTGCTGACTTGATAAAAACCGGGTGGACGTGGCCAGTGGAAAGAACCACAATGATGTCTAATCAGCACTGCCAGTGTGGACAGCTGGACGACGAGTCCTTTCGCCTGGACTTGGTGCTGGTCACCTTCTGTAGCACAAAGCGTCCGACAAAGGCATTGGAACAGCGATGGAACGGGCTGTCAGCCTGGTCGGTGTGGCTGTGACGAGTCATAATTCATGTAGGACGTGGTATGCAAGAGTGCATGAAAATGGAACCTGAGTTTGTTTCTTGCTTTGGTTCCATGCCGGGAAACAGCATGTTCCTGCGGGGTCCGAATTCCCCATCCAGTTAGTGACAGTTTGACATGCGTGCAGGGAAAGCAAAGGCAATCGACAATCGACTCACACCGGAAATGATATATCAATACAGGCATCTGGCTTGCTCTAATTTAGCGAAAGTCTTAGTTCCAGAGTTTTAACGTGCGTGTGACATCGACCATCGTCACTGAACTGTTCCAGGGACAAGAGGGACTGAATAACACGGGGGGGGGGGGGGGGGGGGGGGGGGGGGGTTAGAGAGGGGTGGTGTGGACGACAATCGCTGGCACGTCGTTTTTATTCCGGCCAGATATGCGGCCGTCAGAGAAGGTCATCGGCCATGATGGATGTGACTGAGGGGGAGGAGGAGGATTGTCATCGCTCACGTCACTCATCAGCCCGACCTCAAAGCACGCCATCATCTTTCCGGGCGTGTGATAGCAGCGCGGGTTTAGTGTGCGGGAGATGCTTCGCCGGTTTAATGTGGGAGATAGTGTGCGAACGACTGTTACCTCTCCAACAGACAGGGTGCGAATGGCTGTTATCCCTCCTTGCATTATCGCTGGATAAGCCCGCACACAGCTGTCCTCCTGTCTGTCCCACAGACTTCACAGGCCCGGGGAGTGGCGGACAATTTGTTGAAATTGGCGCCCTAGCGAAGGAACCCTGTTGGCATTTTAGAGTTGATGGCAGACCCAAGTGGAGAGAGAGAGAGAGAGAGAGCTGTGCATGTGTGCATGTCGGGGGTGTCTCCCTTCCCTGTGATCGTCACGTGCTGATTGCCTTACAGAGGAACGTAGAGAGAGAGAGAGAGAGAGAGAGAGAGAGAGAGAGAGAGAGAGAGAGAGAGAGAGAGAGAGAGCGCAGCCCCCAGATACTTCCTTTATGACTCGTTAATGTCTTCCTGGTTCTGCTCACATCGGCACCGCTGACCGCTCTGCGAAGGCTGGGAGTTGGGGAGGGGGAGGACGGGGGAGCGTGGGGGGGATCTATTCCGAAGTTCCTCCGTTCCGGTCCCGGTGGAAAGGGGGATCAGTCCACTCCTTGTCCTGATCCTTCTCAGGCCAATCGCCGCTCATCCCCCGCGACGTGTTGACAGAGCGGCGGGGCGGACCCGGAAGGAGAGTTGCGGCCCGTGCTCGTACCATCGATCCGGGCATGTCGGGAAGGGGTGGGGGATAGGGGCATGGTCCTCCTAACGTCTGGTGCTGCTGAGTGTGCAGTGGTGTTGGTGGCAACATGAGAGGAGCGGAACGCTGCACGTAGTGCTTATGCATGTGAAAGCAGGAGTCTGGTTTCCCAGCAGCGCATCTTCAAATTACCGGCAAACGAAGAGCATATACTTCAGCAGGTAAGGCGCACTGAGGACACCTTTCCGTTGTGTAATGCCTCGGCTGTGCAGACAGCAGCGATACGATTTTGATTAACGTTGATTCAAACTTAGCCGCACAAGGAACAGCTGTCTCGCTGTGTGTAATTCGTAGAGTACAGATTGCATAGGGCAGAGTGCAGTTTTAGAACATGTATCTACATGCTGGCCTGATTGGTCACATGCACATTGCTCGTGCGCCGTCTGATTGGTCACATTGACTGGCAGTTCTTGGACGACTGTAGGAAAAGGAATGGAATGGGGGGGGGGGGGGGGGGGGGGGGGGGGGGGCTGTCCCTGCCTTGCTTTTGAGTGACGGTTGGTCTGATGATGAGGACTGGTGGTTCTGTCATGGAATAGCCGCATAAAGGTCAGCGCTGTGGTGAACCAGTTAGATCAAATAGTCATTTCTGTCATTCCTTGGTTTGCAAATATGCATGGGGAGAGAGAGAGAGAGAGAGAGAGAGAGGAGGTTGAGATGGAAAGGTGGGATATGTTAAGCGTCGAAGCGTTAATTCATGCACAAATTAACAATTCTTGTACCCCACGCACGCATAGAGTTGTCAGTCATCTACATTTTCTATGGATAATCAATCACTACAGCGAGCTTACACACATGAAAAAAAAAAAAACCGCAAGTAACGCAGAAAGATAAGAAACCAACTGCATTCCCAGGAAATGTGATGGAAATCTCTGCCCCTATCGTTCACACGTTGGTATTGTGTTATCAGGCAGAGACAAGCCTCTAACAACGTGAATGAAAAAACCGGATGTTCGACGTGACTGCGGTGTGCTCACCAGTGGACAGGACAGGAAGAGAGGGTTGTTTGTTGGTTTTCAGCGGCGGTACTGAAAGGTTAAGTTGGGAAAAAGAAAGAAAGAAGGAAAGAAAGAAAGAAAAAGAAAAGAAACTTGAGTCTTTGGTTGTCTGAGCTACAAAGTAGTGATTTTTTAGCGGTTGGTGATTTTGGCCCTGTTGCTATTTTAGAGTAGAAGCCCCAGACGGCTGAAGGGGAAATAGCGTTACTATATTTGGTGGACGTACAGTCGACTTTACTGGACTCGTGTTACCAGACGCTAACAGTACGGTACGCCGAAGTTGGACATTACTGGACCTGTGACTACCGCCGCCACCCGGTCCACTGTAGTTAAAAAGAGTTCCAAACCGTCTAACGTGAAAGACTATAGTTTGACTCTGTGATCTTGTGATGTGGTCCGATCAAGTGATCTTGTGGTCCGATCGACCAGCGTTGTAGTGATGGCTTGAACAACCGGGAAACATGGAAACTTGTGGAGATTGTGCCGAGGGATGTGGTGACAAAGACTTGACGACGTTGTTCAGATCTGTGACTTCCTGTCAACGTTTGGGTCTGTGATCATGGCCTTCCGTCTCCAGTATTCTAAGCTGAACAAGCTGAACGTCGCAGAGCTCGAGCCGAGCGAGTCTGGAAGCGAATGGTCCACCAAGCTTCAGAGGAGCGGCTGAACTCGCCATGATCTCCGAACAAACAGTGAGAGTGTTGCACTGTTACTGACAATCTCCTTTTCGTGTGTGGAGCCTTGGTTCTCGTCTCGGGTGAAGAAGTAGCAGGAAGACACGTGGTACAGTCAGCCAAAGAAAAGGGGAGAAAGAAAAG
>JADBJO010002455.1:242500-245000 GCA_016801955.1 Conus betulinus
GCTTTTTGAACCAAGAAGCGCGCACTTACGAAATCGAAAGGCAGCGAATCTATCTACCATCTTTCGTCTCTCTCTCCGCTCCATGTCGCCCCCCCCCCCCCCCCCCTCCCCCCCTCCGCCGTCATAGAAACCCGTACGTCAACAAACGTTTTACAGAAGTAAAGGTGCGGATTGAGTTTGCTTCATTCAGCAAAGTGAAATAAACTTTGCCCTTAACTCTTATACCTAGCCAACAGTTTTTTCACACTCCATTTACTTGATTTGGCAAACGAGAGTCAAATTCCCTTCTAAAGTCCCCGATCTGTCCAGGAACTTTTTTAGCGTAGTCGACATAATTCGGCAAACAAGAATAGATTTTGCATTGACAACCATCCTACCTACTACGCCTTTTAAGTTGAGTCTACGTAACTCGGCTTACGAGAATATAAACTTGCTGCTTACCTTTCAGCTTAACAGCGTTTAGTGACGTTTACTTGATTAGGCAGAGGAGAATAAAGTTTTCTGCTACTTTCCGCCCCCCCCCCCTCCCCCCGCCACAACCCCCCCACCCCCTTAGCTTCCTACCAACTTTTTATTCAGTTTACTTCATTCGGCAAACAAGAAAAAAAACATCTCGGCTGCCAACACACTTATCTCCAACTTTTAGTTGAGTTGACCTTATTTGGCAAACAAGAACAAACTTTCCTGCTAACCCATCTACTTGAGTTCCTGGATAGGTTCGCTTCATACGTGTGTATGGAAGTGACGAGTAGAAGCATACGCACTAGCAAACAAATATGGCTTAAGCCTATTTTGTGTGCCTCAGAATCATGCACATACGGAGGCAAAAGCTCTTGTGTTTGTGTATCCGTGAGTGCGACAGTATCTATGTTTTTGAAGCCGACGCGTGCGGTTGAAATATGGATTTTTTTTGGAGGTGCGGTTGAAATATGCATTTTTTTTTTTGAGGTGCAGTTGAAAGATGCATTTTTTTGGAGGTGCGGTTGAAATATGCATTTCGGTGAAATTTTTAAATAGGCTATCATTGCCATCAGTAGACATTCTGTTGAGGATTATCCTAATGTTCCGCCTTCTGTCTCTCTCTCTCTCTCTCTCTCTCTCTCTCTCTCTCGTTTTTTTAATTTTTTTTTTTTTACTTCCCATCAGGTCATCGTCAGATCCAGAGCAGGATGTTTGTCGGTTGGTTTGATCAGTTGTTTTTTTTTTTTAAATGTCAGGAGGGTAGGATGTAGACATGCGCTGTCACTTGTCTTCGATTCTCAGAGCGCCAGCTGCGTGGGAGGCGACACGCAGGCCGGAAACCGGTCTGTAAACTGCCGCAGTTCCAGCTCTTCATGACGCTACAGTGCGTTATGACGCCACTGACTCCATATCCCCAAATCATCAAAGAAAAAGGACGGAAGGAAGAAATAAAACCCCAAATGTAAAATAAACACACTGCGGAAGATGGGAATATGAAAAAAATGAAAGAAAGAATAGCACAAGTGTTGTCAAATATCGAAGTGAAGTGACGCCTGTCGAGAGAGTGGGAGACAGACAGATAGAAACCCAAGGCTCAAAACTAGGACCGAAACTATAAAACAAACAAACAAAAAAAACCTGTATGAGTGGAGGATAAAGATTTTTAGACCGTGCCTAGTCTTTTAGCATGCCCGTGCTATTCTAGACGGAAGTACGCAACAAGAGAGAAAAACAACTACATTGAAAGAAAAAATGAAACCTGCACATTTAGCATTGACAGTTAAATGAATACAAAGTCTTAACTACTAGTCAGTGGCTGCTACTACTGATGCTTTTACTACAAATATAAGAATAATAAAGATAATTCAAACTAATCTGACAGAATGTAAAATCACGCATGAGCGCGCGAACACACATACAGGAGAGAGAGAGAGAGAGAGAGAGAGAGAGAGAGAGAGAGAGAGAGAGATTCGCACAGCAGTACACCGTACCCGTATCGATTAGAATATTCTAGACACTGCCCATAATCCGGAGCCGTTGAATCAGACCAATGCCCGTGTGAGCACAGACTTCCCCTTTTGTTTTGAACACTCTCTCACAACCCCTTCACTCACTCCGTCCCCACCCACCCTCCTCGCGCTGAACGTGTGAGTTAATAACCTGACTGAAAATAGCATGTGCGCCATAGCCGTGCGTGCAATGGTTCTTTTGAACCAGTAAGACTATATACGTAAACTAAGATGGGGGTACCGGCTATATATGACCACATCAGGTAACGTGTTGCATTGGTTGGTACGACTGAGCTCTGATGAAGTGACTCAGCAGCAGGCAGTGTTCTCTCTGATGGCTGTGCTCTGTGGCGACCTGGTACCAAGCCTGAGGATGACTGTTGGCATCGGGTCTGTGACAGGTTGATTCTTGGCGTGTGTCTATTACTAGGAGGCTGCAAGACGCGGCGTCGAAGTATTACCAGTGAGAGGGCGCGGGAGACGAAACAAATGACCGTGATGATAAATGAAAATGATAAAGGCTGCACTTT
>JADBJO010002455.1:257500-267500 GCA_016801955.1 Conus betulinus
TGTTGATCTGCCCAACAGGATGATGCTGACACCTGTTGGTCTGCCAACAACATGTTGTTGACATCTGTTGATATGCCAACAGTATGTTGTTGACATCTGTTGACCTGCCTGTCACTGAGCGAGCTTCGGTGACAAAAAGTTCTGTTCTTAACCATCTTTCATCTGATGGTACCGAGACTTTGGTTGGTGCATTTGCCTTTCTGATACGGGTTGTTGTGACTTTCTTCTTGCAGGCCTTCCCAGAGTGCCATCTCAGTAGACTTCAACGAATTTAAAAGAACGCTGCTTTTGCGGTCCTCAGATCCTCCACATTCGAATGCGTAGCTCCGCTTCTGCATTCTCTGCACTGGCTGCCGATGTCTGATGGATTGATTACAAAAATGCCCCGCCCCTCTTTACTGTCATCTCTGGCTCTGCACCCTACTGTCCACCTGAATTATTTCCTCAGATACACGTCTTTCCGTCAGCTCCGTTGTCATACTAGACTAGTATCATGCGATCGCCCACATTGGGAGTAAAGACCAGCGACGAAAGGTCTTTTTTTCTTTCATAACCCCATGCTCCAAGGAACAAACTGGCCGCTCTCTGTCTCTCAGACATTCAGATTCTCTCACTACATTCAACACAGGCTTTAAAAAAAATCACATCTCCTTCGTAATAGGTAATATACGCAATGCTTGCGTAACTCTAGCAATTTCATGTGTGGGTAGGTTTAGGATTGAGTACTACGTGTACGCTACTGTACATATGAAGTAGCCATCAGGAATGATCGTTTGTAAGTCCTAATGTTATTTTGCAAAGAGTAGTGAATAGGTGTGTAGACCGTGCGCTCAACAACAAAAATGTTGGCTGTCAGTATGATGAACAGATGGGCGCTGAGAACAGATGACCATGCGTAAATAAATCATCCTTCCACCCTCCACCCTCCACCCTCTCCCCCGTGCGAGGTCTAACATCGATCAGTCTCCGTAGGGTGTGGTCCGGATTTATCCAAAGTATTGAGTTGGCTGGTTGGTTCTTTTATATTTAACGTCAACAGGGGGGTGGGGGGGGGGTGTATGTGAGCGTGTGGCGCGCGCGCGCGCGTGTGTGTGTGTGTGTGTGTGTGTTTGTGTGTGTGTGGGGGGGGGGGGGGGGCGGTTGTGTGTTTGTGGTTTGGTGTGTGTGTGTATGGTTGTTGTTGTGTGTGTGAGAGAGAGGGAGAGTTTGAGTGTGTGTGTGTGTGTGTGTGTGTGTGTGTGTGTGTTGGAAACGGGGGGGTAGGGTAGGGGGGAGGGGCACTTGGCGTCACACTGATATCACCATAACTACCACACGGGAAGATGAGCAGTGAAAACACTCTTCGTTCATGTTAGGCGCCTGCAGCGTTCGACCTGGCAGTATTGTGACGTGGAATCTGTTATTTCTGTCACACGCCAGCCAGCCCTACAGATCTTCTCATGGCCGTCAGCACGCGGGGAAGAAAAGGTTACAGCTGGAAAAAGAACACAAACAACAAAGACAAAGTGATTTTTTTTTAAAGTGACATGGTAGCTGGGAAAAAACAAAGTATTGACATCGTTAAGACGAGTGTTAGACAAGGCTTTGCCGAGAGCGCCAGTTTTCCCTTTACCAGTCGTTAAAAGAAAACAAACAAACAAACAAAGACAATAAACGCCCCCAAAAATAATTAAAGGATTTAAAGAATGTGTTAAAGACCATATGTATGTACAATTTTCACTAACTTGTCGACAGGTTACACCAAAAAAAAACAAAACAAACTGGCATGTCATAAATTTACACAAAGTAAAGGTAAAGTAATGTTGCTTATAGCCCAGCCGACCGTAAAGGGCCATATCAAGGCTGTCACAAGCAAAGACAAAACAAGCGCGAAAGAGTTTTTGCGAAAGACCGGATAAGATCTCTTTAAGGCAGGGAAAAAAAAAAACTTATTCTGGAAATCTTTATGACTCTGGTGTACTCTTTTCAAGACCCCTCACGTAGTGAGTGTGAAGTCTGGTATAAGGATCGGTTCTGACGATGGTGTGTTAAAGAACCCTCAGCAACAAAGGGCGTCATTGTCTCTGGCGCCGCAGCACGGAAAATCCCTCTGCGATGACAGAGCTGAAACATGGTCGGACAGCTGGGGCTGGTGCTATGCTGAGGTGAAGTACTCTCCCTTGGTAAAGCAGTTGGATTTTCAGTTGATACAGGGGAAATAGGTGTTGAAAATACAACAGAATGCAGCACCGTGCAGAGTAACGTAGTGTTATACAATACCATAAGACAGTGGGATGCAGTATGGCATACTGTAATTCTGTTCGATGTAACAGAATGCATTGCAACAAAATATAGTGCTATACAAGTCCAAAACATGTGTAATAACGAGTCCAAAAGCGATGTAATACGTACAACACAGCATAATACAATGATATAGTAATAATGAACTACAATGATAATGCTAATGTACAACAGAGCACAATACAACTGTGTGCTACGGTATGATTACCCCATGCTTACACAAATCCGTTTTCAACAACCTATTCTTAAGACTCCCAACACTGGTGGTGGATACCAAATTTCAGTTCATCCGGGTTCTTCTCCTTCACAGTCAGTGGCCAGCGTCATTCAGCAGATGAAAGACGCTGTTTATGATCAGGTGATGTTCCAAAAGCAGAGTTGGCCCATTTGGGGCTCGTACACACGCACAACAGGCAGGAAGTATACACTATAGCGCTGGCCGTCCGTGACGGGTTAAACCACGGGATGGGTGTCCTAGACAAGCGCGTTCAGTCTACAAGTTCTGCGCTTTTTCCGGGCAACGGCATGTTTGCCGCGAGCGCTGTGAACGTTCAGTGTTTGTTCGCAAGGGAGGAAACAAAGAATGGTCACGGCAATGATAATCGGATTTGCGCCACCTCCACCCCCACCCCCACTCTCCCTTCCCCCTTCTTCCAAACTAGTTTCCTAGGAGTATTTCGAATTTCATTTGTGACATTTGTTCGGCTACTGTAATACTATTATGTGACTGATTATTTTGACAATCTCTTTTGTCTTTTGATATTATGTGACTGATTATTTGACAATCTCTTTTGTCTTTTGATCACAACATCGTCTTAAATCTTATCATTAATGAAGGAAAAGAACGGTGGCGAATCAATCGCACGCGTGAGTTCTCTCTCTTTGGAAAGCATTCCGCGATGAGCATCATCGTTCCGTAGACAGGCTGAGCGTTTTTTGCCAAAGGTTTTGCTCGAGCAGTACAGTGGCTTGTTCGCGGGATGGGTTGCGTAACCGCTCTTTGCGGTTCGTTCCCCCCCCCCCCCCCCCCCCCCCCCCCCCCCCGATCGTCCGTACGTCCTCGGCACACACAGTAAACTCCAGTCAGCCAAAGCGGAGAGCAGACATCCGTATTCACTTTCACGCAGGCCATAGTCGCAGGATTCCGCTTGGGAATGATTCTGGGGCGAGGGAGAGGCGTGGAAGGTTGTTTTTTTTTTTTTGCCGGGTGTTGTTGTAGCGAGGACTTCTCGGTGATTTCTGTAACACTGCCCGTATGAGTCGTGGTTTTCTATGTGTCTCGTCAAGTTCGCACGCGCACTGTGTGTGTGTGTGTGTGTGTGTGTGTGTGTGTGTGTGTGTGTGTGTGTGTGTGTCACTTTTATGACTCCTCTCTCTCTCTATCTCTGTCTCTCTGTCTGTCTGTTTGTCTCTCTCTGTCTCTCTCTCTAACACACACACGCACACACATACACACACACTCAGAGACGACCCCGCCCCCTCCACACACACATGCACGCACACACGCACACATGCATGCGCGTGTACGCGCATCCACCCACACTCTCTCTCTCTCCTCCTTCCTTCCTTCCTCCCTCCCTCCCTGTTCCCCCGCACGCACCCCCCCCCCCCCCCCTCTCTCTCTCTCTCTCTCTCCCGACATTATTCAGCAGACGAGAATGCTGGTCAGGGATGAATTCATGTATGTATACACATATGTGTCTACGCCAGCAGTGGACGATGTCCCATCAAATATGGATGAACCTCAAAGTCCCGCGGTGACAAGTTTACCAAGCAGACATAGGAGAAAGAGAGCACCAGTGAGGTCGATCATCATATTGGGTATTGGCCCAAAGTACACACACGACAGTAATGAATCGGCGGCGGCGGCTGGAACCCACGAATGATGAGAGAGAGACGGAGAGAGAGTGACAGACAACAGGGCCGTGACGGCCGAAGGCTGCTAGAGTCGTTGCGCGGCTGTGGCGGAGTGGAGCAACGATTCTCGTTTGCACGTTTTTTTCCACAAGGCGTGCCACACACACACACACAGCTTGGTGGAGAAGGTGCAGGTGGTTTTCGTTTCTCTTCTCTCTGGTTATTTATTGTCCCTCCACTCTTCTTATTTTTCCCCCCACTCGATATATGCGTAGGCAGAGAGACACAACGACGATGCTGCTTGCTGCTTTATGGTGATCGGCGTGAGTATGTTTCTTTTCTTCTTTTTTTTTTTTCTTTTTTTTTTTCTGCTGTGTTGTTGATTTCTTTAGTTTCCTTCTGTCAGTCTCTGTGTGTGCTTCAGGCCTATCCATTTTTTTCGCGTGGAATGTAAGCATAAGTATTGAGTCAGTCTTTCTTTCTCTCTCTCTCTCTCTCTCTCTCTCTCTCTCTCTCTCTCTCTCTCTCTCGCTCTTTCTCGCCCACATTCTTTCGCCCATGTAGAAGCATGCACCAAACTACTACACCAAACAACAACATACCATACCAGACAATATTGCACATACATCATGATTATACATCCCCCTACACACACCACACTTACACACACGCGCGCGCGCGCGCGCGCATACACACACATGCACACACACACACACACACACACACACACACACACACACACACACACATATATATACACACACGCAGCATTACTCCCGCCCCTCATCTTTGTACCTCGCATCTTTCCCCATCTGCGCGCTTGCACACAGACACGCAAAGATACACCACACACACACACACACACCCACACACACACACACACACAACACACACACACACACAGAGTGCACACCGCGCACGCTCGCACACACACACACACACACAACACACACACACTCTCTTTCACACACCCACACACTCTCTCACAACACACACACACACACACACACACACCCACCTCTCTCTCTCCCTCTCTCTCTCTCTCTCTCTCTCTCTCTGTCCTCTCTCTCTCTCTCTCCCCCTCTCTCTCCCTCTGACCTTCTCTCCCTCTCCCTCTCTCTCTCCCTTTCCGTCTCTCTCCCTCTCTCTCTCCCTTTCCTCTCTCTCCTCTCTCTTCCTCTCTCTCCCTGTCTCTCCTTCCTTCCTCCCTCCCCCTCTCTCTCTCCCCTCTCTCCTTCCGTCCCTCCCTCCCTCCCTCTCCTCTCTCTCTCTCTCTCTCTGTTTCTCCTCCCTTTCCTCCCCTCTCTCCCTCCCTCTCTCTCCCTCTCTCTCCTCCTCTCTCTCCCTCTCTCTCTCTCTCTCCTCTTCTCTCTCTCTCTCCCTCCCTCCCCTCTCTCTCTTCTCTCTCTCCCCCCCTCTCTCTCCTCCCCGTCTCCCCCCTCTCTCTCTCTCTCTGACTTACTGAACTAGGACAGACAGCGCGACAGTCCTGAAGACAAGCAAAGGCTCCGTGGTACACGGTTGTGGTGTCGTGGTGGAGTGAGTCGGAGCGGTGGGGAGGATGTCATTGATCTCCCCCTGGTGCCGGAGATATGTTGGTCTCCACGTGCCCACCTCTTGACGCCTGATGACATTTCAACGGCAGACTGCAGGCGGCTGACCTTGACTGCCGCCGACTGCAGCAACGATCGCGCCGGAAAGCTCAGTACTGCCGTTGATTTTGTCTTTTTTTTTTTTTTTTTTTTTTTCTTTTTTTTTTTCCTTTTTTTTTTTTTAAATTGATTTTTTTTATTTATTTATTTTGGTTATCTTCTCTCTCTCTCTCTCTCTCTCTCTCTCTCTCTTCTCTCTCTCTCTCTCTCCTCGCTCTCTCTCTCTCTCTCTCTCTCTCTCTCTGTCTCTCTCGCTCTCTCTCTCGCTCGCTCGCTCGCTCGCTCTCTCTTTCTCTCTCTCTCTGTCTCTCTCTCGCTGTCTCTCCCCCCCCCCCCCCTCTCGCTCTCTCTCTCTGTCTCCGTCCTTGTTATGGCTACCACAGAAGGTGGATTTTTCGGATTCTCTTGCCAGTCTGTCCGTGTCTGTCAGTTTATCTGTCAGTCTGTCTGCTTGCCTTTATCTGTGTGTGTGTGTGTGTGTGTGGTGTGTGTGTGTGAGAGAGAGAGAGAGAGAGAGAGAGAGAGACACACACACACACACACACACACACACACACACACACACACACACACATACACACATACACTTTCTCTCTCTCTGTCTCTCTCTCTCTCTCACATCTCACTCTCACGCGCACAAACGCGCGCGCGCGCGCACGCACGCACACACACACACACACACACACACACACACACACACACACACACACCACACACACACACACACACACACACACACACACACCACACACACACACGGGCTAACGCGGATAGACGCTTACACACAGACACACATACTACACGCACTCTCTCTCTCATTCTCTCTCTCTCTCTCTCTCTCTCTCTCTCT
Source organism: Conus betulinus (assembly GCA_016801955.1). Classification (NCBI taxonomy): domain Eukaryota; kingdom Metazoa; phylum Mollusca; class Gastropoda; order Neogastropoda; family Conidae; genus Conus; species Conus betulinus. The sequence continues at coordinate 264,140 of JADBJO010002455.1, forward strand.
CTCACACACACACACACACACACACACACACACGCGCGCGCGCACGCACACGCACACACACACGCACACACACACACAACACACACACACACACACACACACACCATGTCATTTTTTTTCTTATTTTTCCCAAACCATGAAACAGTGTTTCCCAGATTCCTTTTGTTTTCCCCCCCTGTCCTGTCCTTTTTGTATCGACATTTTGTTTTGGGTGTTGCTGAAAAAGAAATCGGGATAATCAGGATAAAGCGGCCCCGACTTGCGCGCTGCCAGCAAATCTGTCTTTAATCCCTTTCATCCTTTGATAGGCATACCACAATACGAAATGAAGGGCGAGGCAGGAGGAAAGCCACGGGGTGACAAGTGAGGATGGTGATTGCATTTCGTGAAAGAGAACACACTGGAGACTTTCTAGTAATGATAAAACAGATTTTTGGCCGCAGCAGGGTCTTCTGTGAACAATGTAAAATGCCTCGGAAGATTTTGAAATAGAAGAAGAAGAAGAAGAAGAAAATTGTTTTTGTGTGTGTGTCTGTGTCCTTTTTTTTTTTTTTTTTTTTTTTTAAATCTTCTGAGAATCCTCAAAGACACTTTGCATGGAGTAGCAATATTTTGAAGAAATGAAAGTCAGATCAGTGGAACACGATGAAACAGGGCGAAAGCACAGTTAATCAATGGGTAGAAAGAAAAAAGAGGTGGAGGCTGGGTGGAGGGTGGTGGGAGGGGGGGGGGGAGAAAAGTCGTTAGGCATAGGAATCAAAATTATCTGTTGAAATGCAAAGACACGGAAGGGGGGGGGGGAAAGAAAAGAGAGGGAAAGAGAGAGTGGCTGACGTTCGGCGCTCTCAGACATTATTTATCTTATGGACACCCTAGATGGAGATGATTACGAACCTGCGGAGTGAAGCCGAGTTGGAGACTAAGTTCTTTAAAATTAAAGCAAGCTCTGTTGTTTCTCTGTCTCTGTCTCTGTCTGTATCTGTCTGTCTGTCTCTTTCACACACACTCTCTCTCTTTCTCTATCTCTCTGTCTCTGTCTCTGTCTGTCTCTATCTGTTTGTCTGTCTCTCTCTCTCTCTCTCTCTCGCTTTGTCCTTCTGTGTTCTGTCTGTCTCCGTCTCTGCTGTCTCTCTCTCTCTCTCTCTCTCTCTCTCTCACTCTCTGTCTGTCAATCTGTGTGTCTGTCTGTCTCAATCTGTGTGTGTGTGTATGGTCTCTCTCACTGTCTCCTCTCTCTCTCTCTCTCTCTGTCTTCTGTCCTCTCTCTCTCTCTCCCTCCCTCCCTCCCTCCCTCCCTCCCCCTCCTACCCCTCTCTCTCTCTCTCTCTCTCTCCTCTCTCTCTCTCTCCTCTCTCTCTCTCTCTCTCTCTCTCTGTTTTTTACACATAGATTCTGCCATTACCTGTGATCGAAGAGAATACACAGCACATCGTGATGTCTAAAACTCAATTCAGAAAGTGAAGCGCATTTTCCTACTTATTTCAAGTTTTGGAAGTACGACATTGCATTTAATCGCAACCATTAAGAACGCTTTCGGATGATTATTGTTTTGGTGAAAAAGTGACAAACAAGAATGCCTGTTTTTTGCGTGGCATTTAAAACTGGTTGATTTCATTTTTGACTCCAAGGTTTTCTTTATAAGCAAACTATTCAAAACAAAGGAATGAAAGTGTTCGCAAGTTTCATTCTTCATTATCTTTGTCGAGGGCACTTGCTTTGTGTGAAGGAACCCAGTGGGCGATTCAACTTTTCCTTAGCGTTTTCATCCCGTCTGTTTCTGTGATTATTTGTCCGTTGCGAGAACTAAGCACAAACTGCTGAACCTGTTGTAGCCGCATTTCCAAGTTGTGGCCCAGAGACGAACCCGATAAATTCATTAGAGGTGGATTCGTGGTGCCGACCCGGATCGGACAGCAAGATCGTTCTGACTTCCTTATCATAAGAAAAGCTTCATGATAGTCGGATTGAAGTCCTCGCAGTTACAGTATGACTTCGCAGTGAAGAAAGTACCAAAGCCCTAGGACTCCGACACATGCATGTAACACTTCCGGTCGCATGCACGACACTTCCGGAGGCCATACTTCCGGTCACATGCACGGCACTTCCGGTATAGTCACAGTGACGACCAACCAAAGTTAGAATTCAGAGGCGAGCAGACTGGTATGAGCGTTGATGAAATGATGCAAAAGAACAGAAATGACACATGCACATTGTACGCTGCAACGAAGGGAAGAAAAGCAGTTTCTTTTTACAGCCTGGAGCGGGGCAAAGGACAGTTCTAGGATTTCAAGAGCAACGGCGACAAGAGCAATGACAATGGGCCGGTAGAAATTATCATTGTTATTATCTATAATTATTATATCGTTATTGTCATCGTTATTATTTGAACTCGCATCGTCTCCTTCCCAACGGCCTCGTTTTCATGCAACGTCCATTTTGCGCCCAAGTCGAGAAGATACGTGATTGCTCGTTCTTCTTTTCCATTATCCTGACTATCGTTTGTCGCGCCGGAAGAAGACCAAAGAGGTTGAAACGCGTTTTTTTTTTTGTTTTTTTTTTTTTTTTTTTTGTTTGTTTTTTTTTTTTTCTTTTTTCTTTTTTTTTTTTTTGTCTTGTAAAATTGTTTGTCCGTTTCGTCCGGCGAAATAGCTATGATTTCTGTTCCACGTCTGTAGAAAAGGCCCAAGAAATAACGAAGCAGTCCGGCGGTTCTTGTGCCGAGAGTCGCCGGGACATTGGTGGGATGATGATGTAATGATGCGAGAGAGTGCCCGCCACATGCAACGGATGATGACGTGCCTTCTGCGGGGTACATACAGATAGGTACAGGCAGGTCCGACACGACAGGGGAAAACTGTTTAGAGCGGATCGGAGAGGGATGGGGTGCGGTCTCTTGTGTAATGATTGTTGGAGGCGAATTCACTGGGCCGGTGCCTTTGTACCTGCATTCCAGAGTACATGTTCGTGAAGACCTCGCGAAATTTTAACCTTCAAACAGACAGATTTTAACCTTCGCGCGCGCGCGCGCGCGCACATAAACGCGCGACGACGCGCACGCACACACACACACACACACACACACACACACACACACACACACACACACTCTCTCTCTCTCTCTCTCTCTCCTCTCTCTCTCTCTCTCACTCACACACACTCACACACACACACACGCACACACGCAACACACACACACACACACACACACACACACACACGTGCGCGCGCACGCTCGCACGCACACACAGGGAGAGCAGAGAGAGCACGTACGAGAGCACAGAGAGAGAGAGAGAGAGAGAGAGAATATGGGGGTTAGGTGGGGCAAGCTTTGCCTCGGAAAATATTTGAAGAGCTTGAGAAA
>JADBJO010002455.1:277500-300000 GCA_016801955.1 Conus betulinus
GGAAAGGAACGTTCTGAGGTTTGAAGGAAGAGAGGGACAGCAAATAGGTTTGAAAAAGGAAGGGGTTGGGGTTGGAAGAAAGATGTAAGCGACAGTTAAACACGTTTGTTGGATAAGAAGGGGTTGGGGTTGGAAGAAAGATGTAAGCGACAGTTTAACACGTGTGTTGGCTAAGAAAGAGGTTGAGGTTGGAAGAAAGACGTAAGCGGCAGTTTAAGACGTTTGTTGGGTAAGGAAGGGGTTGGGTTGGAAGAAAGACGTAAGCGACAGTTTAAAACACGTGTGTTGGCTAAGGAAGAGGTTGAGGTTGGAAGAAAGACGTAAGCGGCAGTTTAAGACGTTTGTTGGGTAAGGAAGGGGTTGGGGGTGGAAGAAAGATGTAAGCGACAGTTAAAACACGTTTGTTGGCTAAGGAAGGGGCTGAGGTTGGAAGAAAGACGTAAGCGGCAGTTTAAGACGTTGGTGGGTAAGGAAGAGGTTGAGGTTGGAATTAAGTCGGTGAGTGGAAGGCAGTTCCAGTAGTTAAGCACAAGAGAAGGATTTCTGTGGCCATGATGTCTGTGGTTAAGGAGATTAAAAAAAAAAAAAAATTAAGCTGTTTTCTTCTTTGCTCCATCCGTGCCTTGACTCCCCGCTCAATTCCGCCCCACCACACACACCCAGATCCAACACACGCCACACAACACCTACCGACCGCTGAGGACAGTATCTGCCTATAGTCTCGGATTAATTGTCGATGAACGTCCCCATCCAGAGAGCGCTGGTTGAAGACATATGCGGCGATTCCATCAGTAGATTAGCTACGCCTGGCAGCCGATTCATGGTGTTAAGTTAATCAAGCAGTTCACAGGGTTTGCGGTGCTGTAGTAGTAGTAGTAGTTGTTGTCGTCGTACCCTGGCTAGGCTAAAAGACTCCAGGGATCATCCGAACAGCCGAAGCACTTGAACGCTATGGTACAAATGCATCAGCTGGGGCTGAGAACATTACGTGTGTGACCGTTTTTTTTGATACCCCGCCACCTGGACAGCCACACTCCGACTTCGAGGGATTTTGAGACTGATGGTGTTATGCTAGGAGCTTGTCATGACTGAAGACAATCTCCGCATAACTGTGCTGAGCATAACAACATTTTGATGTAGTCTTGGTGTGCTAGCCTATGTCAATTGGTCTGACACAGCCTTAAGCCAAGGTTTGCGGTGCTGTAGTGACTTTGTCAGTAGTTTGTCGCGGATACAGTTATATTTATACGGAATTGTGCATTTCATAGGGGAGCCGTGTGTAGTTGTTGGAGCGGAGGCTGCGTGTGTGCAGTTTCTACTTCTTAGTTCACCTCTGAGGATAAGCGCGGGCGGGCAGAATTCTAGATGCCGTTGCGATAGTCAGGTTAGACAATACCACAAGAAGTAAAGAAAAATCTGGCCTGGGGGTTTCGTAGCAGTGTGTCAAGAATGTGATAGACCCTTGGCGTCATCCAGTTGCTGTCTGATACCAGGTATATCAGTACACCCCACACACACACACACACACACACACACACACACACACACACACACACACACATATATATACCCACTATATATATATATATAGATATATATATATATATATATATATAGATGTATCTGCAAAGATCGTTAACTAACGTACACTTTGCCTGCTGCTTTGATCAGCGTATGACGAATCCGAAACGCTGATTCCAGCGGTATTTGCCTTCACGTTAGACATAGGGAGGAGCACTTCAGTGGAGGACGTGCAGCTCTTCAGTCTGTAGCAGCAGCAGCTTCATCTTCGGTGATGGCAGGTACTCCCGTCCAAGGCGTGAGCCACCTGATGTAAGACGAGAAGGGTGAAAATGACTTTCCTGCGGTCAGCCCAGTCCTACCATCAGTTTATTATTATTCAAATCTCAGTCCTGCCATGAGTTGATTGTTCACAGGGTTACCGTGGCGTATTTTTTCCAGTATTGTATGCTTGGAGCGTGCCTTGCCCCGAGCACGAACTGTATTAGCTGAAGATCATCAACGCGAACTGACTTGTCTGATAACACCCGAAGGCTTTGTTTCCGTTCCTGTCTCATCCTCCGTCCCCCGTTAGTGTCGTTCCTTTCCACGCCGACCTTGCTTTCCCTTACACAACTACACTGGAGTTGGCACTATCAGACCACCTCGCTCTCCCTCAACACAACTAACACTGGAGTTGGCACTATCAGACCACCTCGCTCTCCCTCAACACAACTACACTGGAGTGGCACTATCAGACCACCTCGCTCTCCCCTCAACACAACTACACTGGAGTTGGCACTATCAGACCACCTCGCTCTCCCACAACACAAAATACACTGGAGTTGGCACTATCAGACCACCTCGCTCTCCCACAACACAAATACACTGGAGTTGGCACTATCAGACCACCTCGCTCTCCCTCAACACAACTGCACTGGAGTTGGCACTATCAGACCACCTCGCTCTCCCTCAACACAACTACACTGGAGTTGGCACTATCAGACCACCTCGCTCTCCCTCAACACAACTACACTGGAGTTGGCACTATCAGACCACCTCGCTCTCCCCTCAACACAACTACACTGGAGTGGCACTATCAGACCACCTCGCTCTCCCTCAACACAACTGCATTGGAGTTGGCACTATCATACCATCTTGCTCTCCTGTACACAACTACACCCAAGTTAGCACTATCCAGACCCCTTCCCCCCCAGCACTGACAGACCCCAGGCAGCAGATCAATCTGTGGTGGTCAGAAGGCAGCCCACATGGACTTCGCCCGCTCCCGTTATCATCAACAATAAAAGCTGGGACGCTTTCAAGAACTGTAGACTGATTTCCATTCCTTTATCCCCCCTCCGTTTCCCCCTTCAATTTAGCTGGCTGTGTACATGAGAGCAGATTCCGTACCAGCCAATCAAACGATTTTGTTTTGTTTTGTTTTGTTTTTTTTTACTCTGTCGGTCCTCATTAACCCAAATTAGGCCATAGAGACGATTTGGATGAGGCTGTGTCTCACGTTATGTAATCATGAGGAAAGGGAGAGGAGCAGCAGTGAGGGTATGTGTGTGTGGGGGGGTGGGGGTGGGGGGGGGAGCGAGCCGAAAAGGAAAACAAAATCGACGTCCACTTTTCCAGATGAAGACTAAGTGATGATGAATTTGTCAAAAACATGACCTTTCTCATCTCCTCCATTTTTTTTAAAAAATATATCTTTTTTTTGTTTGTTTTGTTTTTAATAGAGTCGCAAACTTTTTGCCCACTGGCCCACCCAAGCAATGCTGCGGAAGTGGAGGATGGGTTGTAAGGAGAACATCCATTAGCTGTGTCCATCAGGGCGGGTCGTGTGTGTGTGGAAACACCTGAAGGGGTGACGGGGCGAAAGACGGTAATATGGCCCTGTTGCCTTTTTGCCGCACTTTCTTTCCTCTTACTGGCGGAGCATCCCAACCACGCCATCACAGGATGGCGGTGGAGACGAAATTGAGGGGGAAAGAAAAAAAAAAAATTCAAAATGTGTTTTCACTTTGTCAGACAGTGGTCAGATTGGCGTTCCCGCCCCCTCTCAAGCCTCGCTCTGTCTGTCTACCTGTCTGTCTGTCTGTCTGTCTGTCTGTCTGTCTGTCTCTCTCTCTCTCTCTCTCTCTCTCTCTCTCTCTCACACACACACACACACACACACACACACACACACACACACACACACACACAGCCAGTCTGTCTCGTCTCTCTTTGCCGCTGGCGTATACTTCTTTGTGGATTGGTACCTCTCTGGGAAGCCTCTAAAGTACAATATTCAGTATTATAGATAGAATACCTGGAAACAAGAACCGAAGAAAGCGGTTTCTGTTTTCTCTCAAAGTCTGAAAATCTGTGATGCTCTGCATGGGGTTGCCGACCTTTGCCGGCCTGTTATATCTTTATGTTTTGCATGGAACAGTAATCCTTAATTACGTCTCGGTCTGCACGTGATCTTGCTGAAAATCACCTTCTCACCTTCTCCACAAAATCCCTCTCAGTCAGAGGACGTTATTGTTCCGGGGGGGGGGGGGGGGGGGGGGGGGGGGGGGTAGTAGAAACGAAGGAATGGGGGTGTAAGAAGACGAAACGAAGGAATGGGGGGTGGTGGGGTGGTAGAAGACGAAACCTGTGGAGCAATGAATACTAAAAGTTGAGATTTCCATCCCGGCTCCTAGGCTAATCTTTAGAGACAGCAGCTATCGTGTTTGTGTTGAAATATGGAGCGGGTTAGGAACGGAATTGAAGACTTACGCTTTGAACTTGCCCTTTGTAAAAATTCATTTTTGTCTTTCTTTTCTGTCGTCTTCTGTTTTACTCCCTTTGTGGGCCTTTTGGTTCTGTGTGTGTGTGTGTGTGTGTGTGTGTGGTGTGTGTGTGTGTGTGTGTGTGGTGTGTTTGCGTTGATCTTGAAACTCTTCTACACTTTTTTGTTTGTTTGTTTTTGGGGGGGCACTGATATAGCAGTTTATGACATGCCAAATTCTTTCTTTTTTTTTGCAATTACGTTGTGAACAATGTATACACGGTCGAGAGTGGACACTAGCTATCTATTCTACTGTGTCTGTTATTGCCCATATGACTTTTTGTGTTTGGCGCTATAATATAATATTTTTTAAAACCTATTTTAAGGTCTGGGAGTGTAATAGGAAGGGGGACGCCTGTCGCTGTTAGCCCGGCCTGATGTTGAAGCCTTAAATGTCCAAACAGTTTCATCTGCCATATAAAACCTTTGTGGTGTTTGTTTTCCTTTTCAGGATCTGGTGGGTTTTTTTTGTTTTTTTCGATAGTCTGACGTATCAATGTGGTGTGACCTTTTTGTCCCTTTCCCTCTCTCATCTCTCTCTCTCTCTCTCTCTCTCTCTCTCTCTCTCCTGTCGGTTGGACAGCCCTAAAAAGGCTATGACTTGTGTGGTCGGTCCGATAGGACTGTAGGTGACTGAAACTGCAAACTGTTTTTCCTACGTCCTCATTGAAAGAAGAAGCTGGAGTGGACACTGGGGTTTAAACTTTTTACACACCCATATATATATATATATATATATATATATATATATATATATATGATGCTGAACGATTAAAGTAGTGGGGAAAACAAGTGCGGGCTAACAATTCTTCAGTCATTATAGTGATGACTTGGCAAAGATTTGAACTTTTAGAGGGAAAAATATGAAGATTAAGAAATTGGGGGAAATATATTATAGATAATAAGAAACCATGTATATTGAGAGAGAGAGAGAGAGAGAGAGAGTGAGAGAGAGAGAGATAAGAGAGAGAGGAGAGAGGAGAGAGAGATGTATCTTGAACCTTTTGATGTATTGCGTCCACTAAGGGGGTTATGTTTTCATCCGGCGTGTGGTTGGTTTGTTTGTCTGTCTGTCAGCACGATGACCCTAAAAATAAAAAAAATAAAAGAAAAATAATGTACTGGAATGTACTGGTTGTAACGAAACTTACGGAAGTGTAGAATGCGATTACAAATACGACCCGTGTAGTCACATTTTGTGCGGATCTGGCTTTGCAGCTCGATTTCAGTGAAAAGACACGTAATCGTAGGAAACAAAGCGCAGAATAACTCTTACGTAGTTCAAAGTCGGACGTGTGAATTTCTGACAAATATGCCTCCTTCACATGTCGCAGATAACATTACAATGCACGCGCGCGCGCGCGCACGCACACACACACACACACACACACACACACACACACACACACACACACACACACACACACACACACACACAAGATTACCCAAAAGGCTCAAGATCAACAGGCAGTTCCCTAATCAACAGTGTCATTTTGAGATATGTGTGTGTTGTGTGTGTGTGTGTGTGTGTGTGTGTGTGTGCATTTTTTTTTAATGTCTGTTCATCAACCCTCTGTCATCATGGAGAGTATTGTTTTGAACATTGTTTAAATGTTTGTTCAGCAGTCCACAGTCATCGTGGGAGTATTGTTTTGAACATTGTTTAAATGTTTGTTCAGCAGTCCACAGTCATCGTGGGAGTACTGTTTTGAACATTGTTTTAAATGTTTGTTTCGCAGTCCACAGTCATCATGGGAGTATTGTTTTGAACATTGTTTAAATGTTGTTCAGCAGTCCACAGTCATCGTGTGCTCTGTGAGACGTTGGAGAGGTTTAACGACCTTTCGATCGTATTACATAAGATTTACTTTTGAAACACTATTTTGAGTGGTGGTGTGTGTGTGTGTGTGTGTGTGTGTGTGTGTTGTGTTTGGGGTCGTTTTTGACCATTCAGCAGTCTGTTGCCGTGTTTCAGAATCCAGCGGGCCAAACTAACACTCGCGCGGTAGTTGGCATCACGGGGGGTTTTGCAGACTTACGCAGTGAGTCAGAAAAGAAGCGTTCGATTTGAAGTTCAAATGACTGCTCCGACCTTGGCCGCAGAGTTGTGAGTCCTTCACGCTAAGTGTATTAAAGCTACGCTCCTGGCCGAATGGCTCCGGCTGTAAACTTTCACGCGATTGTTAAGGACGGGGTTTTAATTAGTGCCACGTTCACGAGAGAGAGAGATAGAGAGGGGGGTGGGGAATGGGGGGGGGGGGGATGGAAAACCCTAAGCCAGTAAATGAGTCATATTGTTTTCGCAAGTTTACAAGGCCCCTTTTAATTCTGGCAAAATGACCAGCACGTACACATGAAATTCAGGACTCTACAAGTCGCCCAGTCCCCCCCCCCCCCTCCCCCTCCTCCTGCACCTCCGTCCCCCATCCCCGCCACCCTCTCCACCCCCACCCCCACCCCTTCCCCCACTCCGACCCCAGTCCTCTCCTTCCAAACCGCGTCATTGCCGTCCGATCAACGGCCTTGACCGGCCAGGTTCGGAGGTCAAACTTCGCCATCAGCCTGGACACAGTGCGACGTTCACATACGTCAGGAATACCGATGATCTACTGACCTCACTCCACGCTATTGCACTTCACGAACTGAGCGTCATCTCATCAGGTTACGGCTCAGTGCTGAGGACTTGGGAAGTAATTAGCACTTGCTGCTTCATCTTCCGAGCGAAGTGTGGCGGGAAGAGAAGGGAAAAAGGAGGAGGTTTGGGAGGTAAGGGTGGGGGGGGGGGGGGGGGGGGTAGTGCAACCACAAGGGTGGAATTAATAGCGATTTTTTGAACAGTCGGATTTGTTTTCACCTTGAAGGGAAAACGTGTGGAATATGATGTGTGATACCAACATTCAGATCCCATTGCAAAGTGAGACGACTGCAGGCGGAAATCTAAAACAATAAATGTTAGCGGTTCGCTAACATTCATTTAAGATTTATTCAGATCTCAGCAAAACGCATGAAAGGGTTTTCGGGAGACCCTGGATTTCCAGGGTCAGTTTCAGTGAATGGATCCAAGATCGGTCCGTCGATCCAGATCCGCACCTGGCAGGATCCACACAAAACTCAGTTGATTTGTTCTCGGGCCATATGCTATCTTCCACGGGGTTTCGTCAAAATCGGTTCTGTAGGTTGTTGGTTTTTTTTTTTTTTTTCTTTAACGTAGACTTGTTAAAGGATCCTTGACCTCTGCTAGGTCAGCACCGCAAATTCGTTCCAAACTTTAATGGGGTTGTCGGCCGGCCTTACACCTCTCTGGCATTCCGTCTTTTCACCGAGTTTTGTTGGAATCGGCACAGGGATGAAGTTAAATTGTAGGGCCAGGGTGGTGAAACGAAGTGACAAGCCTTACCGATGTAGAAGCGACAGCTAGGATCCTCGTGGAGCGGGTTTGCAAGTGAGATAATTGTTCGCAGTTTACCTGTTCATCGGTTCAATAGTGTTTTAGTATCTTGGGCTTGCCGAACGGGATCCAGTAGCCTCCCTTTGAACGATGTCCGCTCCTGATATCGGTACTGAAATTTATGGGTTGGTCTTATTAGGGCCACATTCCGTCTTTCCACCGAATTTTGTCGAAATCGGTCCAGTGGTTTTGCTGAGGGAAGTCGGTCGAGGCGGGTGAAGGCCGGACGTTGGCGGCCGCGGATAGAAATTAAACAGTATTCAGTGACCTTATGTGGCTGGCTTTGAGTTGGCTCTCTTCTCTCTCTCTCTTCTCTCCTCTCTCTCCTCTCTCAAACACACACACACCACACACCCACACACACACACTCTTTCTCTCTCTCTCTCTCTCTCTCTCTCTCTCTCTCTCTCTCTCTCTCTCTCTCCATCGCTCGGTCTGAGAGTGAATATTTCTCATTAATTTTGGCAGCTGTTTTATGTCTGTCCGAGATCAGGCTGATCACCGCGGTAATGCAATTGACGTCTTGGGGGTGGGGGGGGTTGGGGGGGGGGGGGGGGGGAGGGGGGGTGGGGTGGGGGGGGGGGGGGGGGGGTGGGGGTTGGGGGGGGGGGGGGGGGGGGGGGGTGGGGGGGGGGGGGGGGGGGGGGGGGGGGGGGGGGGGGGGGGGGGGGGGGGGGGGGGGGGGGGGGGGGGGGGGGGGGGGGGGGGGGGGGGTGAGGTTCATTGAAAGGTTTCTAGTGACGTTTTCGAAGGCTGATGTCGGGGGGGGGGGTGTGTTTGGCCTCGGTTGGCCTACCAATACAAAAAAAAGATGGGGGGGGGGGGGGGGGGGGGGGGGGGCTCTTCTGCCCCTTCCTCCCCCATTCCCTCCTCCTCAGTGGGATTACTTTCGCCTCATCCACTGGGGTTCCTTCGTACACAGTTAATACCTATCCCAGCAATGCAATGAACAGGCGGCTGTCAGTATCAAGTCCTCAGGGGGCAAGCCGCCAGATTACGAGCTTGTAATTATTATCATTATGATATTATTATTATTATAGTTATTATTATTAGAGGACTTATACAGCACCTATCCTTGGTTAGACACCGATCTTAAGCTCATTACGACCCCACGCATTCGTTTACAACAACGGGCTGCCTGCACGGGTAGAGCCGTCTGAAGGGGTGCCATATGGCGCTGTGTTCGGTTGCTTCCCGTGTCATTCAGCCTTAAAAAAAAAAAAAAAAAAAAAAAAAAGTCGCTTAGTCATTCTTTGACTTTTTTCATCCACGGAGGGTGTGTGTTATGTATAAACATGTCATCCATACGAAGGCCCGGACTGGTCTTTTTCTTCCAGAAATTGGTGATGGTATGTGTTTGTATGACGTGTATTCACTCATAGAACGTCGGTTTATGGTCTCATTCGGAGGACGTTTCCCGACATGGGAGTCAGAAGCACTGTGTAGACAGAGAGGGGAAAAATCCTCCCGGACCTCTTAACAGCCCGGCGGAGATTCGAACCCGTAACCCCGAGATCGCCTGGATCACGAGTCCTGGCTCTTTACCAGCTGAGCTGTTTCGTAGATTGGACACTGCACTGCTGCCAAGCCGCGCTTTCCCCCAGTATTGATGGCATGGCGTGTTGGCAGGATGTTGTGACAGTCTGGAACCGGCGAAGGGCGACGGGAGAGACTAGACCTGTGTGAAACTGATGAGTCCCAAATCGTTCGTCATCCTCAGGAATCCTACCTGTGTGCGCGTGCAGATGTGTGTGTGTGTGTGTGTGTGTGTGTGTTGTGTGTTGTGTGTGTGTGTGTGTGTGTGTGTGTTGGGGGTGGGGGTGGGGTAAGCGCGCGCGCGTGCGTGTGTGCTTGTGTGTGTGTGTGTGTGTGGTGTGTTTGTGTGTGTGTGTGTAGGCCCTGATACATCTGAGCAATGGCTGTTTTTTGACCTGCATGTGTAACAAGCAAGTATGAGCATGAGCGCAGTCAAACTTGTCAGAAATGATACAATGTCGTTGAAGACCTTTCCATTCACGTGCATGCATGAAGATGTCGCCCAACCCGTGATGACCGTAAGCCTGGGATTTTCATTTTCAAAACTATAAAATCAGCTTCACAGAATTCCTAGTTTCACATAAACGATGATCGCTTACAATCGTTGCTTTATGCGCTGACTAGAGACATGTGAAATGTTAAACTGTAACAAGTAACAAGTTTCATTTTGTCAAGATCAAACCATGTAATGCTACATAGGTGTGAATAGGAATGAATGGATTGCCAAACAAAGACCAAGCCAGACCACACGTACACTGTTCAGCATCACGCGCGTTCCGTAAAAAAAAAAAGTCCCGTCACGCAGATGATGCACGTTTTTAATAGGTAGAATTCCAGATCACACTGTCTGGCAGAAAGAGGTCTCTGGGATTAACTTTTAACCTTTGAAGGTGCACGTGTGGTCGGTCCGTACCCGTATAAGTACAGAGAGAGAGAGAGAGAGAGAGAGAGAGAGAGAGAGAGCATTGTAGATTCAGAAAAAAATGCGACTTTTGGAGAGGAGAGAGGAGAGCAGCGGGCATTTATAGTCAAGGTTAGGAGGGGGCAGAATGCTGTCTTTTGAGAGGAGAGGGAGGCAGAAGGGGAGGGGGGACAAGAGGGGGAGGGCGGGTGAGGGGATGATGGGAGGCAGTGGCCGAGGCTGTGAGCGGAATCGAGGAGTGAGGGGAGATGGAGTGGGGTGGTGGTGAAAGCACGGGGGGCACCGAGGGTGATTTATATAGTGGTCAACACAGAGGTGAGAACTTGATAAGTGGTCTGCTAGAGTTGGTGCTGACTGCTTGTCATGAGGTGGGTGGTAGTGTGTTACCCACCGTTCTCTTGTCTGTCTGCCTGTCTCCTGTCTGTCTGTATGTCTGTCTGTCTCTCTCTCTCTCTCTCTCTCCTCTCTCTCTCTCTCACTCTCTCTCTCTCTCCCTCCCCCTCTCTCTCTCTCTCTCACGGCTGCGCACGCGCGCGCGCGCGCGCGCGCGCGCGTGTGTGTGTGTGTGTTTGTGTGCTGGTTTGATTAAGATCTGTAGATGATAAAGGGGAACAAAACTCCGAAAGATAAAGCAGAGGGGATAAGAAAAAAAAAAAGAAAAGAAAAAGGTCCCCATTGGTCTTCTCCTGTGTCTGTGTGGGTGAGTGAGCGAGCCGTTTGTTTTGATGTATGTATACTGATCTCACCATACCCAGCAGTAAACCCATCCTTCATACATGTACCTGTCTACATCCTGACTCGGAGCATTTCCGATCATGCCAGTTTGACTCTGTTCGTCTTCATTATCTCCATCCCTCCCCCCACCCCGTCCTTCTCCTCTCTCTCTCTCTCGTCTCTCTCTCTCTCTCTCTCTCTCTCTCTCTCTCTCTCTCTCTCTCTCTCTCTCCATAATTGTGTAAGCGTGTGCGTAGGAGGTTGGGTTGGAGGGTAGGAGGATGTACAAGAGAAGGGGCAGTTTAAAGAGGAAGCGAGTGTCGCTTCTGTCATGCTATATTGTCGAGGGTCCCCCCCCCCCCCCCCTCCCCCCTTCCGTTACCAGAGTGTGTTTTTTTAGCGTGTTCTGGTGTTTCTTCTTTGTGTGTATTTTCCCCTCACAGTTTGTGAATTCCTGTATTTTTCCGGGCCTCTTGGGCGAGGGGTGGATGTCGTCAGGGGCATGAAGCATGGTCATCTATTAAGCACGTTATTGATGAGTTTGTCTTGCGTCATGTCGTGTCTTGTTGTGCAGTGTCTCGTCATGTCCTTTCTTGTGCTGCCTTTTGCATCATTCTATCATCAGTTCATATCCCACGGGAAAGTCTTCACTCGTGAAATGTGAACTATATTCGGGATTTACGAAAAAGAAAAAAAAAAATCCTCAGGAATTCTTAAGACCACGAAAACGAAAAACAGTATTTTGATATAACAACTGTCATTTCTAATTTTTCAGATTTGATAACGAGACAGGATATCAAAGTCTGTTCATTGGACGGCTTCAGAACTATGGACTGATGAGTTTTATTCTGGAATCGTGCCGAATCTGATGATGATGTCTGACTAGGCCGTGCATGCTGGATCAGTGTTTCCCGTTGACCCATCCTTCTCTCCCCTCTCTTCGTGCTTCCTCCCCCCCCCCCCCCCCCCCCCTGTCCTGTTCTCCTTCCCCTTAATCCCTACCCCTACCCTGTGGATTTTCGGCACCCAAACGCCAACATCCCGCTGGTCCTTTGTCGTCTTTTTGTCTCGGTGCACAACTGTCGTGTGTCTTTGCTTGCACCTGTGGATTTTGACCGCGCTGAGAGAATCATTCTCTGTCACTCTCTGTCTCTGTCTGTCTGTCTCATTTTTGTCAGTCGTGTCTGTATCTGTGCCTCTGTCTCTGTCTGGCTCTCTGTCTCTCTCTCTCTCTCTCTCTCTTTTCTCTCGTCTCTCTCTCTCTCTCTCTCTCTCTCTCCTTCTCTCTCTTCTCTTATCTCTCTCTCTCTCTCTCTCTCTCTCTCTCTCTCTCTCTCTCTCTCTCTCTCTCTCTCCATCCCTTCCCCCCCTACCCCCCTTTTTTGCATGTCTCATGCTGTGTTTGTATGCGTGTGCAGTGCGTACGCGCGCGCGCGTGTGTGTGTGCGCGCGCTGTGTTGTGTGTGTCGTGTGTGTGTGTTGAATTTAGAATATGTGATACACACGCATACACATACAGTTACAGTTGGAAGATTGGATGGATGAATGGATTGATGGATGGATGGATGGACGGATATACAAATAAACGTTGGTGGAAAACTAACACAGGTGCACAATTTCTTCTGCACTGGTGCCTTGCACAACAACAAACAGCTGCGTCGGTTCCACTTTTTTCTCCTTGCAGGTAATTGTGCACTTGGCTTTCTCACCTGTCGTGAGGGGCACACACACCTGATCCTGCTAATCTATACTGATACTTACTGAGCTGTTGATGCTTTGGCATTCTGTGCTGGGGGTGGGAGCAGGAGACTTGGAAGAAAGAGGAGGGGGGGGGGGGGGGGGGGGGGGATAGAAAGGCAGTGCAAATGCTAGGCAGTGTGTTGAAGGATGTCACAAGTTTTGTCAGATGTATGCATTCACATATGCTCTCACAGACGCGCACTCTCAACCACGTGTGCGTATGCATGCACGCGTGTATGGGGACACACTAATAAAAACACACACATAGTCAAAGTGCTTATGCGCGCATGCACTTATTTGTTAGTCTGTTCAAGCACATGAAGTTCACGCGCACATACTGTCACGCACACGGCATGCGTAAAGTTCATGCGTGCATGTGTGTTCACGCTCTCTCTCTCTCATGTCTCGTCTCACTCCTCTCTCTCTCTCTCTCTCTCTCTCTCTCTCTCTCACACACACACACACACACCCACACACACCCACACACCACACACACACAAGTGAACACAATTATATGCAGAACAAAGATAGAGTGGGAAAAACACACCCCCACCACCACACACACACACACACACACACACACACACACACACACAAGTGAACACAATTATATGCAGAACAAAGATAGAGTGGGAAAAACACACCGCCCACCAACCACACACACACCACACACACACACACACACACCACACACACACACACACACTTACACACACATCTTAACGACTCCGCCGGCAAGACCATCAAGTCAAAGGCGTTATAAAAAGAGCGATGATAAGTCAGCCATCAAACGAGGTGCCATCCAGCATATTGTGTCAGCTACTTGCCAACAGTCATGCCTCAGCCCAAGAGCGAAAGGGGGCCGTTAATCCATTGCGCGTCATGACAGAACTTCATATATGGGGCTATGCCACGGATAGACGATACACTAAGCAAGGCAATGCCGCATTTATTAATCACTGTGTAATGTCGGCACCGCTCCTAGGATGCAAATTTCCCACATACCCTTCCTCAGAGACTGAGAGTGTGTGTGTGTGTGTGTGTGTGTGGGGGGGGGGGGGGGGGGGGGGGGTTAGGGCATTATCCGACAATTAGTGCATGTGTCTCATGCCAGAGCAACACGATTGGATCAATTACCGCCACAAAACTGTTGTTAGTATTCTCCGTCAGAAAATGCCATACGTATGACTGACTCTTAGACGGAGCCGCCATTAGCTTTCATCACGTTCGTGGCGTTAGGACTGGAGTTTGTGGACCACGTTCTGAGGTCTCTTCGTGACGCACAGAAGTGGCAGCATTGGTCCTTCCTTCGTGACAGTGTGTGTGTGTGTGCTCATCTTTTTTTTTTTTTTTTTGGGGGGGGGGGGGGGGGTACTTCATCCCACCCACGGGTCTGGGTGTGGCGTTACGGAAACGTTTGAGAGTCAAAAAAAAGCGTACGGCGGTTTTTGATGGATGATAGCGTGAGCACAGCTAAAACTGCACAACAGTTTGGTTAGCTTTTTGTCTCCGCGGAGTTCTGTGAGCGTAGAATTGAAATAATATGTAGTTACCATGATCTTCAGGTGTAACTAAGTTTTCATGATATTTTGTTGCTCCTGTAAACTCGATCATTTGAATGAAAATCTGTCAAAAAAAAAAAATTGATTTTTTCCCCACTGCAGAAACGAATGACGTTCAGAGAGAAAATCAAAACACGTTAAACATCTTACACGATTGTCACAGGCATCGTCTATCGTGATTTTTCTCGACAAATTCAGGTCGCTTTTCCCAGCATCAGTAGAAAGGAACAGTAGGAAGGAACAGTAGATCTGTTACCTCTCCTGTTCTCTGTAAAACCTTTTTTTTCCCCCCCCCCCCCCCCCCCCCCCCCACACACACACACACACACACACACACTCCATGCGCTGTCTCTGTCTCTATAGATTGGTTACACACAGTAAGACAACACCATCGAGCTCCGTCATGCTGTCAGTCCCACCACCACCACCACCACCAGCAGTTCAAGACTTTCTCCGTGTTTGGCATTTGGTGCCGCTGACTGGCTGCGATGGTGTTGTGCTGCCCTCGTTTTTGTTGTGCACCTACTTTTTGTGTGTGTGACGACGTCGTCAGAAGGGTAAAAAAAAAAAAAAAAAAAAAAAAGGGAAAATTAAAATCAATGGCCGCTAGAGTGTAGAGTGAAGTGTGTGCGGCGGATCCTTGGGTTGGTGGTGCGTGACATCGGCAGCAGCAGCGATGAAGTGTGTTTCTTGGTGCTGTGTTACAGAGCCCGAAGATTCCGGGATGGAGAGTCGCAAGGATACACGGGTGAGTGGGTTGTCTTCTCCTCTCTTCGGCCCTGCTGACTGGGTTCTGTTGTGGGATCTCTCTTTGTCTCTCTGTCTCTCTCTCTCTCTCTCTCTCTCTCTCCCCTCCCCCCTCTCTCTCCCCCTCTGCTCTCACCCCCCCCCCCTCTGTCCTCTCTCACTCTCTTGTCACTCTGTTGTGTGTGTGTGTGTGTGTGTGTGTGTGTGTGTGTGGTGTGTGTGTGTGTGTGTGTGTGTTTCTGGTTCAGAGGCAGAACGTATATAATTACAAGTAGTGATATGTACATGCCGTTTCCTCTCAGGTTTACCTAGACTTTTTTTTTCCCCTGTCCTTTTGACATGTTTGCATTTAATGGCTTAGTTCTGATTACCTTTTGGCAAATTCAGAGTTTGAAAAAGCTGTCAGTAAAATGGATACATAATCTCTCTCTCGCACTCTCTCTCTCTCTCTCTCTCTCTCTCTCTCTTCTCTCTCTCTCTCTCTCTCTCTCTCTCTCTCTCTCTCTCTCTCTCTCTCTCTCTCTCTTTGTTGCCTTCCTAAAGATGTTTAGGGTGTACAGCTGCATAGCTCATTGTTCTCTGTTTGTACCTGTTAGGAGTTTTTTTGGGGGGTTTTTTGCTTGAAAATCTTTGTCCATCCAGCAGTAGAAGGGCACTTAATTCAGTTCAGGGCAAGTTAAGGCAGTGGAAGGAGTGGTATGAGCTCCACCTTCTATCATACCATACCATAGACACAGTGAGTCTCTAGCAGTTCACTGCTGGCAGTCAGGGAACTTGTATTCATCTTTGATTCCTTTATCCGTTCATTGTTTCTTTCTTCTCTCTCTCTCTGTCTGTCAGTCTGTCTGTCTCTCCTCTCTCTCTCTCTCTCTCTCTCTGTCTCTCTCTCTCTCTGTCTATCTGTCTCTCTGTCTCTCTCTCTCTCTCTCTCTCTCTCTCTCTCTCTCTCTCTCTCTCTGTTTCCCCTTTGTTATTCAGAACTATCACTTGTCACCTCACTCATTTTCTTGTAGTTTCATATCTTTTCATGTTATTGTAGAACTTTTAGAACAGAAATTGTGAATTTGATCAATCAGGTTCGATAATCTGCCATGTGTGAGGTTCACAGTGCTGTTCTTTTGAGAGTTACAGAACAGATTGTGGAGCTCAGAGAAATGTACCAGTAGAAGAAACATACAAAGAGAAGTTAACTTTTTACACAGGATTGGCGCAATCTTTTTTTGTTGTTGTTGGTTTGTTTTAATCTAAACATTGTCATAGAGGACACACAGAAGAACAGAAAAGAAATACAGATAATTTGGGTGTGTTTGACGTGAATGGAAACCTTAGGTGAAGCCAGACAACGGTCTCATGTAACTGAACTAATGCTGCTTGTAGTCCCTATTGGTAAGGATGGCTTGATGCTTTATTGACAGGTTCTTCTATGCCATCATGTCTGACGTGTGACTTGCAGAGTGAACAGACGTGTGACTTGCAGGGTGAACAGACGTGTGACTTGCAGAGTGACTTGCAGAGTGAACAGACGTGTGACTTGCAGAGTGACTGCAGAGTGAACAGACGTGTGACTTGCAGAGTGAACAGACGTGTGACTTGCAGAGCGAACAGACGTGTGACTTGCAGAGTGAACAGATGTGTGACTTGCAGAGTGAACAGATTCTCCTCGGCGAGAATCGCCTGTCGGCCCTGGCCATGCGGGGGGCCCATCCAGGTGTATGTGGCCAAGTATTCCTACAACCCTTTCGAGTACTCGCCCAATGAGAACCCAGAGGCAGAGCTCCAGCTCAACGCCGGTGACTACGTGGTGCTTGGCGACATGGATGAGGTGAGGGTGGCCAAGATGGCGGAGAGTTCTGGAAGGTTTAATGTGGATTGCCAGTGTTCATGGAGACATTTTGAGAATGCTGATAGCCCAGCTCATGACAAAGTCCCTCTCTTCACTCTCAGAACACAGCCAGAATGACAGGACACACAGAAACTCAGCATGCCGGCGACATAGTCACTTAAAGATCTTCTGAAATGCATGGTTAATTGTTTTCATATACTGATCAACAAAGAATATCCTATTCAGTTTCTTGCCCAGTATGGGTTTTGAAAAACCAACAGTCATGACACAAATAAGATTATCACATCAACCTTCACACATTTGAAGAAAGCAGAATCAACAAAAAGTTTTTAAAAAAAAAAAAAAAAAAAAAACACTGTTACCTCTTCTTTATTAAAAAAAAAAAAAAACAGCAAACAAACAAACAAAAAACTTTGATTTTTAAAAGAACCTTTCTTTATCAAGTCCATTTAGTGACAAAACACTTTTTTTTTAAGTGATCAGTTAGAAATGACATAAAAAAAAACAAAAAAGATTGATCACCGGTAATCGAAAATAAAAAAAAAAAAAGAGCTGCAGGGAGTTAAGAATATACAAAGTCGTGTTTTCTCTTGTGTTTGGATTTGTTGGTGTTCAGTTCATATCAATTTTTTCAGAGGAAATATTTTTCAAGCCACACCTACCATTTTTTTTTTTTCTTTCTTTTTCTTCTTTTTTGTTCCTTTTTTTTTTTGGGGGGGGGGGGGTTGTTGTTTGTTGTTTTATTCAGATTCAGCTCCAAAGGAATGATGCCTTTCAAGTCAAGACATGTTATTTACTGCCCAGCTGAATGCCAAAGCCGCATCAGGGCTGGGTAAACCTGGGTCTGTTCCCAGTATAGGACGGAGTGACCCCACCCTACCACGTCTCATTCATATGCCCATGCTACTTCAGGAAAATACCGTAATTCTTAATCTTGTCCCTTGTATCAGAGCTTCATGGAAGATATACCTGTAAAGAGACAGGTAAAATCCATTTTTTTTTTTTTAATTCCTTTCGTCTATGAAGTCAAGAAAAAAAAAGAAATGCTGGCAAGAACAAGGTCGCTAGATTCTGCATGGAACAAACAGTGGAGTTGTTGCAATTTTTTTACTTTGCTCATTTCGTTTGCGTCATCTAATTATTTGTTCAGTTATCTGGCATTTCATGTTCCTGATGCCATCTGATCCTTCATGATTTTCTCAGATTTGTTGTTCGTGGTGTCAGGGGAGTTTGTCTTGGTCAGTTTCCAATCTGCTGTCCTTCTTTTTTTCTTCTTCTTCTTCATGCCATTGACGTATTTTAGAACCGTTTGATCTCCAGGCTAATTATTTTATCCCAGCAGATTTTGCCGCTTTTATTCAAAACAGAACAAAAAATATATGTCAGAAATAAGGTGAATCATTAGAAATGATTTTTTTTTTTTTTTTGTGTACTGATTTGTGATCTAGCATTTCAGGGATCATTGATATCATATGAAGAGTTGTTGTTTTTTGTATACTTTTTACATTGGGAATTTTGTATAATGCAAAACATGTATGGTCAACTCAGTATCTGTCTGTTCATTATTTATTGAAAATCAGAATATGCTATTGAACCATCGAGAAGTCATGTAAAACAAGATATAGAGAGAAATACGCACACGCAAACATGCATGCACACATGTACACACGCTTGCTTGCATGCACACACATGCATGCATGCACACCCACACCCACACCCACACTAAACCCCCGCCCCCCCGCCACCACACACACACACACACACACACAACACGCACAATCTCTGTAATGAAACGATTTAAGGCCACAAAGTAAGGTATTTTTCTGTTTTGTTGCTAACTTTCAATAACTTCTTGAACACATTCATTTGAGGCAGGTGTTATTCTTACTTTATAAATGAAGAATTTTACTAGCAGACGACTGAATGTGGAATTATTTCATCAGATCCACAGTGAGCATCATTTTGAAAGAGTTTAATGTTTTCATCTAACTTTGACCAGTTTGCTTCCTTACAATTGATGCTGTGCCCTCAGAATGTTTCTGTTGCTTCTGTTTCAACAATCACACACAGTTGTTGTGATCTACCTCTCAACAATTTCAAAACTGGAAGACATTTACCTATATTTTAATGCCTGACTTATTTTCGTGCTAAACTTTTATTTCATGATGAGTAAACTGCCAATCCCAGTCCGGTTAGAAATATTATAACCAAAAGATATCAAAACTTGTGATGGTTAAAAAGAAACAAACGTTGGCATCGCCACACCTGACTTTAAACTCCTGTCTCAGCAGTGTCCAGAAAGCACTCACCTGTACGCAACCCCCACACATGTGCTTTGTGCTGACAGAAGCTGAGTGCATTACATTTTGAGTCTGTTCCCAGTTTGGTAAAAAAAAAAAAAAAGTTTATGCACAGAGAGAGAAACAAAGACATTGAGGAGCTATCAGGTAAGCATGCAAGCCAACCCTCAGTCAGTGTGATAGTCAGCCAACAGCCTTCAATCCTGTGTGTGTGTGTGTGTGTGTGTGTGTGTGTGTGTGTGTGTGCATGTATGTGTGTGTGTGTGTCTGCAGGATGGGTTCTTTGAGGGAGAGCTGACAGATGGCAGGAGAGGGCTGGTCCCCTCCAACTTCATTGAGAGAGTGGCAGGTAGGTAGACTGCTACATGCGCAAGCATTTGCATGTGCGCACTCACTCATGCACACACTCACACATGTGTGCATGCACACGCGTATACTCACACATGTACACAAAGACATACGCACACTCAACGTGCGCGCGCGCACACACACTCACTCTCTCTCTCTCTCTCTCTCTCTCTCTCTCTCTCTCTCTCTCTCTCTCTCTCTCTCTCTCTCTCTCTCACACACACACACACACACACACTCACACATGCACTCTCTCTCTCTCTCTCTCGCGCGCGCGCGCGCGCACACACACACACACACACACACACACACACACACACACACACACACACACACACACTCACACACTCGCACACTTAGTCACACACACACACACACACACACACACACACACACACACACACACACACACACACACACACACCTGCTGACTGACATGTTGACTCTCCTCATTGTCACTAATTCGACCGGTTGGTGCCTACATTGGCAGCAAGTTTACCCCACTGAGTGTCTTATTGACAGTGAGGCTTGACTGATGTCTACGCTGACTGATTGGGACAGTTGCTGGCTTTGACATTTGCGCTCTCTCTGTGTCTGCTATTTTTCTGTCTCTTTCTCTCTGGCTTAGTCTCTCCCTCCTTCATTCTCACTGGGTCTCTCTGATTCAGACATTTGTTGACTGTGACATTTACTCCTGCTGTGTCCCACTTTTGTTTTTTTCTGTGCCTCGCTCTCTCTCTCAGGCTCAGCCTCACCCTCTTTCATTGTAATTGTAATTCTCTCTCTCTCTCTCTCTCTCTCTCTCTTCTCTCTCTCTCTCTCTCTGTCCGTCTGTCTTTCTGTCTCACACCCTCCCCCACCCTCATGCTTCCACCTTTCGTTGTCCCCCTCCCACATGTGCCCTTTGCTTGTTTTTTCTCTCCTTTACCTATCTTGTGCATGTGCACACATCAGCATGCATGTGCATGTTGCGTGCACACATGCATGCGCACAAGCACACACACGCACACACACACACACACACTCTTTCACACTAGTACACATGTGTGCGCACACACACACACACACATGTGCACACATGCATGTACACGCACATACACACATGCGCGCACACACACACACACACACACACACACACACACACACACACACACACACACACACACACACACCCTTGATCTCTCACATTCCCTGTCTTTCTTATTAACTGTGTGTATAGCCATAAGGTCAGCATGTGGCACAGTTTTAAGGTCATTCTGTACAGCTTGTATGCAGTCATCTGTTCAGCATGTTGTACGAGGCTGGCTGTACATTATGTACTCTGCCGTCGATCTGTTCTGTATGTTCATCAAGGTCATCCCATACAGTTTGTACATCTACCCAGTTTAGTTCAGTGTGTTGTTCAGTATCATCTACCCAGTGTATACCCAACCTTCTGTTCAGTGTGTTGTTCAGTGTCATCTACCCAGTGTATACCCAACCTTCTGTTCAGTGTGTGTTCAGTGTCATACCCTACCCAGTGTATACCCAGCCTTCTGTTCAGTGTGTGTTGTTCAGTGTCATCTACCCAGTGTATACCCAGCCTTCTGTTGGGTGTGTTGATGAGGGTGGGCTTGGGCCTTTTTCAGATGAGGACCTAGGGGAGTTCCACGCTGCCTTGGCTCTGTCTGGTGCTAATGACGACACCAGCCACAGTGCAAGTGAGTCTGTCTGTCTGTCTGTCTGTCTGTCTATCCTCTCTCTGGACATGGTTTGTGTGGAGAACGTTGTAAACTGGACCAGACAGATTAGAGAGGGCTGTTTGAGTGAGTGAGTGACTGACTGGGTACAGTGAGTGAACGTGTGATTGCATGTGACAGTGGTGGTGGTGACTGGTTCCATTTGAATGCCTATTGCTTTTCTCTCTTCTTTCTTTTTCTTTTTTTCAGTTTGTTTTGCTTTTGCTGTTTGCTTGTTTTTTTTTTTTTTTTTTTTTTTTTTCTCTTTTTGTTGTTGTTCTTTCTGTTTTTTTTTGTCTCTGCTTTCTTTACTTTTTTTTTTCTTTCAATTGAAATTTGTTGTCTGCTTTTTGTTGTTCTTCTTCCTATGGATGTTTTTGTCGTCGGTGGTGCTTTTATTGTTATAATTGCTTGTAAAAGTAGCAGCAGTAATTAAAAGCCCGTATTTGTAAGGAGAGCATTAGTAAGTATGATTATATGGCATACTTACAAAGTTGTCTCTAGTGATTTAATCACAGCAGTTCGTGGTATATTTTACTGATAAACATTGATTGTAGACAACAGTAAAGATACGCTTAGATATTCCCTGACACACATTGGCATATGATATGTTGCATGACCCACCCAGGTAAGATAAGCACAGACTCACCATACAACTCATCTGATGCAGAATATGAATTGACAAGAGAATTGCTGCCCCCCCCCCCCCCCCCTTTCCATCGTGTAAAATGTAAAATGTGTCCCAGAGCCTAATCATGTGTAATAGGATCAATGTATAGCATGAAACTGTGTATCAGAGTCTAATCATGTGTACAGGGTTCTGTGTAAAATGTGAAAATGTATCTTGAAGCCTAAACATGTATATAGGATTCAGTGTAAAGTGTGAAAATATGTCCCAAAGCCTAATCACGCGCATAGCATTTAGGGTTAAGTGTGAGAATGTGTCCCAGAGCCCAGTAGTGTATATAGTATTCAGGGTAAAGTGTGAAAATGTGTCCCGGAGCCTAATCATAAGATTCAGTGTCAAGTGTGAAAATGTGTCCCAGAGCCTAATCATGTATGTAGGAATCTGGGTAAAGTGTGAAAATGTGTGTGTCCCAGAGCCTAATCATATGTATAGGATTCAGTGTAAAGTGTGAAAATGTGTCCCAGAGCCTAATGATATGTATAGGATTCAGTGTAAAGTGTGAAAATGTGTCCCAGAGCCTAATGATATGTATAGGATTCAGTGTAAAGTGTGAAAATGTGTTCCAGAGCCAAATCATAAGATTCAATGTAAAGTGTGAAAATGTGTC
>JADBJO010002455.1:305000-307500 GCA_016801955.1 Conus betulinus
AGCAACCAAGGCCAGTCCAAGGACAGTCAGTGCACCATGCTGATTGGACGAGACGTGCTGCCCGTGCCGTCCGACGTGGGGTTGCGCAACGTGACACAGAGTTCGGCCTGCATTAACTGGATGCCTGGCAACAGTAACCACCCCCATGCCATCCTGCTGAATGGCCGGGAGGTCCAAATGGTCCAGCCTGGCGTCTGCAGTCATACCTTAACTGGTGAGTTGCATCCCTTTGCTGTCTGTAGTCATACACTAATTTGTTAGTTACATCCCTTTGTTGGAACTGTATGGGGACATGTTTACATCACACTCACACATGCAGGTGACCAAGAGTCAGAATTTTTTTTGTAAGTTTATTGTTCCATTTTCTTGATCCACATGAAGAATGGAATCGATCCACTTCCATGTAGGTCTGGTCTTCATGCCAGAATCATCAGTGTGCCCAGTCATAAATGGTGCTAACACTGGGCGACACCTGATGAAAAACAAGCATCAGATCAGATTTCACTTTTGTGAATGGAAAAAAAAAAAAAAAATTCATGCAAGAAATAGAGTTGATGCCATCATGTCCCTGTATTTTAAGGATGGAATTTGTCAATTTTGTCTCGTTTTTTTAAAGGATGGAATTTGTCCTTTTTTTTTTTTTCATGGAAAATGATATCTTATGGCACATATTTACACCCCTGAAAGTTGTTGTATTTGCCTTCTGCAGTCTTGGCTCCCACTTCACAAATCACAGATGTAAGTCAAATTTAGAAATGAGATTCTGCTAAAAAAAAAAAAATGTGGGTGCATTTCACAGGAGAAAAAAAATCAGGGGAGTAGAAAGGGGTCAGAAGAATTCATGGAGATCTAGTCATGTTTTTTTTTTTTAATGCTACCAGTGACACTGACATCACAAAATCTCACAGACTTCGTTGCAAGAGCAGGTAGTTGTCATTTTTTGTTGTAGGCCAATGAAGGTCATTCTCTAACATGGTGTATTGGCAAGAATTTACACATTGAAAGCTCAATGAAAAATGGTCATGTTGAGGTTGGACCAAAAAGTAGATGATATACCATTTCAAAAGCAAGTTTGAGTTTTGCTGGGGGAGGGATACTCCCTCAGAATTAGTGACTTTTGGTTGTGTTTTTTCAGTGGGACCACTGATAGCTAAAAGAATGCAAACAGATGCAGTGATTTGATAATTACTGTTGGTTTTATGCAGTTGATTTTGGTGTTTGCTTTGGGTGATGAGTGGACACACTGACAGTCTTTTGCACCTCAGAAGGATTTTAATGAAGGAAAGAATTTTCTGCCTGTTCTTTTTTTATGAGAAAAAAAGAAGTAAGGTAAGGCTTTTTTTTCCATGCTGCATCGTAATACTTAAAATGTATGTTCTGCCAAGTTCCATACTAATTAACTCGACTAGGAAGCTATGCAACTGATACAGCAGAACAAGGTGTGTAACTGTTGGGCTTTGTCAGTGTTATGTCAACTGTGTCAGATTTCGGAGTTTTTACCCTGTTATTGTTTGTATGTAGGTTGGTTTGTTTGTTGTTTTATTATTGTTTAGTATCTCTGCAGATTTTCATCAAAAGAATTTTCAGGACAAAAAAAGTGGGGTTAGGGATAGGAGAATACTGAAAGCTAAAGAGACACTTTGCTGGCCACTTCATGGACGTATATAGGAAACAGTTTCAAAGTTTTTAAACTGTCATAGCATTCTGATTGCCAGAGATGGGTCCATGTTTGGTCAGGAGGACATGCGAAAAACAACAACAGGAACAGCTGTATGGGAGTATATTTAGAAATCGTTGCATTCTCATTTGGATCAAATGGCAGGAAGAAGGAGGAGAGTGTAGAAAGTTGGCATGCCCATGTTCCAATGTGAAATAAAACAGGCCTGTTTTCTGAAAGATGATGTTTATAGCCCAGCCGACCGCAAAGAGCTACATCAGGCCTGTTTTCTGAAAGGTGATGTTTTATAGCCCAGCCGACCGCAAAGAGCTGTATCAGGGCTGTTTTCTGAAAGGTGATGTTTATATAGCCCAGCCGACCGCAAAGAGCTACATCAGGCCTGTTTTCTGAAAGGTGATGTGTTATAGCCCAGCCGACCGCAAAGAGCTGTATCAGGGCTGTTTCTGTAAAGAAGCTGTATTACAAATGAACACACAAGACAGGGTACAGAGTGACAGTTGTTCAATACATGATACAAAACAGACACGTGAATTATCCACAAATACGTCTTTGTCAGACATGACAAATAACAGACAAAGTAAGGGACAAAAACTCTGCTCCCAGACAGCTGTCAACAGCAGAACAGTAATTCAGAAACGCCCAAAGTGACATCTGTTTGTCTGCATAGCCATTGCCCAGCCTACAGCCGTATGGGGAATCTTGTTTGAGGCATTTTCCATGTCCTTAATTTGCAATGTCTGAAGAATTCCTTTGCTTCAAAAATTCACTTGTCTGTCAAGTCCTGTGCTTCCAAAAAGCACTGCTTTGCACCTTGTGTTGTGT
>JADBJO010002456.1:0-33165 GCA_016801955.1 Conus betulinus
CGTAGAAGGGAGAGTCTGTTACCTTTCTTTCTTTGTTTTTTGTTTTGTTTTGTTTTTTTAAATGCTGGCATAAACACAATCTAGCTAGAGAGAGAGAGAGAGAGAAAAGAAAGAGAGAGGAAGGAAAGAGAGAGAGAGAGAGAGCAAAGAGGGGACAGAGACGGTGAGACAGAGAGCGAGAATGAAAGAGAGAGAGAGGAGCCAGTCACCTTTGTCAGTGAGGATATGGATGACTCTCATCACCAGGTCTCCGACCCCTTGGGCAGTTCTCCACCAGAGTCAGCAGCTCGGGTGAGTCCATCCCCATGCCTTTCACCTGACAAGACCGTAACTTTAGGCACAGCCTGGTTATCATGTGCTTTGAACAGGGTCCCTACAGACTCCAAGAACAAAATTCAAGGAGTTTTCAAAGGAATGTTTATTACATTTCAAGGCTACAACGCTTGCGTAAAAATTGAAAAAAGAAATGGCAGTTTGATTTTTCTGCGTTCAGGTTAATGAAAAATTATTTAAAAACAAATTTTTTTACAAACATTGTCGCGATCCTGGATTGTCATCGGCTATTTAACCAAGGGAGATAATTTGTAACTTCATCAAAATTGATGAAGTTACAAATTATCTCCCCTGTTCAAGTAGCAGACGACAATCCAGGATCGCGACTATGTTTGTAAAATTTGTTTTAAAATAATTTTTCATTAACCTGAATGTAGAAAAATCAAACCGCCATTTCTTTTTGCCACATCAAAGATTTTTGGAGCTGATGGCTTGATTTTCAAAGGTTTTTCTAGGAGGTTTGGTCAACAGAACCAGATTTTATTGATTTTCAAAGGTTTTCAAGGCCTCAAAATTCACTGTCAGAATTCAAGGAGTTTCAAGGAGTATACAAACCTGGTTTGGACTACTGCACATAGGGTACTCATTAACTGCATCTGGAGTCTTTGATCAGAGACAAATTATTACTGCTAAAAACAAATTTATCCTGCCAAAACCAGTTAAAAGGCCATCTCAACTTTTAATGCCATTTCATTAGCAACTGTATTTTGTAACAAAAGCAAATTTCTCTGACATTCTTTTTTTTTTTTTTTAGTTTTGTTGGTTAGCTATTCACTTAAACAGTTGCCATGAATGTGATCACCGATCCGTATTGTCTCTTCCTTCCATATTTCCAGAATCAGTCAGAGAAGAGTAATGACAATAGGTACAAATCAAACATCTCCCCATGACACACTTGAAACAAAGGGTAGAAAGACTGCAGTACAGGTGCAAGCCATGCCTACAGTGCACATGTCTACAGTAAAGACAGATCATCAGTCTTTGGGCACTGGATAGTTAGTACTACATGGTTGTGTTTGAGACACATTT
Organism: Conus betulinus; assembly: GCA_016801955.1. NCBI lineage: Eukaryota > Metazoa > Mollusca > Gastropoda > Neogastropoda > Conidae > Conus > Conus betulinus. The sequence goes on from JADBJO010002456.1 coordinate 1,363, forward strand.
TTCAACCATACCTCCAGAATGATGACATGTGACGTTAATGGAAGACAGGCATTTGCATCGCTGGAGGAGGGTGTATGAGTAAAAAAAAAAAAAAAGAAAAAGAAAAAAAAAAAAAAAAAACAGAAAAAAAAAAAAAGGTCTCTAATTAACAGTGGCACATCAGTCATTCAGACTTTATAGGAGGCCTCAACAGCAAGACAAGAGAAGACAACCAGGACACCCACATCTGTCATTCAAACTTTATAGGCCTCAACAGCTAGAGAAGAGAAGACAACCAAGACACCCACATCAGTTTTTCAGACAGTAGAACAGCTTTCTTGTACTGTCAGGTTTAGGAATTTCTTGATATTGAAAAAAAGAGGGGGTTGGGGGTGGGAGTGGGAGGCAAGGAGGTTCTGCTCATCAGAGTTAAGGATCTTGTTGAAAACAGATCTGGTCAACAAATTCTTTTATAATCTACCGCTTTAATGAATGATGTAAAATTCTGATTCCGTGTCATCACCTTGTCGTTGCCTTTGTCATGGAACTGCAATAGGGTTTCCTAACTGAGCATTTGATAATTTTGAATATTCAAGAAAACAAGAAATCTTTAACAATATGTAGTCTTTATTCATCGGTTTTTACGGTATGCTTTTTCAATGTGTGTGTGTATTTGTATGCGTGTGTGTGTGAGTATGTGTGTCTGTGTGTGTGCATGTATGTGTGTATCTATGAAAGTGACCTATACTTTTCATAAATATTCTCTCCCTCCCTCCCCCAACTCCCACATACACACTAACTTTTCTTTCTTCTTTCTTTTTCAATTCTAGTGTTTCATATCATTTTTTTTTTTTCTTTCCCAGTTTTCAATTTTTCTTAAGTCATATACATGTAAAAAAAAAACCATGCGCAAACAAATCAACTCGAAGATCAGACCCCAGAGATTCTTCTGCTTCAAACGACTTACACTAAAAGCACTTCCTCTGATGATGCAACCACATCAAACAGTAATCCCCATAACAGTCCTAACACCCCACATAATAAACAGATCGCGTTTCAGACCAACTTACCGGTGCTTCCAACACCCTCAGAATGGTACGCTTGATGTCAGCTGACGTAGCAGTGTAGACATTGGCAAGCCTGGTAAGACAAAAACAAAAACAACTTGATGATACACTGTGCTCACACAATGTCAGTGACAAACATCAATGTCACATTACTGGATGTCTGATCTTTGTAAAGTTCCTTATGAACAAGTACAAGGCAGGTAACTGAAGCCCCGTATTTCAAAGTCTAAAGCAATGGTGTGCATGTGGAGGTGGTGGGTGTTTCTAAAGGTTTTTTTTTGTTTGTTGTTTTTGTTTTTCTCCTGAAAAGGGAGAGGTGTTGCTGGAGGGTGTAGCTGGAGGATCAAAGAGGTGTTTTTGGTTGTAGGGTATATGCTGACTGAGTATTATAAAAGTCAGGACAAAATACAACAGATCACAAAAAAAGGGGCCCAGATTGGGTGAAGAGGGTGGGGCGACTGGGAGCTGAGGAAAGAAAGATAAACAGCACAGCCATACATACAGAAAGTCAGCTGATTACTTTAACCACTACAACAAGCAGCAATCGAAACTGATCAAGGAAAACTCACTCATGAATAAGAGCATGGTTGCTTGGCAACAGTCCCAGGTAGATACAGGTGTGCTTTTATGGTCTCCTCTGTCCAGCCATCCGAATCAGCAGGAAAGCTGAAAGTACACCAGTTTTCCCCATTAACAATTCGATAATAAAACTGATGACCAGGTGTCACCACAGACCTAAGCTCCTCAATGTGTCCGTCATAAAGAGGACAAAATCATTTCTTTGTGTTGAATCTTTTAATCAATAGTTGGGGGAAAATTTATGAAATTGATATTTCAGTATTTTCAAGTGCTCTATCTCTAATCAGCTCAGAGCACTCAGAAAATGACAAATCAAAACTGTAGTACCCTCAGTAATATGTACACCCACACAGATACACATCTATTGATCTAAGCACAACCATGTAAGTGCACAGGTGTGTACATGACTGGATTTCTCTCTCTTTCATTCTGTCAGGCAGATAGGGTGAGGATGTATCAATGTATGTGGAGGCAAAGCTGTTAAGGACTACACTTTTGGCGTAGCACACTTCAATTAAACAATGCCATGCTGCTACACTTTGTGACAAAAAGCTACAAAAACAAACCAACCAACCAAAAACACTCACCGAGTTTGAGACATTCTAAATGGCCTCATCTTGGTTTCATTCTGGACTGTTTTCCTTTTTTTTTCCCCTTTTTATATGAAAAGGTCAAACACCATGCAGGATTTTAATCTCCTTTTGGAATGCAACACCTAAAATATGAAAATGATACATTTTGTGCATTTGACGACTTGGCAGATCTGTGGATGAGTTCATTTGTGTGTGTGTGTGTGTGTGCGAGTGTCTAGGTCTCTGTGTGTGTGTGTGTGTGTGTGGTGTGTGTGTGTGTGTGTGTGTGTAAAAAGTCTCTGTGTGTGTGTGGTATGTATGTGTGGGTGTTAACTGAGTTTGAATGAGCATGTATGTAATGTGTCTGAATATGTACATCCCTGCATGTGTGTATGTGCATGTGATGGAGAGAAGTAAGTATGTAGAAGCATTCAACTGCTAAATACCTTCCAATAAACCAATGTCATGATTTCTTTGCCTAAAAATATGAATCTGACTTCAAAAACCACATGGTTACACCCTTGAATCACACACACACACACACTCAGGCATGCGCGTGGTGCACACACACACACACACACCACACACACACACACACCCACACACCACAAGCTAAGAAAACGAAAATGGTTCCTGGACAGAAATTCAACAAAATGTTGACCTCATCCATAATAATCTCACCCCCCACCCCTCCTCTTCCATCGAAAACACACACACACACACCACACACAAAAACACACACATATCTATTACATATGGAAATTCAAATGTTAAAATTCCACCACAGTATGTTGACCTTCAATACTGACACACCACATCTTAAGTCAACTAAGTTGCTGACACACCACATATTAGCTGACCAAGCTGCTGCCACTACCACACCACATCTTAGTCAATTAAGTTGCTGCCATTCAAATTTAAAATAAGTTCAAATGCATCCAAGTTGTCAATCTAGTTGTGCGCCTGGGCCCATAAATCTTCCTCAGTCAAGCTGAATGGACTGTCCTCTTGTATCACTGTCCCTAACTGTCGTTGCCAGCCACAAGGAATGTAAAATATACAGTGATTTTTTTTCTCTTCTTGGTCATGATGAACCAAAAAAGCACCGAGAGCAGCTAGAGGAGACAGCTCAAAATGTTGCATCGCAAGGCTCTACGGTGACAAAATGCAGTCACCCTTACAGGGCAGCCTCAGGGTTACAAAGAGAAATGGTGGATAGGCCAATCAAGAGTTAAAATCCTGAACAAGGGAATCCCCAACCTGAAAACCTGATGGGATATTGCCATGGCTTTTATATTCCTTTTCCTTTTTTGAGTAGAGACATCTTCTCTCATCTCACTCTCTTTCACAACAGTATCTCACAGTGAGAGGCTAAAGCAGCTGAAACAGACTCACCGCCCATCCAGTTTTTGTTGTCAATGACTGGGTTTCTCAGACAGCAGCATCTTCAGCTGTTTGACTGCATACACCTGAGACACACCAACAGACAATCATGGGACAAATGGCATGTTAAAACCCAGCAAGTCATCCTGGACATTTTCAGTGTAAAGACAGGAATTTTACAACTAAAGTAGTTACCTATGCAACAAATGTCAATGCATCATCCCTACCTGGCAAGGACTAGCCATGCTATCAGGATTCTCCCTACCCTCCCAAAAAAAATAAAAATTGGGAGAGCAAGGAGCTAACTCCACTTCAATCCTCAGACAGGCCAGCCAGAGCGCTTGCCCCTTGTCGGGTTCACAAACATTGCGCCATGTTAGGACTAAGCACAGTTTTTGCAGATTTCCCCTGACTTAACAGGGAGGTAGAAAGGCATCCTAGTGTTTGGACAGGTAGGCATATCGTAAAAACTACCTTTAATGGTAAATCCCCCCTATCTGGCAACTGAGGCAAAGTTAGCTCCTTTCTCTCCCCAATTTTTTTTCTTTTTCCTTTTTTTTTTTTTCTTTTTGGAGGGAGGGGGGTCCTAATATGGTGATGGTCCATGTCAAGTGGGAAAAGGGCATTTGTTTGGACAGATGAATATGAAAAAAAAAACAACCCTCAAATGTCACTTGAATCAAAGATGTCAACTCTCCACACCACCCCATCAATCTCTGCACCAATGACAATTCACTACAGCACACAATTTTCCTTCTTTTCACCAGCTCATCAGTCTTTGCACTTGTTAACGGTCAACCATAAAATCTACGATAAAAATCTGCCCAACTGATTTAGAGTTGCGCCATAGACGGACCAATTAACAAACATGTGTGAAAATGATGCTCCCACAATATCTCCGCAACAGCCATGCAGCAAAAACCAAGTCAGTTGTTTCAGCAGAAAACATAGCCCACACAATCTTTTTTTTTGTCCTACTTACCTCGATGTGTGGCTTCAGCTGAACATTTCCATACAAGGTCTGAGCTGTCTGAATGGCGGATTACGTATCTGCCACAGAAGAGCACCATCAATAACTGTGATGATTTACTGATGTTTTATTGCAAAGACAAAGCAAATATACTTGCACATGGTATGCTTTGATTTTGTAACACAATATGCTTTCGTGGGAAACACTGATATAAATGAATTTTCTTCTTCTGGGATGAAGTTCATTACTTCTTTGAATGTACGCATCTTTTTGAAATGCAAATTCAAACTTCTCAGATTCCAACCCAATCCAATCTTGAAGAATTGTTTAGCCTGCACTTGTGTTTTCCCCCACTACTTAATGTTCACCAATCCATCTTGAAAGACCTCTTCCAATGCTGGAGAACTTCTATTTTAATATAAAACATTCCGAATGCGTGTGTGTGCGTGTGTGTGTGTGTGTGTGTGTGTGTGTGTGTGTGTGTGTGTGTGTGTGTGTGCGTGCACGCACTTGCAGGTGTGTGTGTGAGTGTGGTGTGCATATTTATGCATGCATGCGCATGTGTTGTGCATGCACGCATCAAAATGTTTTTAACCGATCACGGCTTATTTTAAATGTGATTAATATGCAAACTGCCAAGAAAACGACAGGCAAACAAATCACAAGACAAAACATGATGCATTTCAACCTCTAAGGTCTTCTTCAGGCCACGACGTACAAAACATCCAGGACAACGCCCAATCTTAAGCTGAAGTGAATGGAGATAAGTGATTGCTTCTTTCATTTTCGTGGTCCCGATGTGCTTGTGTATCTTGCCTGAAGTTAGATCTATGAGGTCGAAACGCATCGTGTTTTGTCAATTGTGATTCTTTTGTCTACGTTTTCTCGACAGTATCCCTATTAATTACATTTAAAATTTGTTTAGATTTTCCGCCTGCAGTTCGCCTCACTTTGCCACTAGATCCGATAGGCTTATCGAGAGAGATAGAAGGAGAGAATGTGTGTGCCCATGCATGGGTGGGGGCATGCAAACTATGTGGGTGTGCGCACAGGCATGCATGCAATGTGTCCACAGATAAACACATCTGCTTGAGTGTATTAAATGTCCTGTGCTGCGGCTGCGGGGGGGGGGGTGAGTTCACTACCTTCCAAAAAGGTGAGTACAAACAATCACTAAAGAAATCTTCAAGTTTTCTTCACAAAACAAAATGGAAAAACTGATCCAACATACCTAACTGGCCTTTTCCGCGTCACTTGCAGTGAAGGTCAACATGATGTCCAGGAAACCCAGTCTGTACTTGGGGCGCATCACAATCAGGCTTCGAAGAGTTTTCATCCCAGCTTCTGTCCTTCCTGTCGACCAAACTACGATTTGTCTTTTTTGAAAACAAAATTCTTTCTCAATTGGTTGCATTCTTCGTATGCATGACACTGAGAAATCCGAATATAAGACAGACCTGGAAAAACAGCATTCTCTAGCTGGTTACATCCATTCTTGACCACTCCATGTGTTGGAAATGCCGAGCATCAACATCCAAACCAGCAGCCAATCATTTAGCAGTATGAGGTTTGAACATATCAGGTGATAAAAAAAAGTTGCAGATTTCTTTAAAAACTTTGCAAGCCAGGGCTTTATAATTAAAATGTGTAGATAAAATCATCGATTTACCTCTAATATGAACTTTGATTAAACGTATATATCATCTGTTCTATAACTAGCCAGAAAATGAATCCTGAGAGACAGAGAGAAAAGAAATCCTTGATGAAAAATCACTGCAATGACAGCAGAATCGTCGAACCATCTGCATGGCATTGTCTGTGATGATAGGTGCTTCCAGATACGAGGCGGCGATGGGAACAGACTGCCCCAAAACAAAGGACCATACACTTTTTCGGCCAGGCATTAGAAATTTACATAATGGCGCCACGTTTCTACACAAAATAGCAAAAATATTAGTCAAAATGTTCATCATCTAAAAAACGAAAACAGCATGAAAAAACTTAAAATTCAAACCATCAATATGAACCACACACACCACTCACACATACACTTTTACCTGGTGCTTATTAATTAAATTAAAACAAATCATGTTTGCAAGAACACACTATGAAACTGATTTGCTACTTTAAAAACACACAGTTACAAAAACAATGATGGAAAATCACGTGGTGTGTGTTGGGGGGGAGGGGGGGCAATGTTGCTGGTGGCTATCAAGCAGGTGGACCTGGGTTGAGTTGGCTGATGGACCGGTGGCTCATTAGTCTGAGTCGAGATGTTTCAGATGGAACGAGTCTGAGATTGGACCCGCTGTGGTCGGGTCGGCATCTATTCAATTCATGGTTCTGCTTTATAGCTCAGCCACCCCAAAGGGCATATTAGGGCTTTCAGCCTGTCAACAAATCACTCTCTAAATAGATATTTGAGAAAAACTGTTGTCTGGGGTGGATGAGTCTGAATTGATTGCATTAGGTCTTGAGGGCAGGCTGGGTGCTGGTCCTGGGTGGATCTGGGCTGCACAGGGGTTGTTCTGTCAAGACCTGGGAGCAGCCGTATGATTTGAGATGGAGGGGTCCCTTGCTGGGCTGAGAGAGGTGCTGAATGGGACGGAACGGACTTCAGTGCAGAGGTCGAATGCAACGTCAGTCAGTCTGAAAACAAATGTTACCTGCAAAGTCTTCTACACATTTTGGCATTTTCACAGCTGTTGATTAAAACAGTCAAGTTACTGACCTTAAAACCAGTTGGTTCAGCTCGTTGGTGAATGTTGTATGGAAGGCATATTATGAATGATAGTTGACAGGGCAAGGACCCTTCAGACTTAATTGTGGGACAATGATGCAACTTTCAGTTAGTGTAAGACAGAAAATTTCTGAGTGCAGAAGCCGATACAAAAGCCTCGGAGAAAACTGATCAAAACCCACACCATAATCATCACCGTCCCACCCTCCCATTTGGTCCAGCCATTTCGACAAGCTTTGAGAACGACGCGTGAGACACATCGTTGGAGGACAGGTTTCACGGTTTTTGCATGGGTTTGGCGTGATGTGAAACCATGGCAGTAACATTTTCTACTTGGTACCGCCAGGAGAAGGCCAGGTCCATAGCCGGTAGCAGAGGTCTGAGTAATCTGCCCAGGAGAAACTGAGGAAGAAGGAGACCAAAAGCAAGCAAGGCCTGAGAACAACGAAACTCAAAACTTCCTGGTAACAGCGAATTCAGGGCATCACCATCTCACGTGCTCTTCAGAAAGGGTGAAAACTTAGATATCTACTTTGTACTTCACGCAGTTGATTTTCTCCACTGACCAAATGTTAACGGAGTCTGAGTTTCATAAGCACTGCATAACATAAGGTTCAAAAATAAGTCACTGTTTTATTGACTGTTTCGGTCAAGATCAACAAGGGCTAGTTCCCCAAACATACAAATCATGAGACATGCCTTGCATGCCACCACCTGACTCTGACAGAAAGATTCCACCACTGCTCATGACTGGTACTTACTGCCTCTCAAACAAAACGGCACCGCCGATACAGGTGTATGAGAGGTGACAGGGGACACCAGAATATCTGTTAGAAGACTCCCATGTACTATGGTTCAATGACCGCATTTATGTCAAAGAATCACAACTTTCCATGGGTTTTGGACTTAAAAAGCCTTGTGTTTTAATGGAGGCAAAAATTGCATGACAAAGTTACCTCATCTCAATTCATTCAAAAACACAGAGTTTTAAGAGTGTTCAGCAAAAAACGCTTCTCTGTCCATGCCAACACTACGAACCAAGTGTTGCTCTCGAGAATGAGTTCTTAATTACTTCAAGGTAATTTGTGCCGTATTTATGAACAAAACTCTTTCTAATTCACTGAAACAACAGGTTGTTGAATGCATCTATTACACCGTAGCTCATAACCAAAAACAAGCACACTCAGCTGCTGTAGGTCAAAAAAGACCCGAGGAAAATCACGAAGAATTCTGCGCTAGCACCCTCTGAACAAAGACACATATCACACATACAACACTGCACCCACAGAAGAGGCATCAGACGACAGTACGAGGCACAAGCACACCCATACTGTCCCAGTGAGGAGTATGCGATCAAAGATGGGACAGCATGGAATCCCAGATGTCTGCACAATGAGGCGGGTTGGAGGACAGCTCCAGTGTGATTCTGGCGCAGACCTTCCGTGAGCCTGGAACCTGGGCAAGCACAATAAGGCACACACAGTGCAAACACTTCTAGCCCACCATCAATCTCCAAAATCCCCAAAGTCGGAGTGCGGTAATGCCATGTGGCAGGGTATTTAAAATGGTCACACAGTAAAGTTCTCATCCATAGCTGATGCATTTTGTACTTATAGTGTTTTCAGTGATTCAGTTGGTGCGGATGATCTCTGAAGTTCTTAGGCTAGGGAATGACGAAAAACAACTAGCAAAGGATGCTGCTGTAATACAGCAGACTCCTGCCATACACACTGTAAAACATTGCAATGGCTCAGAAATGGGGAGTTGTGTATTATACTCCCTGTTTGGCTAGTATACTTACCATGTCAGACCATAGCATTAAACGGCTGTCAGTCAGCTCTGTCAGGCCGAAAGTTTTGTGGCGAAATGCAGTCATAAGGATAGTCACGTGACGCCCACCCTACTTCCGATTACGGAAGATGCCGAAGTCAGTGTACTGTACGTCATTCAATGAGGCTGCGCGCAAGGCAACCCCCAGGAACCTTGGCGCTAGCGGGGAAGGTAGGGCGGGCATTAGAGTCTGACATGGTAAGTATACTAGCCAAACAGGGAGTATAATACAAACTCCCCATTTTGGCGTCGTATACTATACCATGTCAGACCATAGCAGAATTTAAAGGAATAGGAGGAGGGCCGAGCGCCCTAATGGTTCCTGGGGTAGAACGATATGGCTGCATTGGCCGCCACAAATGAAATCCCTTTAGAACCATCAGCCCTGGTCATGCGGATGTCCCTTAAATAAAAGTTTATGAAAGGGTTCTCCGAACGCCAGTAGGCTGCCTCCAGGGAGATGGCGCACGGGGACAGAGTGCTGGAACGCTGGGGACGTGGCCAGCGCTTCTGACCTCATGGGCTCGGGGGGAAAGGGCTGGGAGGTCTTTTGTACGGACCTGGGCATAGGCAGATCTGATAGTATTGGATAGCCACCTAGAGATAGTGCCCCGATATGTCTTTCTTGTTGTTGGGGGTGATGGAAATAAGAAGGCGTCTCTGCGAGGAACGCCTGGGGCGGGAACGCTCCCAGTAGTATCTGAGGCACCTAGAGGGGCACAGGTCCATGTCCCCCTGCCACGCTGCTGCCTAAGATATCCGCTAGAGAGCGGATAAGAAGGGAAGGAGAGGGCCGTGCCCGGTTCCTGGTTCTTCGCTAAGAACTCAGGCAGGAACTTAAGCGAGACCGAGCCGTCTCTGTGAAAGGCGATGTCCCGAGGGTCCCCTGAGGGCATGAATCTCACTTCGCCTTTCTGGCTGAGGCCAGGGAGAGAAGGAAGGTGGTCTTGAAGGAGAGAAGGTCAAAGGGAAGGGAGCGGAGGGGCTCGAAAGTGGGCCGCCGAGCTGTCGGATGGTGGTGCATTACGGCCGATCTGTAGCCCAATGGAACTAGCAGAGAGCTTTCGAGAGGACGAAAGGGATGGGATAGGAAACCTTGCCTATCTGGATGTTGGAGGGGTGGAGGTAGGGGACCGAGTTTAGGCTGTGCACCACGTGACCCATCTCTCCCATCGGTAATTGTAGAGGGACTCGGTGCTGGTCCTACGTGAGGCCGGGCCAAGTCCCGTAGTCCTGCGATGTGCTCCTGCTGCTGACAGGGTGTCTAGGACAGACCGGGGTCTGTCGGCTGGGGGGCGGCGGGGACCGGTGGTCGCAATTTGGCTGGCACAGAAGCCAAGTGTTGTAGGCGAAGCATCTGGGGGTTGGAGTGAGGGAGGCCCGAGCGAGGTTGTCTGAGCAAGTCCCACCGAGGGGCTAGCTGGAGAGGGGGAAACGTGTAGTGTTCAAGTGCTTCAGTTGTTCGGATGATCTCTGAAGTCTTTTAGCTAGGGAAATGACGGGACAGACAACAGCAAACTAGCAAAGAGGACATGCGTTAATACAGCAGACTCCTGCCATACACACTGTAAACATTGCAATGGATCAGAAGGACCATTTTGTTCATCCGACAGTTTGTACATACTCTTGAACTTCAAACATTTCGGTGACAACTGGCCAGCTAGATGTAAGAAAAAAATGTCAAAGGCAGGGCTAATAAAAGCCAGCTCATAGATAGTGTCTAAAAAAAATTATGACAGGGATGGGGCAGCAATAAAATACTCAAACTGCGGTGTAAAGACATATTCTAACCACCTAACATGATGCCTTACAGTATGTTTCTTCCGTTTGGTTGAATGCAGTACATTCTGTTAGTGTGCTTGATAACTAGACTAGCATATGGAAAAAAATAACAAAACTATTTCAAGGTAGTTTCTTTGTAAAAATACCATTTCTATCAACCAAAATTCAACAACTCCGATGAACTCACAGCTGGGGGCGCCATAAAATTCAGCTGCTACTTTCTTGCTTTTTCAAACGGATTCTTCTTCAGGCTCCGCTGTCGTCATTCCTGTAACACATGCACAACAAACAAATAAAGATTCCTACATACTTGTCACAAATCAGTTTCACCAGCAGCAAAATACGGCACAATTCAAAATCAATCTAACATGTTCAGATTTGCCCCAGAAGCTGTATGCATATCCACTTCGTACACAGATGTTAGTCTATTCCCATAAACAACAACGACTTCCATGAAAAACTAGTGTCTATGGACCAACGAGATAAGACATGATTTTACCCACAAACAGTCCCCTGGATGAGCTGCTTTGGGGAGGTGCCTCCATCATCATATGCAGGCGACGGTGGCGAGGGATCGAGCACCCTCGGTTTCTTCATGGCATCGAGATGGGCACAGAAGACAATAACGTTTACTGACGTTAACATCATTATTTCACTCTAATCATTCGTGGTGAATAATTCAAAAAAAAGTAAACAACATACACTGTAGTCTGAATTGTTTCTCTTACTGACACAGACGGCATTTATCTGTGACACCTATGTTAATCAAAGCATGCAAACAAACGCTTAAATAAATGACAAAGCTGCCTGTTACCTTGTGTGTGCGTGGCGTACGTGCATGTGTGTGTGTGTGTGTGTGTATGTGTGGGTAGGGTGTGTATGTGTGTCCTGTGTATGAGTAATATTTGTTGTTGAGATGCGCCTTTTCGCTGTGTGGTGTAACGCGCAAAAGTGACACATGTAAGCGTGCATGTTTGTGTGCGGCATATGTGTGTGTGCGTGCATGGTGTGTGTTTTGAGAGTGTGTGTGTGTATGTGATGAGAGTGTGTATAACGTGCGTGTGTGCGTATGCGTGCGCGCTACATGTGCGTGGAGTGGTGTGTATGGGTGTGTATGGCGTGTGTGTATGGTGTGCATGTGTGTGTGTACCTGTGTAAGCATGTGCTTGCGTGCAAACAGAAAAATAGGAAGAGTGAGACAAAGAGGAAAGAGAGATAAACACAGAAAGTTAGAGAAAAGAGAGATAATAACAAACACACACACAGCACACGTACAGAGAGAGAGGAGACAGAGACAGAGACAGAGAGGGAGGGAGGGATTTCTGACCTAGAAGCAGCGATAGGGAAAAATCACCTGCAGTTTGAGCTCCTACCCATACTCCTTTCCCCATGCCAAGCCATGCGTAAGCTGAAACTGATGGCCAGCAGACGTGAGACATGTTTGATTTGAGCACCGGTTTGTGCCCCGGCAGCAGAGCAATGGGGGGGTAGGTAGGACTGGAAAATGAGCTGGCATGGTTCAGGGTACATCACCTGTATGGCATGCCCATGACAAAGGTACGAACAGCATTAACAAGAAGGTTGTAGAATGGGGAAAAGCTCAGCTATGGCACGCAGCTTAGAATTGTAACCAAAATTAATGATGCGACATAAATAAACACATGAATCACTTCAAAAATGATAAAGAACGCATTACCACCTCATACAAAAAGATTCTGAAACAAAACAAACACTATGCAGATTATGATTAAGACTGATAAAAACTGTAACCTTGAAACTGTCTGACATGTCTCGCTAAATATGATCGACACGGTGATTGTTGTTGAATTGGTGAATGTAGAAACAACAGCATTAAATGCTAGAAACAAAAAAAAAAAAAAAAAAAAAAAGCAGAAAAGAAACTAATGAACACAGCATACTTTAAATACTCATCGAGGGAGGTGGTGGGGAAAATCTGACAAGGACTTTAGAAAGAAAATCACATTTCTATTGATGAAAAAACACACCAACTCCTTTTTTTTAACAATCAATTCATCATGTCTATGAAACATCCTCAATACAATACAATAAAGACTGTGAAAATATGAAGCAGAAAAGAAAGAAAACCCGTTAACTTAATGTACCGGAATTGACATCCTTTGCTGGAACGTCTTATTCACTTAAAAACAAAGTACCCAGTTTCAGTACCATCCTGGCTGGCACGCCCCCACCATCTTGATACTGAGAAGAACTTAAAAACGTTCTTAAGTAGACCAAGTAAGGACTCGTTCTGGAGCAAGCAATAACCCAACCAGTGCTGATGAAGGCTGAGAAGACAGAGTCGGCCACGTGTTGCCACACTCAGTTCTGGCACACAGCAAGTCTCTCTCCCAGCAGTGCCCCTGTCAATGGCCCCGTTTCTTTTTTTTTGTCGCTGGGGTTGCTGTTTTGACGGGTTTTTATTTGCCAGAGCCGACCACCCATCGGTGTTTGTCCATGCCGATGTTCATCGTAATCGTCAGCCCTAGTGGAGGGCACTTCAGTTTAAAACAGTACAGTTGCGAAGGCTAAACTCGCTAAGTAACAAATATGAAACCACAGCAATGATTTAACGTGATTATTGTTAAATCTATTCTGTTGTTGTTTATCATTTTTTTTCCTTGAATTGTTGGTACATGGAGTTCATAATGAACAGCCTGGTCAGTCCCGGATAAGTCTTGATGCACTGGTCAGTGTGTGTGCTATGCATAATTTTTTCTTTGGTACTTTATAAATTTAAAACTTAAATAGATATTGTTATACAGATATTTTTATTTCTAGGCATAATCTGCCATGCACAATATTTTGTCTCATACCAACAATCAGATGGCACTCTTTCCTCTAGTACACAACGCCTTAAAACATAATCATGGTGAGAGAAGTTAAAGCAAGGACAGTCAGCAAAACTGAACCCTACTTTGCAGCCTCGGGTAGTAAGACGTGTCTCCATCTGGCTTCTTTCTTGATGAAGGGTCCCGGCTCTTCTAGTTTCCTCTTTCGACCCTAGTCACGTTTGAGGCATTTGCACCTGGTTGTCTGTAGATTTATAATTGCCAGCTGTAATTAAATACCAGTCAAAAATTACCTATTATGGCAGAAAAGAAAATTTTACTTTTGTAATTAGTTAACCACCAGCTAAACGTACTCACAAAATACAATATAAAACTATATGACTTAATTTTTATTCATATTTTTTAACATCCAGCCAAAACCTAAAAGAAACCGCTCATCCAGGGCCGTCACCTTGTTGAAGTCAACTCTCCCAAAGCTGTCACACCACACACACTCTCTCTCTCTCTCTAAAAAAAAAGAAAAACACGCTGCAATTACTTTAAAATCTTCTCCATAAAATCTCAGATCCGATGATAATGTTTATCTCTTTCACGACTCATCATCACACACAACAAATAAAAACCCAAAAAAGATAATGCCATACATGATGCCAACATGGATAGTCCATAAAAAATCAGAAAAAACAGAAAAGTAAGCTGTCAAGAAACAAGGCAACAAAACTAAATACAAACACAATTGTCTTTCTTTTTTTTGTTTATATATTTTTCAAGCAGCAAGGAAGGGAAAGAAAGAAACCAAATTATAAACAAGAATGTACATGTGATTATGGAAACTGATGTCATACAAATGATGTCATTTGATAGCAGTTCTTCTCACCTCTGACTGGGACGCCCCCAGATCTGTGAGGAGGGTGGTGATTGAGGTAATGAACTCTGCAGACGAGCACCGTGACGCCAACAAAGAACATAATCTGCATTCTTGAGGTGTTTACGCACGCTGCTCACTGAGAAAACTTGGCCAGGGTGGGGGGGCCAGATTTTGGGACTTGACTGTGGGTGCACATACACCGGACCGAATTGAAAAAGAAATAAAACAAAAAACAGATGTCACAAGGAAACTAATGCATGAAAAACATGATACAGCCTCAACTGATGATTAAAGAAATTATGCCAGTTATGCTGATGTGAGAAAAAAAAAAAAAAAAAAGTATTTGTTAACAGTTATACTTACGTACCTGTCCAAACAAATGCTTTATTCCCACTTGACATGGAATATCTTATGTATTAGCATTAACCCCTAAAAAGTAACAAAACTGGAGAGCGTCTTAGGAAGGAACTTTGCCTCTCAGGTCCTGCCAGAGAGTGATCGCTCTTGGTAAAAGCTCAAAGCGCTGCACCATTTTAGAACTAGTTCAGTTTTGGCACCTTTCTCAAACAAAACGGGGGAGGGGAGGGTAAGAGGGTAGAGGCAGGGTCTCTGAGTGTTTTTGGACAGGGAAGCGTATTGTTTAAAACTACTTTTAATCATAAAATTCCTTTTTCATTTTTATACTTACCTGTCCACCCAAATGCACCCTGAATATAAAAAAAGAATGGTGAATATGATTGAGAAAGATGATGGAAATTGCTTAACTGAAGTGGGAAACTTGCCTCTTAATTTAAGATCACCTGTCTTGACATCATTCCCTTTCTTCTTCTAATTTACTATGAACACATGCTTTGCACCCTGTGCCTTCTTTTTTTGAGAGGTTCAAAGGCTTTAAGAAAGGTCTCCTTAAACAGTTTTTTTTTCAAGCAGGCAAATGCATCCTCTCTTCCTCAACATCTGAGACATTTTGAATTATACCTTCACTGCAATGGTCTGGAAACATCTAGGTCTTTCCAGCCATGATCCACCAAGGCTTGTCTTTTGCAACAGAACAATGTTAGTCGAATGCACTCTAAGGAGGCCACTAAGATTATCACACTCATCATCACTCTTCTTCAGAGAAAAAGGCGTTCCTTGGGGGGTTGCAGCAGAAAAGGGAGCTGTGCGGGAGGGTGGGGGGGGGGGGGGGATGGGAGGTAGGGAGGGGGGGGGTGGGGGGGGGGGGGGGGGGAAAGGGGGAAGGGAAGGGAGGACCCGGGGCCCAGGGGGGGGCGGCTGGAGGGGAGGGGTGATGGAAAAACAGGGGTCCAAAAACAGTTTTGCAAGGAAAGAAGCGCATTCATCCACTAGGGAAAAGGAGGACGCAAAGGAGGAATCCCTGAGTAGGTCCAGCATGGTACAATGAGCTTAAGGGAAGCCAGAAAGGTGGGGGGAAGGTGCTGGAAGAGGTCCAATTGAGGGGGGTGAGTGAAAACAGGGAGTCCGGGGGAGGGGGTCACATTCGGATGTCACGGGAGGGGTTTGGAACTGAGAAGCACAATTAGAGACACTGAAGCTCCTCAATGGGTGACAATGATTTTTTGAAGAGTTTAGAGGATAATTCCCCCCCCCCCTAATTTATGCGATGTTCTAGGCTAAATGGGAAATAACATTTTTGTTTTTGATAGTTAAGTATCGTAAGAAAAAAAAAAAAAAAAAGGGATTTTAACGTGCTCTTACTGTGTTCCATGCCAAAAAAAAAGGTCTTGGAAATCAAACATTTTTCGAGATCTGCTTCACAGCCACTAATTAATATGGAAAAAAAAAAAAAAAATCAACGTTCATTACCATGAAGGGCCCTTCATGCAAACTTCTCGGATGACTTGATCTCACCCAAAAAATGTGGTGACCCAATGTGGTGTTGTGCGCTGCTTTGCAATGTTGGTTAATGGCGCCACATGACAGTCATCAAGTTGATACTGCACGCATAACAAACAAGCAGTAAGAAGGGGGGACACAAAAGCAGCATAGGCCAACCTAGGAGAAAGTAATAAATCAAGCCACGAAAAAACGAAAAACACTCCACAGAAATGATCCACCCAGTAAATCCAGCAATTTTCAAAGGTAATGTTTTGCTGCCAGATAGCTGGGCTCAAATTAGGTCAAAAGATTTCATCAGTCAGCTGAGACCCCTTTTTGTTTTCTCTGCTTTGTTTGTGTTGTGTTTTTTGACTTTTTTGTGCTTTTCACCTGACATCCACTTCACTAGCATAACTTCCCACCACTGACCAATCCCTGCTTCCCCATATACAGTACCAACCCAAATAACGTAGTCTTTAATGCAGTTTCCACAAATCGGTAATAAACCAGGTACCATTCAATATCAGCGTCTCAAGAGGCAGCCACAGAGAGAGAAGACATGCTTCGCTGCTACCGAGTCACCTTCAGTGGCGCTCAGAGGGAACTGTGTTCTGTCAAACACAATGCAGGGACATTACCAACCACACTCAACCCCTTACGGACAACACCAGTAACGCGTATAGATAGAATACGGACCCTGTTCTTAGATTCACGCCCACTATTTTGTCATCAATGCATGTAAGTGTAGCATGGTAGCTGTGTGTGCATCGAGATGTGCTGCTAGATGCAAAATGCTTACATGCATTTTACGGCAGTATGTACTTATGGCTCTAAAACTAAATCAAAACAACCACCACAATGCACACAATACACACATGCAGTAGAGAGTACACATATTTTTGACAGAAGATTCACATTTTCACATGAAAAAAAAATCACAGGAAATGGAACCAAACAATTACAAACCCCCAAAACAAAAAGAAAGCATGTTTACAGCTTCAAGTCATCATATGACATAATCAGTACCACACATATCAAATCACAACAGGTACATCAGTACCACATTATACCATCATCATAGAGTACACGCAGTAGTCACTTATATTACTGGACCCCCCCAGTCCCAGCTGGCCTGTCACTGGTGTTGTTCTCACCTGGATATATGTGGAGAGCCCTGGAACTGAACCCCGACTGAGGAAGAGGTTCTGGCCTTCTGTCTCCAGCTTTTCATGCATGCGCACACAACCGGTTGTTTTTCGTCAGCTGGGTGCCAGAGAACAATTCCTCCCTGCTTGTTCGGCACATCACATTCCTGCAGATTAAGATACACAACACTGTGCTGCAGCAGTGGTTTGCCAAAAACTTTTGGCAGTTTGTTTGTTTTTCGCATGGTACAAGTACAGAGCATTTGTTACTGCCCACTCAAAGTGATGTGCAACTGCCAGCCATTGGGTTATCACACTAGGATTGAAAAATCCTCATCAGGTCACTCTGAAATTTACTTATGTTTTTTTTTCCTTTTAAACCATTCGTTTGATTATTACTTACACCAGTTCTCAGCAAAACCTGAATCTAAGGGATCAAAAAACGCTGTGGGATTCAACAGAGTTGGCATATATATTGTTTTAGGTTTTTCAGTGAGGTGAGAGAAATGATTAGAGTGCGTGCATGTGATGTGAGGTGAGGACGTGCTCGTGTGCGTGCCGCACGTGCGCGTGCGCGTGCGTGCTAGTGTGGTGTGGTGTGTGTGTGTTACTGGATGTGTGTGTGTGCCCGTGAAAGAGGAGAGAGAGAGAGAGAGAGGAAAGAGCCCGAGCAGAAAGAGAGAGAGAATAGAGACGAATATGTTGCACTGTGAGCCAGTGTACCACTGTTGACTGACAGGAGAACTGGAGACGAAGGAGCACAGACCAGCATCCAGGTTGTGACCTCCTAGGTAGATATGTATATATTTTGACAAACATGATAATTCCAAAAAAGTAAAGTAGTAAAATATAGCCTGCAGCTTGTTATCCAGGCATATCATACACACATAAGAGTGTCAATAAAACAGGTCATCTGTAGTTAACTTGCACACTCTGAAAAATAAACGGTGACAAAAGATCAACACATTTCAAATGTAACACACACACACCACACCACCACACACACACAAACACACAAAACACACACACAAAACACACACAAACACACACAACACACAAACAACAACACACACACAAACTTCACACACACAGCACCAACTTCTCAACTTACAGACCCCGTTTTCTTGGACAAAGTCAGTGTCAGTCCTTCCATCAGTTTCACCACATGAGTTCGAATTCTGTAAAACAAGCTCATCTCATCAAATAGTTCTATAGGCTACTTTCTTTACTTCAAAAGCTCAAGAAGTTGTTTGATGACCTTTATGTCATGTAGTCAAGACCACTTCTTTCAACGACACCACTGTGAGTCTAAGCAACAAATAATTAGCATATTATGAATGCCACTGATCACTGGTTTTCATTTTCAGTTTCTAATAATAATAATAACATACCCACTTTAGTAAGCGCTAATGCCATAACATACCTTTTTATAAAAGCGCCTTGCCAAAAGGGTTCTAGCGATGCCCAAGAAAACCATTGTACACATCATAATTCAACCTACCTTTATCATCACCCATGCTTATACATGAACACATTTTCACAACCATCCACATACCCCACCCACACACACACCCAGCCACCAAACCCACCACCACCACACACCACCCCTACACCCACCCCCCCCCACCCCCCACCTAAGACCCCACATTCTGCCTCCCTCACATTGCGCCAGGGGGGCCCGGCCCCCTTACTGACCCATTGTACCTTAATCCCAACCCCCCCAAACCAGCCCTGTTCCCCCCCTGGAAGGCACACCTGAAGGCACGTCAGCCAACCCCAGACCCCGAGAGTCACACGATGCCCCCCCCCCCCCCCCCCCCCCCCCCACCAGCAATCAATTGGCAGGGGGGGGAAGGGAAGATATTACTTGCAATACTTATGAAATAGAATATTGTCAACTGAGGATGGACTTTCCTTTTAAAGGCACGCAAGACAGCAAGAATGTCTCAGTGCAATGGAAGACCGGGGAGTTCCAACGTTGTGAGAGAAAATGAAACAACCAGGACGTTGAGTTTGAACATCCCTGGCTAAGCAGGCTGGGAAGGAGGGGAAGTAAAGAGAGAACGAGAGAGTGAGAGAAGACAGAAGGGAGCGAGGAGGGAGTGGAAAGTGCGAGATGGAATGTAATAAAAGGCCCTAATAAGTTCAGACAGACAAGAAGGTGCTGATCCAGTTTATTTCTGGAACACATATTTTTGTGTCCACTACATCCAATCTCATGAATCTGATACAAATTTGATACAACTATTAACTTCTAGAACTCAGCAGTTCCCAGCATTCTGCGGTTTAGTCAAAGCAAAAGAGGCAAAAAAAAAACTCCTGCAAGCCTCTTCGCTCTGTTCAAACGTCATAATCAAAACAAAATTGCTACCACTGCATCTCTAGAACAGAATAAATGAAACCTTTTTAACTAGCTGAATGCAGTTAAACAAACAGTAGTGAATTCACACAAAGTGTGCTTTTGACATTATACGCATGTATAGTTATCGGGGACTAGTGAAAATTTCCAAGTTTCAACTGGTAACTTGATGAATAACATAAAAAAAAGACAAAACTGCTACTGCTACTCACCCATCATTGTCAGAGTCAATAAGCTCAAGAAGACCAGACTTGATTCTGGTTCACTTGTTCCCACACTACATTCATTTCTGGGCTCACTGTCTTGGCTTACTTATCACCTGCCAAACACAATCACATCAGTCATGCACACATGTCTAATTGGTGTTCAACAATCCATTCATTTCAAAGTTACTAGGCTTTCATTTAAAACTCAAGGTGGCAAAAAAGCTCATGCAAAAAAAAACAGCCCTGGTTTTATGACTGTGTTGTAGAGAACGCATAGCAGAACTTTCTCCCCCCCCCCACCCTTTCCCCCAACACACACCCCCCCAGTCCAGCAAATCACCATTCCTAAACTGTATTTCAAAAGAAACTTCCATATACAATCAAAAATATAAATAGGAAACATTTGAAAAAGGAAATATCTTAGCACAAAACAATTCAGCTTCCATTTTCCAACATTTCATCCTTTATGAAAGGATAACTCTTTTTACGAAGGGGGCAATGATTTCTGAACCCTGTTTTATGATTCTAAACCATAACTTGGCCAATGTTTTTTCATTAAATGATTAACTCAAAAACAAACGAACAAAAAATTACCTGAAGGGCACATCTGTACAACCCCCGAGAAAGGACCAAAATGATTTTCTTTTGGACATTAACATTGTCATCTTGAAAGAAGAGCATATATAGACGGCATCACCCCGGGGCAGGCAGGCATGATCTTTTTTTACTGTTCAAGGACATTCAAAAAACAAAATCATGACATCGGGGAAAAAAAATGAACTGCTTTCAACACACTGGACACCAGTTATACCCAAAAATCAAGCAATCTTGCAAAAGTAAACAAATAATAAACTAAACATTTTGGTCAGTTTCATCACTTTCAGGGGCAAACAAATAACATACATTATAAACTGTTAAAATTACAGTCAACATACAAGATATATATAACCACACTGTATGCAAGTTAACCCTCACAATAGCCATGTAAATATTTGCAGGAGAAGGAGTTACCATGCTCACAGGTTGAACATTCCATCCTCCAGCAACAGCAATGTCAACACAATCAAAAAGATAAATTTTATCACTCCTGAATGTCAAACTAGGATTTCTTCTTGCACAAAACGAGGTCATACAAACCAACAACTTGATTCAGATTTGTAAAGTAAAAGGAAAACTAAAAAAACCTAATTTTTACTAGCTCAAAACTGAATTTAATCCGACTATACACTACAAATTTACATTGCAAAAAACTGAATCTGACCAACTGACCAAGGCCTTTCCTCCCGACCCCACTTAACCTCCAAATGAATGACGCATTTTCTAACATCCACAGATCGGTCCAACATCTGGAAAGCAAATGACATCGTTCCGCCAGAAGTTTGTCCAGTAATCAGGATCTTTGGAGTGATCATTTCCTGAACCCCGTGAAAAGTAAATTAATGGGTGTACAAAAAAAAAACAATCTGGTAGTTAGGTCTAATGTTTTTGATGTCATAAACCTAACTATATCTACATGTAAAAAAAATTGTAAGGCTGCTTTGACCCGGGATTCTCGGAATACTATGTGCATGTGTATGTGCAAATGTGCAGGCCATACTACTTTATGTGTGCGTTTCTGTGTTATCGGGGTGTATGGTTCTTCAATTTCGAACGGTTATCCACATTACTCAGTGATTTCAGAATAACGTTTTCCGACATTAAGAATGATAGAAATACACAATGCCAAACAACTTTGTAATAACAGGTGTGAAGGCATAGCAGTAGCAATTTAATGTATATAGAAAACTAAAATCATACCAAAAACTAAAATTCCTCATTTTCAGAAGGAAATATCTTATGTGACAAGTTTGGTTTAAAACCTCTTCCATGGGATGGATAACACGGACAGCATAGGCCAAAAAAAAAACGTTTTAACAGCTTTGATGAAACTGTGTGAACCAGACAAATCGCATGTATCTTTTCACAACAAAAGCATGTAAACTATATTTGTGAATTTTGTTTTTTGCTGCTGATTTTGTTTCAAAAGCAACTAGTTTGGAAGGGCCTATTATCACAGACAAATGGATAGCTCTAGCATAACACAGATGTAAAGTAGAACACATCACTGCCTCACATAGGTTAGCAAACCGCAGATGGTAATGTTTTCAGAGAATGCCTTTGTAGTCCTAACTTTGTTCCTCAAATTCTCTTTTTTATTCAAAACATTTTTAAACCACCAAAAAAAAGAAAAAAAAAAAACAGGGAAAAAACACCCAAAAAAGAGAATGAAAAACAAAGAAAAAAAAAAGCTAAAGAAGAAAAAAAAAAAAAAGCCTCTGCATCTATGCATGCATAATGTTTGGATGTGTGCCTGAAGAGGTCTATTCAAACAATTATCTTTCTGCCAAATCACCACCATCAATCAAAATTACAGGTCCAAACACAAAATTGGCCAAAAGATACCCAAAATTTTCACCTTCTCATTTACCTTACCTTTTTTACCATGGAAAATGACCAAACAGATCAGTATATGCATTGCAACCTAAATTCAAAAATTTTTAAAGGTTAAAGGCAATTTGTTGTAAATCTGATCCAGGAATCCATTAGGCTTTAGAATTAAAACAAAGACAGGAACTACTGACGGAAGATATGAAGAATCCTGGAGACCTACCAAAAGCTACCTCTGAATACCGGACATATAGTTTGTACACTGCATAGTTGCAGCATCCTAGGGGATGGTGTAGTTACAAAAACAAAATCTACAATTACATACCTGAACCATCATGAAAAATGTAAAAATCTTCGAAAAGTGCTTTCTCAATTTGCTCTAGTCTAACAATAAAGAAAGAAACTACAGAGCAGACACTATCCTGTAAAGTTAATAGCTAGCAGTGATTATTATTGCCAGGAAACTGGAAGGGTTCAGATTCAGTGTAAAAACTAGTTTCAAAAGATTTCCCTGTGGGTCACAATGACCCAAAAGGTATTAGTAGATCACACTTTAATAACTGCTAGAAAATGTACTGAACACACAGACACACACAACCAGACACACACAACCACACAAGCAATTTGATTGGCCATGTTTCTAAAAACATTATGAAAAGTTTATGTGCTTTTTTTTAACACATAGATGCATGGTGGGGTCGGATAAAGGTGTTTTTCACATAAATGCTGTTCAAGTTGGTGATGGTGTACAGGAAAAATCATTGCACACAACAATAAATTTAGTGATGCACTGGCGCTGAAATCCAGAGTGGTAATGATGAGAACGTAAGTCTTAGAGACAGTTCATTTGTGCGTAATAATTATCATCACTGTTTAGAATGACAGAGGGAGACTAGAGAGAGAGAGAGAGAGAGAGAGAGGGAGAGAGTGAGGTGAGAGAGAGAGAGAGGACAGACAGACAGCCAGAGACAGAGAGAGAGAGAGAGTACGAGCATAAAAATAGATCCTTCTCATTTACGGTGAATACATAGCATCAATATTTTTCATTTCACTTACCTGTCTCAATGTGATACTTTTGTCAGAATTATTAGCATAAGAGCGATGCCTGGTTCAGAAGACAGTCAACCACCTGTCAAAACAATACATGTTAACCAATTTCATTTTCAAATGAGATATTACTTACTCAAAGGATACTACCTAGACAACCCTTAAGAGAAGCTAAACTCCTGGCACGATGCCGTGTATTTGCTCCACAGCCCAAGTTCACATTTATGATACTAAGATTAAACAGTTTGATAGTACAAGTTCTGCAAGAACTCGCTCGGCATTGAAAAACCAATCTAACATTGACAAACGTTCGTATCACGAAATTTAAACAGTAGAAATATTTTTGCTTTTCGAAGTTCTGAAGCTTTTCAATGTATATAATTTGTAGTTCAATGGAAAGTTTTTTGTTCAGCAGCTAATCATCTGACTAGTTATATTCATATACATGGAAATAATGGACTGCATTAATAAACAATGATTTTGTTGGATTTTATAAAAAAGCTATATTCAAAATTAAAATCTGTGCCCCCCCCCCCCCCCCCCCCCCCCCCCCCCATGTCACTATGTACCACCAATTCCTGACAATGAATGAAATGATGTTTCATAATTTTCTTGTTCAGTCAGATGAAACAAACTGATCATTGCTTGTTCACACTGTAAATGAAATAGTTTTGAGTTCTTATTAAAAAAAAAAAAAAATAAAAAAAAATAAAAATTACACACACCTATAAAAAAACACATGCCTAATAAAAGTACACATAAACACAATGTACATACATGCAGATAAAACGGCCATTTTCACACACAGTTTACAAAGTTTCTTCACAAAGTGTACTTTTTCCATCTCTAAAAAATCTCTGTTTAAGTTTAAGTTTTTTTATTTGAGTTTCATCCTCCATTCTATTTCAATGGCATTGCACTCGTGCATCTCATTCCAGCTCTCCATCCATGACCACACACTGGCCCATCCTGCCACAATCCTGGCAATCCGCTGACAGCAGTCAATGTCAAGAGGCAAACCCACTAGAGAAGACAGTGCATACTACTGCCGAGTCATTTCGGTGCTGGTCAGTGGTGGCTGTCATGATCTAACATATGCAGGGTACCACCTACTAATGACAATACGATGAATGGTCAGTGTCAGAGCCAGTATGAGTGAGCTTTCCTCATGAACCACCACATTTGTCTAACAACAGTCCATTGATTTGCTGATACCGTTAACCAAACTTCATGAAGGGCATAGATACAGAGAGGTAATAAGAACAAAAGGTCACAATGAAAGCAGGGCATCAAGGGCCACAGAACTTGAGACATATTTGTTGATCCATGAGATGTAGGATGATGCCCATGATACAAAGGATTTCAATACAGGCCTCAGACTGCATCACAGGGCTGTAGTCTAACGCTTAATTTCATAATTTAGACCCAGCATCAACCAGGCAAGGTGGTCAGGAAACTGTCAGCAACATTTCGAAAAACGTATCCATCAAGTCATTGAAACTCAGTTGTGTGGTCCCTATCTTCCCACTGATCCCATAGGAAACTCAGCTCTGGGTAGGAGCCAGTTAAAGCAGAAAAATCCACAACAGGCATGAGATTGAGCTATTGTGTTTTGGTCTGAAAAGTGGGGGTCTGGGGGGCCGCATGAGGCTCCCAGTGGGTGTCCAGGGGAAATGCCCCTGGTGGGGGTCAGGGGGCAAAGCTGAAGCTGAAGCTTTTCTTAATTTAAGCCTTAAAAACATCCATACAAGTGATCTTTTTAGCACAATTTTGCCTCACTTAAGACAGAGAAATTTTCTTTTCAGTTGGTCTCTTCTTGCTGATCTTTGCCTAGATTAGACATTGTTGAATATTTTCGACAAGTATTTGCTGTGCAAAGGCTTTATAAACAGGAGATCCCAGCATAAAAATCTTGCAACTATTTGACTGTGCTGTTCATTACCTAGAATTTTGCTTTGTGCCATTTGGGATAATAGCCTATGCCGTTATGGAAACAACAAGCCTTGTGCAACGCTACAAGTACAATCATTCAACTATTAAATGCTTCAGACCTAGTTGGGTTCAAGCTAGCCTATTGAGCTCTGTGCACGCAGCACAGTCTCAAGCAAAGCAAAAAGCACAGTACCACAGAAATGATCTACACATACACCTGACCCAATTCGCGGAGTCCTTGCCATTCCCGCGGCAACAGTAAGTGGTTTGGAGCAAACTGCCTAATTGTGCCATCGAGCCTGTGATGAAGTTGGATTACCGAGACTTTGGCTAAGTCGGATCAAAGTCTGTTGCGCTCGGAAATCTAGGTCACACACACTCTTACCCCCCTCCATTTCTCAACGGATTTTGAACGAATCATGAAAGTGACCCATCTGAGCTTCTCATGGTCGGAAATCCGACTATTGTCGGAAGAATCTTATGCGTGCACAAATAAATGGTTTCTAGTCTGATGTGAAATCAAATCCACCTGGCAGATTGGAGTCCACAACACTAACCAGTTCACCATCATGACTGGTAAAAAGATCAAACTAAATACAGAAGCATTCCATGTGTCCTATAAATGTCAAATAAACACATAAGTTGTGGTATTTTAACAAAGCTTAGGAGAAACAAAACTCTCTCTTACTAGAACATAATACCCTATGAACCATGATGTGTGATGTGCTAAATCTCAAGTAATGCCCACGTTACGAATGCGATGTTTTTAAAAGAAATGTAAGCTGTGTAAGCTGTCTGCACCCGCTCTTGAGGAGTACACGTATTACTGTCTAAAGTAATCACTTGTTAATGTTAAGGCTACACCACAACTGTTGCTCTGTTTCTTACTTTTTCGTTCGTAGATTTCCTTGCGATCTCGGCAGCGAGTTCTGCGTCCTCATCTTCAGTGAAAAAACTGTGCTGCCGTAGACATGCGTCTAGGTGGAGCTGTGGCACTTGTGCTCGCCCCGGCCATTTTCAACTATTGTAAATACAACTAGATTCGATTAATTCTATATATTTACCTACTGTAACTAGTGAAAGAAATCTGTCAATCATTTGATCAAAGTTGCCGGTTTTCGCCATCTATGTTTTCCGCCATCTTTGAATTTTTCGGCATGTCGTTCTCGGTTCAATCATGTCGATAAACTTTTTGTGTGCAGTTAAGTTTCATTCGATCCTGGAATTTTAAAATAATTGATAGATATATCAATAAAAAGTTATATTCAAAAATAAAAGTAAAAATTAACCGTTAGCAGGGCAGCGACAACGTAATTCGGATAGGTATGCAAGGGAAACAACTGATAATGTACAAGATCTTCATTGGCATGAAAAGATTCTTATGAAGCAAGGGATTGTAAACAGTAAATATATAATAATGAATGGGAAGGGTAACACTGATGAAATGAATTATACGCCCATTACTCCAAGTGATTGCTGTCTAGAACTTAAAATTGCCAGGCAAAATGCCTGACCCCCGAATAGACCAGGAGACTTTCCAAGAACCAAGAAATTTGCCAGCTCGCTCATATACCTAGCACTTGACACATGTACACAGCAACAACAACTGGAAGGACGACAAACACTGATTAATATTTACACACAAACTGGCACAACCTTTCCGATTTTGAATTTTGGTCGAAACAACCACACGGACGAACACAAATTACAGGAAGCCTTAGTTCGATTGGTATGAAAGGAAAATGTAAACGAGGCAGGGAATAGTAGAGAGTAAATAACGAAAAAGTAGAGTGACTCTTGCTCCCATAATGAGATGAATGATACGCCCTTAACTCCAAACGATCGCTGCTTACGACTTTAAATGTCCTGTCACAAATGCCGACACACACATCACACAGACCGAGCAAGAATACCCCCCCCCTCCCCCCCCCCCCCCCCCCCCCCCCCCAAAAAAAAAAAAAAAAAAGATGTTACAGGCTGTAACACTGTACCCGTGTCCACATGTACTCAACTACAACAAGTGGAGAAATTAATAACACACAAATTAAGATTTATTTACGACTGACACAACCTTTTCGATCTTGAATATAGTCGATCAAACACACGCACGAACGGAAACAAATAGGCTACAGGTAACCTCGGCTCGAGTGGTATGAAAGAAAATCTTAAATAAGACAGGAAATAGTAGAGAGTAAGTAACTGTTAACTATGATAACTGTTTTCTCCCATGATGAGATAAAATACATCCCCGAGAAAGTATGTCCCAAGCTTGCTCATATACCCTGTACCTGACACAGGTAGGCTACATAGCAATACAACCACTGGAGAAACGAACAAACACAGATTAACCTTTGTTCAAGACTGACACAACCTTTCCACTCTTGAATATAGTCAAGCAAACACATGGATGAAAAGAAACAAATACAGGCATCGTCTGTTCGATTGGTATTGAAGGGAATCTTTAATGGAGCAAAGAATAGTAAACAATAAATATGAAGAAGTAGGGAAACTCTTGCTCCCATGGTAAGACAGATTATACGTCCATAATTCCGAACGATTGTTGTTTACAACACCTAATCGCCCAGCAGAAATGCTAACACTAGCACACAGAACAAACAGACATCCCCAAATGGGATGTTTGCAAACTTCCTCATATACCCTGTACCTGACATAGGTACACAACAACAACAACTGGACAAATATAGAAACACAAATTAACATCTATACAATACTGTCACAAACTTCTCGACCTTGAATATTCTCGAATAAAAGCCTGGACGATCAGAAATCAAGACAGGTAACCTCAGTTCGATTGTATGAACAGAAATCTGAAATGAGGCTGGGAATAGCAAAAAGTAAATAATGAATAAAGTAGGGTAACTCTTGCTCCTA
This sequence comes from Conus betulinus, assembly GCA_016801955.1. NCBI lineage: Eukaryota > Metazoa > Mollusca > Gastropoda > Neogastropoda > Conidae > Conus > Conus betulinus. Next base: position 29,790 of record JADBJO010002456.1, read on the forward strand.
TGGTAAGATAAACTGCATCTCAAACACTTTTTAAAAAAAAAAAAGGATGTTCCAAAGTTGCTCATTTACTCTGTACCTGACAGGTGTACAAAGCAACAAGTGGAGAAGTCACTCACTCACTCAGTCATCTATGCGCCTTGCTGGCGTTTGAGGCTATGGCAAGAGATCTCCATCTGGCTCTGTCTGCGGCTGCTCTATCTGGGGGCTGTGTTGAGGGAGGGTCAGTCCTTTGTCTTTCAGCTCCTTCCCTTTCTATTGTCCTGCACCAGGTTTCCTTCGGTCGTCCCCATTTTCTCTTTTACCTTGGGGGGTCCAGCGCATGGCTGTTCTGGGGAGTGAGCTAGGGTGGCATGCGACAGATATGCCCTAGCCATCTCCATCGACGCGCCTGGATGGTGTCCTGTATTGTGGAGACTCCTGTTCTAGTCCTCAGTTCTTCGTTTGAGATGATGTTCGGCCAGAAGATCCTGAGGATACGTCGCAGACACTTGTTCTGGAACATTTCCAGCTTTTTCTCAATGGCGACGGTCGTCTTCCAGCACTCTGAGCCATACTGGAGGACGCTGAGGACATTGCTCTTGAAGAGTCGAATCTTCGTTTGGATGCTGAGGACGGTGGGATCTCCAGATGGGCCTGAGCATTGCGAAGGCTTGGTTGGCTTTGCTGACTCTGGCCAAGTGGAGAAATGAGCAGACACAAATTAAATTGTATTCAAGACTGTCACAACCTTATTTTTTGTCTTGAATATGGTCAAACAAACACACAGACAAACAGAAAAAGTACTTGGTATGAAAGGAAATCTGGAGTGAGGCAGGCAGGAATTAGCAAACAGTTACGAAGATGTCAGGTATCTGCTGCTCCCTTGATGAGTAAAATTATGCGACCGTAACTCCAAACGAGTGCTGCTTACTTCGCCAGATCGCCTAACGGGAATGCTAACAAAGAGAACGACAGAACAAACATGGAGACGTCCCAGAGGAAGGATGTTCCAAGCTCGCTCAGTTAGCCTGTGTTTGATACATGTAAGCAAATACAAGCGTACGTTAACATTTATTCAAGAGTGACATAACATTTACGATCACGACATGAAAACATGAAAAAAGAACAAGTTCAGGTAAGCTCGGTTGATTGGTATGAAAACAAATCTTAAAAGAGACAGGGAAAGGTAAACTGTAAATAATTCCCATAAAAAGAGAAATTATACGCCTACAACTCCAAACAACTGCTACTTTCGACCCCGATCGCCTGGTAGAAATGTCAGTACAGAGCACGCTGAAAAAAAAAAAAAGGGATACCCCTGTATAAGAATGTTGCGAGCTTGCTCAAATGCTCTACCGCCTGATACAACCAGACAGCAAGAAGAAATGGAGAAATGATCTCACACACCACACACACACACACACACACACACACACACACACCACACACACACACACAGAGGCAGAGAGAGACACACACACACCACAGAGACAGACCACACACACACACACACACACACACACACACGCACGCACGCACGCATCCAAACAACACACACAGACACACACACACACACGGCGCGCGCGCTGCGCACACACCACACACACACACACACACACACACACACACACACACACACATACACACACACACACACACACTCACACACCCGTCTGAAATCACACAAACTGACAACAACAACACAACAACACACACACACACACACACACACACACACACACACACACACACACACACTAACTCACTCACTCACTCACTCACTCACACACCAGACACATTATTCAAGACGGACATAACCCTTTTCAGTATTGAATATAGTCGAATTGACATATATTCAAGGCTGATACAACCTTTTCTATCTTGAATATGCCAGACAAACAGATGAATAGAAACAAAGACAGGTAGCCTTGGTTCGATTGGCATGAAAGGAAATCATAATGATAGCGAAAATGAGGGAATAGTATACAGTAAATATAACGACTAAGTAGGGTACCTTTTGCTCCCCTAGTGAAATAAGATTTATGACCATCATCCTTTCCTCTCCTCCAGCAGTCAATCTATATTCATCATCTTCATCATCATCATCATCATCATCATCATCACTCCCTTTCCTCCATTAGTCAACTTAAGTTTATAATCATCATCATCACCATCATCATCATCATTATCCTTATCATCCTCCCTCTCCTCCAGCTGTCAACCTAGGTTCATCATTATCATCATTATAATCATCCCTCCCTTTCCTCCACCAGTCAACCTACGTTTTAACATCATGATGATGATGATGATGATGGTGATCATCATCATCATCATCATCATCATCATCATCATCATCACTCTTCCCCATCTATCAACAATGTTCATTATCATCATCACATCTCGTCACTCCCTCCCAACCATCTATAAGATGTTCATAATTATCATGACTATCGTCATCACCACCACCCCTCCCTCTCCTCCTTCTATCAACCTATGTTCTTCATCAAAGTGACCATGTTCATCATAATCATCAATATCAATCTAGTCCTGTGATTATGATCATCGCGATACCGTGACGAGCACATCGGCAATTTCCACACAAAGGCCCGGCCTCGGAGTAGTGACCAGCTTGTCCAGTCCTCTACGCTGTCCATTTCCCCCTACCCTCCACCACCCCCCAGCCCTCCAGGGCATGTCCACCTACGGTTGACCTCGAGTGTAGCCCTGAGCAAGGACAACCAAAGTCAAATCTCCCTCCTTCCTCTTCGTCGCCCTTCTCTGGTCGGAATACACCTCTTCCACCCTCTTGTATTCAGAGACCGAAAAACCGGTTGACAGGTGTGGATGAGGTGGGTATGAGGTAGGACCATGAATGGCCGGACTCGGGTGACAAGGCTTTGGGAAGAACTCCAGCCTTTCAACAAGTCTTCAGATACACTTACCTGACACATCCTCTGCTGAGTTCCACGGCGAGATCTTGCCAAGATCTCTCCACAAGTGGTCGTTAGGCCTGGAGGGAATTTCTTTTTTGTCAGTCACTGAAACGCGTTCAGTTGACTGCACTCAAAACTCAGTGATTTAGAGGCTCAGCTGACATCTTCCACTGCGTGCCTATGGAGCTCTGTTGGTCAGAGCACTGAAAACGCATTCAGCGGAAGGTTGCGAGTTCGAACCGCCAGGCGCCCAACATAAAATGCCCTCATTGCCCGTCGTAAAGTGTTGTTCAGCGCAGTACTATAATACTCATAGACTTCCTCTCCAATCCTCTATCCCTGTATAACAACAACAATACAGATCTTACAAGGTGGCTAGAAAGAGACTGTTTGGAAGAGAGGAATATCATCGGCTGTGTGTTTGTACAATTCTAGCCCAGAAACACGCCTGCCACACGAAATAA
>JADBJO010002456.1:33791-61291 GCA_016801955.1 Conus betulinus
GACACAGCACGACATGATAGAGACAGGCATCAGCACAACATAAGAGCGACAGACCACATGCATGACATAATAGAGCCAGACACAGCATGACATGTTAGAGCCAGACACAACAGCACGACATGATAGAGCCAGGACACAGCACGACATGATAGAGACAGACACAGCACGACATGATAGAGACAGACACAGCATGGAAATGATAGAGACAGACACAGCACGACATGATAGAGACAGATACTGCACGACATGATAGAGACAGATACTGCACATGATAAGAGACAGACACAGCATGACACAGTAGAGATAGGGAGAATGCGACGAGATAGAGACACGGCGCGATAGAAGACAGAAACACCGCAGAAACGTCATGGTAGAGACAGGCGCAGCGCGAATGATAGACAGTCACAGCGCGAAATGATAACGACAGATTGAACGCGACATAGAGAGACAGACACAAAACATAATACAGACAGGCACTGTACGACATGATAGAGAACGCCGCAAATAAGGGCAGACATAGTACAACATGATGGAGACAGACAAAATGACATGATAAGGACAAAGTACAACATGATGGAGACAGACAACATGACATGATAAGGACAGACATAGTGCAACATGATGGGAGATAGACAACATAACATGGTAAGGAAAGACATAGTACAACACATAATGGGATAGACAACATGACATGATAAGAACAGACACAGTACAACATGATGGAGACAGACAACATGGACATGGTAAGGACAGACACAGTACAACATAATGGGGATAGACAACATGACATGATAAGAACAGACACCAGTACACCATGATGGAGACAGACAAAATGACATGGTAAGGACAGGACACTAGTACAACATAATGGGATAGACAACATTGACATGATAAGAACAGACACAGTACAACATGATGGAGACAGACAAACATGACATGGTAAGAACAGATACAGTACAACATGATGGAGACAGACACTATGACATTGTAGGACAGACACAGTACAAATAATGGAGACAGACATGACATGGCAAGGGCAGACACATAGTACAACATGATGGAGACAGACAAAATAACATGATAAGGACAAACTACAACTCGATGGAGACAGACAACATGATATGATAAGGACAGACATAGTACAAAAACATGATGGAGACAGACAAAATGACATGATAAGGACATAGTACAACATGATGGGAGACAGACAACATGACATGATAAGGACAGACACAGTACAACATGATGGAGACAGACAACATGACCTGGTAAGGACAGACAAATAACAACATGATGGACGACATACCAACATGACCATGATAAGGACAGACATCTTTACGACTATATGGAGGACAGACAACATGACATGGTAGTACAGACATTAGTACGCCTAGATGGAGACCGACACCAATGACATGGTAAGTGACAGGACATAGTTACAAACATGATGGAGACAGACAACCATGACATGGCAAGGAACAGAGGCATTTAAATATGAAAGTAGTTATTCCTTATATCCTCTTGTGGATATCAGGGTTTGTCTGTTTTGGTTTTGCCAGATAAGATCTATTGTATTTGACAAGACCGGCACGGTAAACGACATGGCGTGCCCGCGGGTGGCGCGTTATCCATGTTTTGGGAGGATGCAGTGTGGCTCCTTTGTCAAATGTTGGCTATCAGTGGCTCGGCCGAGAACAGCAGCGAACACCCCATCGCCTCGGGCCATCGTCAAGTACGCCAAGGAGGTCAGCGCTCTGTGTGTGTGTGTGTGTGTGTGGTGTGGTGGTGTGTTGCACATTGTGTGTGTGTGTGTGTGTGTGTGCATGCGTGCGTGCACATATGGTGTTGTGTGTGTGTGTGGTGTGTGTGATGCGTGTGCGTGAAAGGTTTGGGTCATATATAGTTTAGTAATATTGTTTCAGGTCTGAAGATACATATATAAAATATATAATTAGGGTTGAAAACCCCAGTGAAGACAAACAATTCTTCTTTCATGAGAATGTCTTAGTAAGGAATTAAAAGAAAAAAAGGTGGAAGGGAGGATAAGGGGGAAGGTAGGGATTATATTTGGTGGAACGGAGATGGGATAGTTTTGATGAAATAATAGAAGATGGCTTTAAACTTTTAATTTGAAACCCTTCGCTGACAGCATGTGGGAAACATTTCACTGAAGGGAACCATGTGTTATACCCACAACCATGTGTGTTTCTTTTACTTACTCATTTATCATTTATTTGTACACAGTCTTGAAATTTTGTTTGTTTATTTTTCGGTTTTATGTGTTTTTTTTTTCCTTTACAGTTTTTAAACAAGTGGGGTAGTTTTTGCTCCCAAAAGGAAACCTAACACAGAGTAACTTTCATTCAAGACTGGCACAGCCTTTTAAACTTGAATAAAGTCAGACAAATACAAAGATGAACAATCTAATAGCGGGGGGAAAACAAGCGCAGGCCAACAACTAAATTGTCTTCATAGTAATGACTTGGCAAAACTTTGGACTTAAAAGGGGGGGACAGGAGGTTGAAGATGTAAAAACTGGGAACTTGAAATTAAGAAAAATATATCAGATAAAAAACTCTCTTCATGGCGCGCTCCGGCGTCAAATAGAGACACACCACAGTCCATAATACCGTGGTGTTCTCACCACCAAGGGTGCAAAAAAGAATCCAATAGCACCCCCGAAGCAGCCAGCGAAGAGTAGTAAAGAAACCAAACGAAAGTGTGGGGAGGAAAAAAAGTTGCTGAAAAACTACAGATATTATGCAAATAGTATAAAAATGTAGGGGGCAATCTTTGAGCCTACGCTTGAGGATCCACCCAAGGATGCAAGGGAGATCAAAAGACAAACACAATTTGCTCCCATAAGGAAACCTAACACAGAGTAACTTTTTATTCAAGACTGGCACACGCCTTTTAAACTTGAATAAAGTCCGACAAATACAAAGACGAACAATCTAATAGCGGGGGGAAACAAGCGCAGGCCAACAACTAAATTGTCTTCATAGTAATGACTTGGCAAAACTTGGACTTAAAGAGGGGGGGGGGGGGGGGGGGGGGACAGGAGGTTGAAGATGTAAAAAACTGGGAACTTGAAATTAAGAAAATATATCAGATATAAAAAAAACCGACGGTATTATGGACTGTGGTGTGTCTCTATTTGACACCAGGAGCGCAGATACAACCAGCCGTGTCTCCCTGATGAGTTCCGACCCAGCGGACGAAAGGCTCGGAGCAGGCAATACAAATATATCTGCCTTTAAAAGGGATTGCGATGGTTTCCTTATGCAGCCAGTGAAGAGTTTTTATATCTGATATATTTTCTTAATTTCAAGTTCCCAGTTTTTACATCTTCAACCTCCTGTCCCCCCCCCCCCCCCCCCTCTTAAGTCCAAAGTTCCAAAGTTGCCAAGTCATTACTATGAAGACAATTTAGTTGTGGCCTGCGCTTGTTTACCCCGCTATTAGATTGTTCGTCTTTGTATTTGTCTGACTTTATTCAAGTTTAAAAGGCTGTGCCAGTCTTGAATAAAAGTTACTCTGTGTTAGGTTTCCTTATGGGAGCAAAAAACTACCCCACTTGTTTACTGTTTGTTGTTTACTGTTCCCTGCCTCATTTCATTTCCAATTCCTGCATTGATTTTACTCGTAATGTCAGTCAGATTCAGTTATCTCATGTTTACTATCCAAACTAATGCCTTAATTTGTATTTGGTGTGAACAGATACCTTTAAACCAGGAACCCCAATTAAAGAAAGAAACAAAAATTGGGAGCACAAGGGAACTAACCATGCTTCCTGACTCGATCAACCCAAGAGTAGCTACCCTTGGTGTACATATCTGTTTCATTGTCTTTCAGAGAGGCTGTATACATGCACTGTAGTTTTTTTTTTTTTTTCTTTTTAACTTTTGTTTTTTGGTTACCATGGATTCCCTTAATGGTTTTTCAAGCCTGCATTTCGGATGTTCAGTCTTCATTTCCTTTGCCATCATGAGGATGAATTTCACTTGACAACATGAAGAACATTCACCTGATAATTCTTAGTTTAGGGTAGATTTTGGCAGCTGAATACCCATTGCTGGCTCAAGGGATTTGGAGCCTTGACTGTGTGGGTTCATTTCCTCCCTGTGACGGTTAAGGGTGTTTTCTCACCCCCTTTCATCATTCAGGCATTTGTTTGGACAGGCAAGTATGAGAAAAAGGAATTTTCCTACTAAAAGTAGTTTAGTGTTGTGTATGACATATACTCCCTTGTCCAGATACTTAGAACTCCCTCATACCTGTCCGCTTCAACTACGAGAAGTGCGGGAACCAAAATGAGAGTTCTGGAACTAACGTATACACCAAGGGCAGCTCTCCTAAGGTTGATTGAATCAGGAGGCATGGTTAACTCCCTTGCTCTCCCAATATATCTTTTGTTTGTGTGGAAGTGCTGGTTAAAGGAAGCCTGTTCACAGCAGGTATGATGTAGGCAACTGTTTGGACTAGTAAGTTTTTCATAAAACCACTTAAAAAGAAAAACAAACTGTTTCGCCTTATCCATTATTCCTTGACATATACTGGGGCTCAGCACCTTTTTCGGTCAATCTGCACATTGGGGAGCTCTTAAATGTGTTAACGTGTATGTGTGTTGTCATGTTATACCCAGACCTTTGCGTCTGAGACCTTGGGGAAGGTGACGGACTTCCAGGCAGTTCCAGGCTGTGGGCTGAAGTGCAAAGTGTCGGGGGTGGAGTGGTTGTTGTCGGACCTGGACCTGGAAGCCGTCAGGAACCGACGCAACAAACAGGGTAGTCTGGTCGTCAGGGTCGACAACAGGTCTGTCAGCAACAGTACCCTCAGTCAGCCTCAGCGCATATATGGTAAGATGGGCTTTAGATGGAAGGGTGGAGGAATGGGCAGGAGAGACAGAAGGAATGGGCAGGAGAGAGGGGGGGGGGATGTGGGCGATAATCAAGGGAGATAATTGTATGTTAGAAAGTTGTGGTAAAGAGTTATTGAATTTTGAAAAAATTTTTCAAGGAGTTTATTGAATTTTGGAACAGTTTTTTTTTTCAGGATGCTGATTGAATTTTGGAAACTGGAAGACTTTTCTGTATGTGACTGAATTTTGGAAACATTTCAGAGAGTTAGTTAAATTTCGGAGTTTTTCAGGAAGTGAATTGAGAGTTAGTCAGAGTGCTACAGCTGAACTGTAGTGTTGCCATGATCAAGAATACAGAAATATTTTTAAGGAGAAAATAGCAGACAAAATTATCTAAATGGCATGCTGAATGTATAGAAAATAACCTATCAAAATTAAAATAAACAAATAAAAAAAGGTTTATATAAAACAAACCAAAATCAAAACTAGATTAGTCACTATTTGCACAAATGGTCTTAAAGCATGAATGAAACAAGAAGAGTACAGTAATACCAGCAAAAGAAGTTTGAGCAAGAAACAAAGAAATGTTCAATTCTTGTAGACATGATTTTGTTGATTTATTTGCTTTCTTTTTTTTTTTTTTTCACATGTTCGTTTTGTGAACAGAAACTGTCTTCTACTATTGAAATTTGATTTTGTACTTTGTCTGCATTGTCTTAAGAACTTGAACATCATTTGTGACACCCTTATTACTGCAATTGTGGTTGACTAGCTGATAATCAGCATGGCTTTATTTGTTTACTTATTTACTGATTTACTTATTAACTTGTCCTGCTTTTTGTTGTGTGCCATTCATACACAGAATCTTGTATGAATGTGTCAGCTTGTCAATCAAACCAAATAGACAAATTAAAAACCACTTTGTCATGAAATTATGAAAAAAAGTTCATGTAATGAAAAAAAAAAAAAAAAAAAAAAAAAAAAAGAAAGGCAGCCGCAAGTGACAATATTTTCTATTTAAAGAAAGAATCATTCGGTTAAATTACGCTCTGTAGCAATCTAACTTTATTTTTCAACATAATCTGATTCTTCTGTTTGAAGAATGCCTTCAGTTCTGGAATTTAAATGCACAGGAGTTTGGCTGATCACCAGTGCTGCTAGTTGTCTCACACTTCAGTTTTTTGGGAACAAAACTGCCCACATTGAAATTGGGTTTCTCAACTCGTGTACAGAAGAGGACTCACACTGGTGGAACTAATTCACATACTGGTAAGACTAGGACCACGCAGTCGATTTTCATCCTCTTAATGGTTGCACCTCTGAGAGTGTTGCTCGAATTTTCTGACCAACACTGCAAGTTTCTGTATCTCTCAGGCCTGTTGACTCCAGGATATATTATGAAATCAAGCATAGACTACATCCCTGTCATGCAGTTTCAGACTGAAATGGAATATCATAGCGCCACATTCATCATCCTTATTCTCATTCATCAGCATAAGAGAAAACAGTCTCATATTCTATGGTCTTTCATGCCTGCTCTCATGGTGACCTCAGTTTCAGTTTCTTCGCCACATCTATGTTCTTGGGAGTTCGTGTCATGTCAGGGTCACCAGTACTGGTAATTCATGGGGACTGTTGTTAGATGGACAAGGTAGTTTCAACCAAGTGGGGACGCTCACACACACTGGCTCTGTGACTAAGCGGTTGTTCTCGTCACAAGGGCGCTGATAGGTGGTTTCCTCTATATGTTGGATCAGAACAGGCACCACTGAACGCTGCTTAAGTGGCTCAGCAGCAGTGCAGTGTGTCCTCTGATGGGTTGCCTCATGACCACTTGACATTGACTGCTCCCTGTGGATTGCTGGTGCCGGGGCTGCAGCAGGACAAGCCAGGCTGTGGCTGTAGACAGGGAGCCAAAATGCATGGTATGGGGGTAATGCCACTGGAGCGGGGGACACACAATGAGACGGTTGAAAAATAAAAAAAGGAAAGAAAAAAAAAGCTCTTGCATCTGGCAAGGGATCCAGCAGGCAATGTGTATGGCCGGAAACCATGTCTTCCTGAAAGCAGATATAAGAGCGCATAAAGTCTGGGCTGTCTCCCCATCAGTTCTGCCTTCCAGCAGAGTGTTGTTATTTTGCCAACATTGTGCACACCAGAGGCTGGAAGTCTAAGACTATATGGGAGATTCTGTTTACAAGACAAGACAGAAGGTCTGGCAGCCCTGGATTGTCTCTGGTGCAGTGTGGTTGCTCAGACAGCAGAAACACACCCTCTCTGACTGTCACATTAAAATTTTATGACTGTCCTCCCAGAATCTGTGTAAACATTCATTTATTTTATAATACATACTGACTTTATTTGATATTGGTTCTTATTAGCTTGCATTGCTGCTAGATACATTGCTTTGAGGGAGAATGAGGACTAGTGTATTCACTTCTTGGCTTGGCATCAGAGACTTACCTTAATTGAGGGCTCTCTGAGGCCTTTTGGAACTGTGTTACTGGCTTAGGAATCATTTTGTTGACCTTTCTTGTGTGGGTTCATGGCCTCCCATGTTCAGGTTCTTCCCATGGCTTTCCCTGTGTTCTGGCTTGAACAGACGATTAAGAGTGAAAGGAATTTTCCTATCAAAAGAAATTTTTACGAAATATATACCTGACCAAACATTAGGATACCTTCCACTCCCTCCCATTTTTTTAGGGGGAGGGAAGGGGAGGGGAGGGGGGATCCTGGTAACATGGAGATATTCCACGCCAAGTAAGAATATTTTGTAAAATTATTTTAGGTGGAAAATGTTTATTTTCATCTTCTTTAGTTGTGCTATGAAAAAAAAACTGGTGTCAACACATTCATTCAGATGATTGAAGTATCTGCCCGGTGTATTGATATTTTACTTACTGTTGTCTTTATTGTCTTGGTGAGTGCAGAACTGGACGGAGCAGTAGCAGTAGATACCGTGTATGAGGCGCTGATTGGTAATCGGGAGTGGATGCACCGCAATGGCCTGCTGGTGACAGAGGAGATGGACAAAGTGATGTCAGAGCATGAAGACCAGGGCCACACGGCCGTTCTATGTGCCATCGATGGTCAGTAATGCCACTGAAACCCCCATGCTTCTTTGCCACATTCCCACTCGCAAAGCTTTCATGCACTAACACACACATGTATGCATACATGCACACATACACAGATACACACACACACACACACATGCACATACACACACATACACACACACGCACATACATACATATGCACATAGATACACACACACACACACTCACACACACACACACATACATACATACACATACACACACACACACACACACACACACACACACACACACATACACACACATGCACATACATAATTACACGCACATACATACACACAGATACTTGCACATGTATGCATGCACTGACAGGATTGTAGGTCTGCTTTGGGTCATTTGTTGAGGGCAAAGTGTAATTTTGGAAGTCTCCAGACTTTTTTTTTGTTTTCTATAAGCAATATTGGCAATCAGAACAAATAAAATTACACACTTGGAAAGATTATGACAACTGTATTATTTAGTGGTTTACTTTTTTCATGAAAAAAAGTAACATGAGTGTTAACTGGTGGAATCTGAAAATGAGTGGGTGAATTTTACTTTTATGAAAAATGTTTATTATTTCATAAAAAAAAAGACGTTGATAAGTATGAATTAATGCATTCCTAAATTGTATGCATATGAAAATAAGTAGATGCTACATTTTTGTGATTTTGTTTGTTTTGTTTGTTTTGTTTTCGTTTGTTTTGGATTAGCACTGCAGATGAATTACAGTCAGCTTATTATACTGGGCAGACTGAAACGTGGCAGTGGCAAGTTTAGTTCATTAATGCAAGGAAGTGAAAGAAGGCGGTTTGCTCAAGTTCACACTATGTACACTGCAATCATGTGTCCAAGCTACTGTTCATATCCATAATGACCAACCAATAATGATTTTGCATATTTTGAAAAAAAAAGATTAATTTAGATTGCGGAACAAAATTGCTATTCCATGTTTTACTATTTCTTAAAAAAAGAGTAAAAATAAGGGGAAAAAAATGGATGAAAAAAAAAAATACACACAAAAAAAATCAACATTTGTTTGATGCAGATCTGTATTTTCTAATTTGAGTACAGTGTTCTTTAACATGTGCACAGGAGTGTTTCTGTACAGAAACAGTGCTATGCCACAGGTTTATTTTTCTGTCCTAAACGAGACACTTGGTGAAATGGTGAAGAAACGAGGCTTACACATGTCTGATTCCAACATTTGTGTTGCTGTAGTCCGAGCAGAGGCATGTATCAAACTTGTGTGCTAGTTAACTAGGGAAAATTAAATTCCCAGAAAGTGATGACGTCATTTTTGCACAATTTTGTGTTGTTGTTATTGTTCTCATATTGCCCGACGACTTACATACAAGCTTTCATGCCATATCTACGTTATCTACAGGAAAATAAACCTAGTCGATTTTGGCATGAAAAGAATTGTCGGGAATTCGCCACTTCAGTCGTCTCAAGAGCGCAGATATATTACATTTTTCATGACAACCACTAATCATCAAACCGACAGCCCCATTTCTAATGGCCACTCAACAATGCCGAACACATCGCTGCCAGACCGGCTATGCACAGATGACATTCAGTTCGCCAAGTACAGCACAGTTAGCTGGCTGGTGGGGAGCGGCTGCAGAAAACACCCCTTTCCGTGACCTGCATTCACAGCTTGGCCTCTATAGCTGCGGGAGAGCTGTAAACTCCCCTGCCTCTCAAAACTAATTTGCTTGCTCTAAACAGCCGTGATGCCATTTGATGACCTCACCTTGTGCCATGATCTCTGAAGAGAGGCAGTCCCATTAACCCCAAGGTGACTAGATATGCTTTCCAAACGTTGGCACCTATGCTTATATGCATTTTAAGGCATTCAAAGAGAAAGAGAGGAGATATCATGATCTTAGAAGAAGGCAGAGTTCCCTTTACCCCTAGGATGATTACTTTGGCTTTCAGAAACATTGGACGCTCTATATTTTTAAGCCCAGAAATGGGAAAGAGAAGAAATACAGAGAATCTGTCTGACTGTTGAAAAGAGGAGTATGGGATTCAGTATTTTTCTTTTTCAATTGTTGCTGTTTTTTGATACTCAGCTGTGCAATCTTTACATTTTTTTTTATACGTTTGATGCTCATGGAAGAAAAGGAAACGTTGGAAAGAGAAGAGCAGTAGAAGAAACAACAAGGTAGGAGTCTCATTGTCAATGATTCACTTCATATGGTGAAAAATCAGAGGATCACAAATGGATATTGTGGGATCTTTAAGTCTGTGCTGTGTTGTATTTATCCCAGGTGTGAAGTTTCTGTCCCTGTGTTTGTTAAGACTTTTTAATATTTGGATTCCTGTTAAAAATCAGTGTGAAAATTCTATTCAAATTCATGTGTGCTCCTAAGTGCTCCACATGCACAAGTCTGTATCCATTGGCAAAGTAAAATCCTGTTGCTGTAAAAGAGATACTTGAATTCTGCACAAACGTATGGATGCCCCTTGATGCGTCCATTCATGGGGATCGTTGTAGCTGGATGAATGTGAATATATGTGTTCAGGTGTGATCGTATCCATGCTGCGGTGGCGGACACGGTGAAGTCTGAGGCTCATGTAGCCATCCATCATCTGAAGAAACTAGTGCCAGAAATCATCCTCCTGACTGGAGACAACAAGAAGACTGCTCGTGCCATTGCCAAACAGGTGTGTGTGTGTGTGTGTGTGTGTGTGTGTGTGTGTGTGTGTGTGTGCCTTTGTGTGTTTGCAAGTAATTGCATTTTGTCATGTTTCAGTCCATTAGTTTGAGCTGACCTTTAAAAAAAGTGAGATCAGGGAGATGAAAAAAATGAGAAAGAAAAAGAAATTCAGGGAAAAAAAAGGAAAAGACAGCAGAATCTGTGCAGTGCTGGTCGTGTTTCTGGTATGCCAGCAGACAGACACTGACTGACATCATGAATTGTCATGTCAACTTCTTTGTGAGAGTGAACAGCCGCCATTTTGCCAGCCTGATCAAAGGCAAAACAATGCCAGGCTTTGATTGCTGTGTGTCTGTAAGTTGCTGTGAAAGTGAAAGGGACTGACAGGAGTTGCTGTGTGAACAACTGGTCCTGATGACGGCTGGACGGAAAGTGGATGATGCACCACTTGGCGTTCAGATTTTGTGTTATATTGCACCATTTTGAAAGCAAGTTCAACCTTTTATGTTCTGGGAAATGGGGGTGTGGGCTGCTTATGGTGGTGATGTTGATGTTGATGTTGATGGTGGTTGGTGATGGTGATGGTGTTGGTAATGGTGGTGGAGGAGGAGGCGTCCTCCCTGTCTCTCCTTTCCTCCCTCCCCTCTCCCTCGGCTCCTTGACTTTCAGCCAATTTTTGCTCTTTCTCAGCTGATACAAAGACCCACTGTTGTTGTTGTCGTGCACAGATCGGCATCAAGAAGGTGTTTGCGGAGGTGCTGCCATCGCACAAGGTGAAGAAGATACGACAGCTGCAGCAGAGCGGCAGGAAGGTGGCCATGGTGGGGGATGGGGTCAACGATTCCCCGGCTCTGGCGCAAGCTGATGTAGGCATTGCCATTGGCACCGGCACGACGTCGCTGTGGAGGCTGCAGACATTGTCCTGATGCAGGTAGAGAGTTTGCTTTTTGTTGATGCAGGTAGAGAGTTTGCCTTTGTGTTGATGCAGGTAGAGAGTGTGCTTCTTGTTGATGCAGGTAGAGAATTTGCTTCTTGTTGATGCAGATAGAGAGTTTGCTTTTTGTTGATGCAGGTAGAGAGTGTGCTTCTTGTTGATGCAGGTAGAGAGTTTGCTTCTTGTTGATGCAGATAGAGAGTTTGCTTTTTGTTGATGCAGTTAGAAAGTTTGCTTCTTGTTGATGCAGATAGAGAGGTTGCTTTTTATTGATGCAGATAGAGAACTTCTTTTTGTTGATGGACATGTTCAGTTGTTGTTACCCTGCATGCAAGTGTAGCCGGAAGATGTTTCCATTTCTCTGCATGTGAGTACATCTGTGTGTGTAAGGGAGCTCAAAAACAGTATGACATGGACATTTTAGGAGCTTGCTTAGGACTGAATTTTGAGTTCTGTTTGTTGAAAATGGACAAAATGCCAGAGGAGAAACTGATGTTAGAGCATACCAAAAAGCACTTGCAAGAGAAAGTGTCTGTAATGGAGGCAGTTTCATTTTGTGGGCATATACATGCATGGGTTATCAGGTGCTGACTTGATTTATAGTATTCCTTCTTTAACATCTTTCCATTCCATTCATCTACTAATATATCTCTCTCTCCCTCTCTCTCTGTCTCTCTCTCCCTTCCCAATTCCATCCATCCATCTCCCTGACAGTCTCCACTTCTCTTCCCTCCCCTCTCCAGTCTCCCTGCTTCCCCTATATGTGTGTTCTCTGCACTGTGTGTGTGTGTGTGTGTGTGTGTGTGTGAGAGAGAGAGAGAGAGAGAGAGAGAGGGAGGGGTCACCCATAAGCCTCTCCCAATATCCTAAGCTAGAGTGTAGCAGTGGATGGCAAGTGCTAACGTTATGCTTTGTTTTTACAGCATTTTGATCTTTTGTTTAAACTCTTGTTTCTGACATAGTGTGTGACTGGTCTACCTGACCAGCTTTTCAGCCTGCAGAAGGTTTTTTAAACCAAACATGCTATGACCAGACAAAGGTGTATTGGGAATATTTCTTGGAATCTCCAATAAAGTGTGGCTATGTGAGGAACAGTTTTTTTTTTTTTTTTTCTTTGCCAAAGAAATGGAGTACTGTTTTGAACTCACAAAAAATTCTGTGATAAATGTTGCAGAGTAACCTTGTGGATGTGTACTCGGCCATCAAGTTGTCCGTAAGACAGTCCGTCGCATCCATATCAACTTCGTGTTTGCCTGTTTGTACAATGCCATAGGCATTCCCATTGCTGCAGGTGAGTCGAAGAGAAAGAAGGAAAGAATGAGCGAATTAGTGTTTGAGGAGAGTGTTTTGACATTTCGGTACTGAATGCGCCAGTATTTTGAAATGTTTATACTGAATGAACTGCACAATGTGTGTTTTATGAACTCACATAAGCAGCAGAAGAAAAGAAAATCTCCTTTTGCACACGTCCCCTGCCAGGTTCTCAATACTCGGGCACATACACAGGTACACACAGATACAGAAATGCAGACACAGGCACAAAGACACAGACAAATAGACACATACATGCGCACACATGCATGCATGCACGCATGCACAAACAACAGGAAGAAGAGGAGAAGAGAGAGAAACGGATCTGTTTACATGTTTGATTTCATTATATTTTGTCCACATATTTTGGGGAAAATACACACAATATGGTGAACTTCAAAAGAAAATTCAGCAAAAGAAAGATCTAGGTAGATCTTGAGTGGTAATCACATCTGTGAAGTTTAACCATTGTGTTGTCTTTGCACGCTTTTTCAAGTGTTTTCGACCAGTGAGTGATAACCGGTGCATGCAAACTCTCATCAGCCTCTTGGACAACATGCTGAAATGCACAAACAACAGTGGGACTGCATGCCATGCAATGAAGTAACAAAAGTAAAGAAAGGAAAGAAACAAATATCCCAGCAAAGAAAGGGGGATTTTCTCTATGAAGCAAATACCAAAGAACTACGTGTTGGGTAAAACCTACAATCACTGCATTCTCTGTGAGAAATTTTCTGAAAGACACCTCTTTCTTCTTTTTCTCACAGCTTTTGCAAAAAAATTGGGAGATGAAGGACCACTCCCCCCTGCTCCTCTCCTCCTTTCCCTGTCTACAAGATTGTCGAAAAGCGCACCCAAGAGCATTTTAAGGGAAGAAGAGGTCTGAGCAAGAAAAGTAGGAGGGGCACGTATAGGAGAAGAAAAAGAGATTGGGATGAAGAGTTTGCTTTGATGGATACCTGTTCTGATGCTGGAATAGGGACAGGGACAGGGAATTCTTATGGCCTAAACATGCTAGGCTGTGCTCTGGTCCAGACTAGCTGTTGTAGTAAAAAATCAAGACACTGTTGATTTCCTTTTCCAGAAAATAACTGCTAGGGTGGGGCATTTGTGGATAAGAAAAAAATCAATTGTTTATTTCATTTCTAAATGTTTATTTTCACTGCAGTGATTTGTAAAGTTCCAGGAAATGCTAGGTTAAATCTCACAAACTGCAAACTATCTACACAGAGATGGCTTTGCAGCCCCCCCCCCCCCCCCCCCCCCCCCCTTCTTTTCCTTGGACGCCCCCTCCTACCCCGCTGGCACCAAGTTTTTCAGTCTTCTGGGGACTATGTGTTTTCAGATGTGGTACTAGTCCCAGGAGGAGCACAGCACAGGTAACCAGGGCGGTGTGATGCTGTTATTGTTGCAGGTGTCTTTGTGCCGTGGGGTCTGTCCCTGAAGCCCTGGATGGCCTCAGCAGCCATGGCCGCCTCCTCTGTCTCCGTCGTGCTGTCTTCCTTAATGCTCAAAACGTAAGATGGGGGTGAGGTGGAGGGGGGTGGGGGGGTGGGGGTGGGTGTCGGGGGGGGGGGGGGGGGTGTCGGGGGTGTGGGGGGTGGCAGATGGGTACCAGCTGTACTTGAACTTCTGCTTGAGTCTGACTTTTATGTGTGTGAGTGTCCATCATTATGTAGTAGGGGTACTGCTCCCAGATGACTGGTCATTGGGGAACCATGTTTCAGGGTTTGTCTGAAGTTGTTAGGTTGTTGCAACACCTTTTTGGCCTGTGCCGGGAACTTTGTCTGAAAAACAAACGAACAAACAAAGAAAACAAACAAATGATCCCCCCCCCCCTCCCCTTGACAAACAAACAAAAATGGCAACAGAAAATCTGTCCCCCATCCAGCTACATCCTGCCCATGTTAATAAGAGTTATTTGATTTTATAAAGACATTTCGGAGCTGTCAGTGACACTGTCTTTTGATTGATGTGCAGTTGTCACGATTCATGCAGATGATATTATTTTATGATTCTATCTTTCACATTCCTCAGATTAATGATGAGATCTTTATTTTCAGTTTTCTGCACATTAACATTTTGAGATGTTCTGGATTGACCAAACTAATTGTTTTACAACCTTTTACAAGTGGACATTCTGTGTTTAGATCAGCTATAATGGTATGATGACACTGTTGGCAGTGTTGTGTTGCTTTGTCAATGATACTGCCATAGACTGGCCTTCATCTTTAATCCTGTCCTCTTCAAGTCACATGAGTGGCCATACTTACCTTCTGCATTGTGTGCACAGGTTCCGTAAGCCCAAGGTGAAGGACTTTGTGACTCAGGAATACCACCAGGCCTTTGCGGAGGAACAAGGCCATGTGAAAGAGGCCAAGGGCAAGTCCTATGCGTTGAAGGACATGGCTAGCTTGGAGGATGATGAAATCTCTATCTACTGCGGAGCAGACGTGGACGCGGCCTCCAAGAGTAGCAGTCGTCAGGGTAGCATGTTGTCCCGCCTCAGCAACAAGCTGAAACCCTCCACCACTGACCAGTTGAGTTTGCTGGAGAATAATGAGGAGACTTGTGAGAGTGAGGAGGATGTAAATCCTAGCACTACGAGAATTTAAATGGCTAAAACGGCATAATGTCAAAAAACTCTTTGGGCCAAAGCTTAGATATTGTCTTAGAACTGATTGCCTGTGTGTTGCTTCTGAACATGTAGATCCCTATTCAGGTATGGAATAAGGAAGGCAAATCAAGGGTTAGAGTTGACCATGTGATACAGATTTGGCCAGTAAACTGTGGAACCTTTACTTTAACGTCGATATTGAATGGATTGTGACAGTGTTAAGGATGGCATTGTTTTGAAAAGAAGGATCGCTGCCTGTGGGCTCTGTTCTGCTCAGAATGCACCACACTGATCTGGAAAAGCAGTTCCAGTGAATCTGGTAGGATTATTGTCAGAGGGTAAACCAAGTCTGCTGGTGAAGAACTCTTACTGTGTAAAGATCACCATGTGAATGAACGTTGTATGTGGGTGGATAGTGTTGTGGTGTCCTGTTGCAGGCATTACAGTGCAGTCTGAATGGTCATGGGTCTGTGCATGGTGATCCCACATTCACCTGTCTTTTTCATTGTTGTACTGTGGATGTGGCCAACTGCAATGTTGCTGTGTGACAGACAGGCCTTACCTGTGTTTGCAGAGAACGTTGCGTTGGCTAGCTAAATGTGAATGAGCGTAGACCGTAGCTGATGTGCCAGATGAATGAAAAAGCACTGCAGATGCTACCAGCCCGTCTCTTCCATAGCAGTTTCCTCCTCTTGTTTTCCTCTCAACAGAGTGTGTGTGGGGGAAAGAAAACAAAGGTTAATGTTGGTTGGAATTTAAAAAAAGGTGAAAAGATTATTTGTGTGTCTTTGACTATTCCGATTAAATGATCAGTTGTTTAATGAATGTGTTTGTTAAAAGATAGTAAGTTTCCCGATCAGAAATACTTGATACGCGCTGAAATCTGTAAATGTCTGTACATACTTTTAACTCTGTCCCTGATACATTTAGCTGGTTGAACCAGCAAAATATTTACCATACTTGTTTGATTATAAGGCTCCTTGGAATGACATGTTCATCTTTTGACTGGATAAAGAAATAAGATCTGTTTCATCTCTGTGAACAGGGTGCTTCAGAGTATGGAGTGTAGAAATTTCTTGTTGCACAAGACCAGGACTGTATTCCACCTCCAGTTCTGGCCACTTTGTTGTCTCTTAGCAGGGCACATTTCAGAGTTCTTCTGTGACTTCTGGAAAGGAGGAAAGGCTTGGTGACTTTAGGATTTGTTTGATGAAAAAACAAACAAACAAACAAACAAACAAAATCCTTTGCAGATTGAAAGGGGCCTTTTTTTTCAATGTAAAAAGTTATCTTGTCTTCTGTAAAACAAAAGGACCTTGCACTCTATTCCCCCTCCCTCCTTCCTCCATACCCTTTGGTTTGAGATCGTGGGGTTTCTTTCCTCCTGTTTCTGCTTTTTGGAATCTTTGATTCCTTTACTTCAACTTCAGTTTTTCAGGTGCTGTTTTGTTCCTTTTCCAATCATGTTTTTGTTTGTGAACAACTTGGTGGACCGAAGCATTTGAATCAAAAGTGTGGCTGTCAGTCATCTGTTACATCAGAAAATGCGTTGCGACGCATCTGGCTGCTTATGAGCACAAATAAAGGGGAAGTGTAGTTGTCGTCAGTATGCAGCGTACATATAGATCACTGAGCTGGCGCACACAGAGCCAAAACACATGGCAGTGTACATGTTGGATGCATGTACGCAGTGTTGATATCGAGACCAAATCTGGTTGTAAATCATTCACTGGATTTTATCGACAGCACATTGTTGAATGCGAGAGAGAGAGCCCGGTCACAGTTTGTGAAAAGAATATCGTTTTATAGTCTGAAAATTCTTGTACAAGATACCATGTAATGATTAAGCATACACGTCGGCCATTTGACTGGTGTGGTTTTAACAGGAAATACTAAGCAGTGAATAATGAACAAGCAGGATGACTCTTGCTTCCACACGGAAGCAAAAGTTACCACACTTGTTTGTTTATTTGCTGTTTACTACTCCCTGCCTCATTTTAAAGTTAAGGGTCCATTTCAAACCAATTAAACTGACGTTACCTGTATTTTGTCGCTGTTCGTCCCTGTGTTTATTTGGTTATGTTCAAGGTCAAAAAGGCTGTGCCAGTCTTGAATACATGGTTAGTTTTTGTTCATGTCTCCAGTTGTCATTGATGTGTACATGGGTCATGTGCAGGGTATATAGGCAAGCTTGGAACATCCTTTTTGTGGGATGTCTCCTTGTTTGTTCTGTGTGCTCTGTGCTGGCATTCCTGCTTGTCGATTTGGTGTCGTAAGCAGCGTTTGTTTGGAGTTACAGGCATGTCATTATTTCATCATGGGAGCAAGAGTTACCCTACTTGTTCATTGTTTTGTATGGTTTTATCCACTGTGTGAAATACTGACGATGCTGCTGCTTTGTTTCAGAAAGCACCCCACTGTGGAGTTGATGAAATATAGGTTAACCTGGTAACCTCCGTCTTTGTCTCCTGACTGAAAGGTGTGCCATACATGGTCCTTGTAGGCTCTGGGGGCACTGTCAGCTTGTATCCCTGGCACTGTCAAAGGCACAGACACATGGGCCCTTTCATGCCACACACCTGCACACCCTGCAGTTTGGGTGGGTTAGGTGCACCATTTAATTGAAAAACTAATGCTGTCTTAGACTGACAAACACTGTTGTTAATGCAAAATGTTGTGTGTTGTGCTTGTTCATCAGAAAAAAATAATAAAAAAATTCTTTTCTCCTTTGTAATTTTGATGAGACGGGCAGGCTAATCTTATTTCACATTATGATTCAGTTCAGATTCAGATTTTAATTTCAAGACCCTCTTTTTTTAAAACTTATTTTAGAAAGTTTTAAAACTGCCATGGAGAGTTAATTCTGAGGGTGTAAAGAACCAGCTTTTTTTTTTTTTTTATTGAAATCTTCACCATGTAGTGTGAATAATCCATCCAAGGCAAAAGAGTTTCTCAAAAAAACATCACTGTATCAGTGTATTCATGTTCTGGGTGCCAGCGTGTTTAAGCCCTCTATCCATCCTTATGAACACACAAGCTGCCGTACAATGCAGCCACTCAGTGATGGGCAGAAATATTGCAAACAACTGTATGCATTTTTGGTTTGATTTAGTGTGGTAGTTTATGTCATCGCATAGCTTTGCACAGTGGTTGAGAACTAATTGAGCGTCTGAATGAGCTCCGTCTTGATACTGACTGTCTCCCAAATTTAGAATCGGGACACAGATTGTGTTTCCATGTTTTAATTTACTGACAGTGCTTATTTTTAGCGCTGCTAGCTCTCAGAGTTCTTTGCTTACATTTGTTAAAGACATTCAGAGCAGCCATGTTCAAGTTCCAGTTTCCATATGGACATCCTGCTGATGACTTTTACTGCTTTCTGCAGAGATGATATCTGCCTCTGAACAGAAACTCTTAGCTGAAGAATGCAATTCACTTTTTAGGAATAGAAGATGTTTGAGTTGTCAAACATAGGGCTGTGATGACACATGATTTATCTGAGACTGGTTCAGCCAGTCCCCCCCCACTATATGTAAGCTTGAAATGGTCTGTGTGTCTGTGCCTCCAGACAGCATTCCTTCACTGGCTTCCTTTGCAAAGTCCGTACTGAAGCTTGCATAAGATACTGCCAAATTATACCAGACTGAAGTCCATGTCACATCAGCAATTCTCTCACTGTAGGGCATGACAACGGTTTTGTTCTCACATCAGCTCGTTTCCGTGCCTTGCCATTTTGTGATCAGCTAGGCATGCTAGCTGCAAAGCATTAAGCTAATGAAGTTGTCATGTGACTCGAATGTGAGCTCATCTTCACATCAACGTTTTCTCTACAGGTGCGCTGATATTATTACTTCAGTGAAGATTTTGAAATTAAAAGCGCGGGACCATGTTTGACTCAGAGCCTGAAAATGAAAAACAAAGTCTCACGCTTGGTGAAGACGCATGACAAAAACCAAGGCAAAATCAGATCCTCAGGAAAAGGTGGCTCGTGGAGCATTCAATCTTTTCCTTTGCTTCTTTGCTCTGATTTGCTGAAAACCATCACTGTGCACGCACCTTGCCTGTAAAGTTGAGCATGTTCAGCTCCTCAAACTGCGCTAGTATTTGCTCTGGCACTACTTATCTAGGTGGTCACACCTGTTGGGTGTGGGAAAGCAAGCAGAGAAGTGAGCACTTGAGTGAGAGTCTTGTATGGTGTGACTTTGGCTTAAGACTTTTTCAAAGAACTGTGTACAATTATTTTCTGTTGAGATATATGATGAACCCCTTCAGTGCTGACAAAAGGTATCGGAATATGCACAGAATCATGGTAAATAAGTCAGGGTTCATCCGGCTTGAAGGTATTTATTTACCTGTGGCCAACATGGCATGGAGGTAAGGGAAAGCAAGGGTGGAGGGTGGAAAGTGTGCTACTCAGTTTGGCATCGTCTGGGAGGAAGATGCTGAAAATCTCTTTACCAGTGGTATAGAGTAAACACAGTTGCAGGGACAGCTACTACTCACCATTATGGTGTTCCTGAGTGTTGTTTGGGGGTTGGTGGGGATGAGTATTGGGTGTAGATGATGCATTGAAGGGGTTGAGGATAGCACTGACCTGTACTTGTCTTCTTCCACAGCAGATCGAGTGAGGGCATCTGTTTCTTTGATCTGCCTGTGCTCCTCTGGGAGTGGTTCCCTTGGCGTCCAACGTGTATTTTTCACTCTGTTGTAACATGAAACTTGTGTTGCTTTGAATACTGTACTGTCATGTGTTTCAGTTTCCTTTAGTTTGGCGACTGGTGTTTCTGAACTTCAGTTTGACTCTGTTGTTGGTTTTTATTGTGTAATTTTCAGTTCTACTTGTTCTCCTCATCTATTCAGTTGTCCAGTGACTTTTAGTTTTAAATGATGTGGGATGAAAATTTTGTTTTTTAAAGAGGGCTTTTCTCCCTTTTTTTTTTTATGACACAAATCTACCTGTATGATTTTATCTCTTTGATTGTTTTTCTTCTGTTCTTGGTGCCTGTTTCTGCAGGGCAGAGCAGGAAAAAGCAGCCAGGAGCAAATGTGTCAGTGGTGGCTATGTCGGAAAAGGTTTGCTTTCCATGCACTTCACTGGGTTACTTGCAATGAAAAAATGTTGCTTGTTTTTACCTGTGTTTGTGTGCCATGAAAAAGCAGTGAAAAAGAAGCAAGTGTTTGTGTGAGTGTGAGTGTATGACTGTGTGTGTGTGTGTGTGTGTGTTGTGTGTGTGCACATGTCTGTGCATGTGCAGGATATGACTGCATTGTATTTGTGTATGTATGGATGCAATATGTGTGTGGGCATGATGTATGCATGTGTGCATGCATGTTCATTTACATACGTGTTGAAAACTTTACTGCATTTCTTTGAAGGCGGACTCGCTTGTTGACAGAAGGAGAATTGCACATGAGGAGTTAAGTTTCTCTGTTTAGGATGATAACCTGTTAATGTTATGGAAATGCCATTGTGTTTCTAGTTGTTTGAACAAGATTAATGTATGGTTTGTCGATGTTTTGAAATTGTCAGGTCAAAGTGTTCGATGCATGTGAGTTCAAACTGCTTGCAGGCCATTCTTATATGAACAGTATGTCACATGAATTAATGAACTATTTTCTTCTCTTAACTGAAGCCAGCAGCCCATGATCTAGTCCTCTGAGACACAATAAATTAAGGGCTGTTTATTCACTGAAGTTTGAATGATCTGTTCTCAAGAGAGGGATCACAACCTGCGAAATATTGCTTATAGGTGCTCAACTGAGATATCTAGTGAAGTTAACCAAGTTTAGAAGTGTTTTAGACAGGCTTTGAAATCCACTTTGACCTCTTTTGTTCAAAAATTTAACTTGCTTAGTTCAAAGGCATTGTGAGCATGAATGGTTCAGTTGCACCCAAGGAAAATATTTACTTGTGAATTGGGAATGCAAATTTAGATCAATCAACCACAAACTGATTTTCGTCAAAGGAGAGTTTTTCCAACTGATCATAAATTGATTTTAACTGGAGAGCTTTTATGCTGTTACTTCCCTGTGCGGAGTTCTCACCAGTCCTCAGAATATAGAGGGATCCTTTTTTCTAAGCTTATATCGGATTGGTTGAGGCATGAATATCACTGATGTTGGATTGCAAACCAAACAATTGGGCAGTTAAGAACAAGGATAAGGATTGCTGAAATCGTGTACAGGATAAACTAGCTTTGTGGTCTGAAATTCCATTCAGGTAAGAATGGCCTTGACAGCATGCAATGTTTGTTGTTGGAGATTGTGGAGGGACAAGTTCACATTGTTTCCACCCCACACAGGCATATCAACCACTTGTGATTTGTTGCAGATGAGGCATACTGATTTACTGCAGGATGGCAGGATTGGATGAAATGCGTTTGATTTTTTCTGAGCTTGAGGGTTTAGGTCACCCATTCATGTATTCCTCCATTCCCACTCCTTTTTATTTTCAGAAGCGCAAGACACACATGATCAGCAATGTTGTGGTGGAATAGTCAGACGCATTGAACTGGATTTGATTTTTTTTAGGCAGGAGTGAGTGCAGAGTGATGATACTTTTTAAAGAACAGGCTGGTTGTTCCTTGCACCTTAATCACTCCATCAACCTCTGGTCCTTCTCCAAGCCTTTCTTTCTGTTTGGTTTTCATGCTGCCTCCTCCCTCGCTCGGTGGCACAGTAGAATCATGAAACATTCATGCTCAGAGTGTAATGTGTATTATGCATGACGAAGTTTAACTCTTGATTTTCTATGTGTCTGTTGTCATGTTTCCCCTTTGTGTGCACGTTTGTATGTTGGTGTGGGCTAGTGTTTGTCTTGGATGTTTACATTTTCTGTGGGAAGGGAACAAACGGACAAGATAATGGGAAACATGCTGACGTTTCAGAACTTAAATCAGGGTAATTACAAATTCAGCTTGTTCTGTCTTGTGAAGTGTTTTTGCAAAGACGTAGTTGAGACTGTGGTCAGGCATTCAAATCAGGAAGACATTTGTACCTTGCTTTTTATTCTGTGAAATTTCCAGTGACTGTTTTTTTTTTTTTTAATAATTAAAACAAAGTGAAGCAAAATTAAAGAAAAGAAGGAAAACAAACACACAAAAAGGGAAAGAAACCGAAAATTGGGAACTCATCCCCTGCCAAAGAAGTTGTATCTGACCATTTCCCTGAGTTACTTATCTTTGTGTAAAAAGATTGATTGCATCTTTTTATGGCCATGTGCTATACAGGGTGCATTGTACAAACAGTATGTTTATCCAGCTGTATAAAGTGTGTATAAATCTATTTTCTCAATGATGTTTTTTGCTGCATGTGTGTGTATGTATTCCTATCTCCTCTGAATATATGGAAGTGCATCAGATGTGTTAACTTTCGGTGTAGTTATACACATAAAAGGGTTGTTTTAGAAAAGGTGTTGTTCTACACAACATTGGCCATGTGAGAGTGTTTGTGCTCGCTCATGTACTTATGTACATGTTTGTATAACATGGTAAACTCAGCTTCTGTCACATGAGATTTTTGAGTAGTACCATGCCTTAAGAGCCCTGCAGCTCAAACTTTGTTTGAAAGAATGTTAATCTTTCCCCATGTATGTGGGTGCCTGATAACAACTTTGGTGTCCAGTAACGTGCATATCTAATGAAGACTCAGTGTTGTCATATGTCATCAGAACCAAGTACAGATTGATGGAACATATCGTGCAGTACATCATTGACCAAGTCATAAAATATTACAGAAGTGGCTTAACAATTGTGTGAGTGATGTGGCAAAATGCAGAAGTGGCTTAAGAGTGCTGTGAGTGATGTGGCAAAAATGCAAAAGTGGCTTAAGAGTGCTGTGAATGATGTGGCAAAAATGCAGAAGTGGCTTAAAGAGTGGTGTGAATGATGTGGCAAAAATGCAGAAGTGGCTTAAAGAGTGGTGTGAGTGATGTGGCAAAAATGCAGAAGTGGCTTAAAGAGTGGTGTGAATGATGTGGCAAAAATGCAGAAGTGGCTTAAAGAGTGGTGTGAATGATGTGGCAAAAATGCAGAAGTGGCTTAAGAGTGCTGTGTGAGTGATGTGGCAAAAACCATTTTCGTCAGTGACGTTCATTCTCAGAGTGTTCAACAGAACTCATGAGAGAGGGATGAAAGAATTCTCTGAATGCTTGTCTACTATTTTTTTTTTTTTTTCCATAAAAAACGGGAAGCGCTCACACAAAAGGCAGATGAATGCTGATCATTTTCTTTCGGCAACAATGTATACAAGTAGAATTATTGAAACAAAGTAGGCAGGAAAACTCAGCTGGGATCCTCAGACTTCTGAGAAATCCAGTTGACGTTCAACTGTAGGGGAAAAGAAATATTCAAGAAAATAAAAATGCCTGTAGGAAAAAAACAACAGAGAAGCTCTTCATCCCCTGAGTCCATTACAGTGTCCAGGTTTTTCAGTTCACATTTACTACTTTCAAGGCAATGTCCCCGGTGACTGTTTCGGTGTGTCACAGTGCTTCCACATGCGTTCATCAAACAAGTGCAACAGTGGATGCATTTGTATGTGAATGCAATCTTCTGAGCCATTTTTAGCTTGAGCCTCATTCGTTTGCTTCTTTTGAACTATCATGATGTCACGTTTCATAAACTGTGATGAGAAGTTTGATAAAGGCTCAGCTGTCAACAAGCGGAGGTGATATGAACTGAAAAGCCTACAACCAGGCCAATCAGGCAGTATTGGCTTGTATTTTCCATTCAGTAAGTCATAATCAACAAGCTGAGGTGTTGTTTTTCTTTGTGAAAACAAGGTAAACTACACCAGTTGTAGACTGACATTGCTCTGAACTGAAAAGCCTACAACCAATGCCAGTCAGCCAGTATTGGCTTGCATTCGTGATTCAGTAAGTCAAAATTAACAGGCTAAAGGTGTTGTTTTCTTTGAGAAAACGAGCTAAACTACACCAATTGTAGATTGACATTGCTCTGTGAACACATGCACACCCTCTTACAAAAACGGAACAGGAGTCTACTGCAAGTATTGCGTGTCTGTTTTCTGTTTTTTGTTCTATATGGTGGACGTCTGGCCAGTGTACAAGTACTATTTACTCCATCTTATGATGTTGTGAGAAGGGGAAGGTCTAAGTTGCCTGATGCTGGTGTTTAATACTGAAAAAATGATGCGTGATGCATCAGGTTGCAGATACAGACGCTGTTAATGAGACTGAATTTGCTTAAACTGAAGCATTACATCAAGGAATTGCAGTACACTCAAAGATAGTGGAGAATAGGCCTCTTCTTGCTCTTTCAAGCTGCATGGAAAATTGCCTGTCACAAACACTGTGAAAGGATCCTCAGAAATGCTCAAAATGAGTTTTGGCCCTCTCCTCCCACCTCAGTCCTTCTCCCAGTCCTCCTTGGAACTGCCATCAAGATATTGCCAGCAGATCCCGTCTAGTCAGTCCCAGGCTATTTTCCTTCAGAGATTCCTCGAGTCCCCACTTCTCCAGCCTGCTGACAATGAGTTGTGTATGTATGTTTTTTCTGCCAGCTGCATTTCCTGAGAGGGGGGGGGGGGGGGGGGGGGGGGGGGGGGGGGGGGGTTAGGGGGAGGAAGCGTAGGAGACTTCATATAATGCCAGAAAGACATTAAGTTTATCGTCAGTGATCACATTATTTTGGGGACAACTTTGACTGTCGCAGTAGGAAGCTTTGGGAGTCATGTGACTTCAGTACTGGTGGATCAGATGAAATAAACTTTGGTGTGTGCCTGTGTCTGCACAGCAAGGAGAATGTAGTACGTCTTTCAGAGAAACAGCTGAATCCTTTTTACTTAATCATGCTGCCTCTCACCACCACCACCCCTCCTTTTCTTTTCCATCCTCATGTCTTGTCCATGGAGATGGAATGAAAGGTGTGCCAGATGTGATGTCATGAACTGAGCATCTCCTCCTCCTCCTCCCCCCCTCTTGCAGCAGCTAGGAATCATGTTTTGAGAGGTGAGCAGCATGCGTTTCATGGCTGAACAATGGGTTAGTGTTCCAGCCGAAGGGTTCATCATTGTTTGTCAAAAACTGGAGCAACAGGGGATGAAAGTGTGTGTGTGTGTGTGTGTGTGTGTGTGTGCACGCGCGCTTGTGTGTGTGTGTGTGTGTGTGTGTGTTGTGTGTGTGTGCATTTGCACAGGTTTTTTTTTTCTAGTGTGTTTAGTGCAAGTATGTTGGTTTATATATACTATCCTAAGATAGTTTTTTACCTACAAACATTATTGTCAGGTCGCTCAGAGAGAGAGAGAGAGAGAGAGAGAGAATTAAGAGGAAGAGACAGACTCAAAGAGACAGAAAGCAACATTGGGAGAAAGAGAAACAGGGACAGAGAGAGAGAGAGAGGGGGAGAGATGGTGACAAAGCAGACAGACACACACACACACACACACACACACACACACACACACACACACATACCCCACCTGTGCATGCACACATACATACAGGCATTCTCTCTTCATGCACACACACACACACACACACTCACACACACAGACAGACTAGCCACACGCTCAAACATACACACATGCACACGCAAATATAGAATGTGAGATACAGACATTGAAATAAGAGATGAAGAAAGACAGAGCGAGAAGGGTAAACAAGGAGGAAAGCAAATAGATAGAGGCAGAGGGAGACTGAGACTGAGAGAAAAAATACAATAAAAAAAAAAAGACAAGAGACAGAGACAATGGTTGGCAGAGAGAGAGAGAGAGAGAGAGAGATGATTGTGTTGGCTTGCCGCTTTGAGTAACCTCTTGGCTGCCCACTACTCTTACCCCCCCCCCCCCCCCCCCCCCCTTCTCTCCCTTCCTTTCCTCTCTTCACCTCTCCTGTAACCACAAAATTGAAGGATGTGATTCTCTAAGATGAATTGTATTTAGAGGGCCGTGTGTGTGTGTGTGTGTGTGTGTGTGTGTGTGTGTAAGTTCGTGTTTTCAGAATAAATTTCAAACACGTGTGGCTATTTTTTTGTTTGTTTTTGTTTTGCCAGTGACAGCAAAGTATCAGATGGAAAAATTTGTCAAATGTATGAAGGTCTGACTGGAGAGGATGTATGATAGTGTATGTGTGTATGTATGTATATATGTATGCTTGTATGTATGTATGTATGTATGAATGAATGAGGAAAGGCCGAAGGTGTGCGTGGGTAGGAAGTAGATGATGGATGAAGGACATTTGCTTTATTTTTGTTTGTTTATTTCATTACGATGATGTGCCTACTCTTCAGTAGCATAAAAGTCTTTACTCTTTACCTGTATACTGTCTGTACATGATTAAGCTGACAGTTACTAAACTGTTTTTCTCCTCCTGAACTGTGTCTGTCTAGAACTAGTAGAAGTGCATGAAATCATAACTAAATGTACAGAACAAGCAGAGAGAACATATCGTAACTCTTGCAGAGAATGTAGGTATGGATGTGAACAGTGATATGAAATAAAGTAATTACTTCATAACTAAATGTGGTGTGGTGATCATGTGTACTGTGTGTGTGTGTGTGTGTGTGTGTGTGTGTGTGTGTGTGTGTGCGTGCATGCCGACTCACTGTGTGTGTGTGTGCGCATGCATGCCGAACTCACTCCCTGGTGGGTTATAGTAGAAATGGCACATGCATGCCCACTGCCCAGTGGGTTAACTCATGGCCTGCATGTCGAACTTCCCCATGGTAGTAAATGGCACATGCATGCCCAAACTCACTCCCTCCCATTGCTTATAGTACAAATGCCTGCCAAAACATACATGAAATGGCGATGAACTCACTCACACCCTGGTGGCCTATAGTAGAAATGGCACATGCATGTCAAACTCACTCCCCCTCATAGTAAAAATGGCACATAGTAGAAATGGCACATGCATGGCACCAAACTCACTCCCTAGTGGGTTATAGTAGAAATGGCACATGCATGTCCAAACTCACTCCCCAGTGGGCTATAGTAGAAATGACACATGCATGCCCAAACTCACTCCCCTGGTAGAAATAGTAGAAATGGCACA
>JADBJO010002456.1:66291-103791 GCA_016801955.1 Conus betulinus
TTTGCGTACGTGAGTGCGTGCGTGCGTGCGCATGTGTGTGTACATGTGTGTGTGTTCAGTGTGTGTGTGTGTGTGTGTGTGTGTGTGTGTGTGTGTGTGTGTGAGATCTTTTTTCCGCTGCTAAATGAGGCCGGGACAGCTCATTGTGTGCATTACGGGACTTATGATCCTGGGGTTGCAGGTTCGAATCCACACCGGCCATTTTGGTACAGAGGGATTTTCCCCTCCGAGTTCACATTGGTTCTGACTCCAGACCCCCAAAGTCCTTTTTTCCGCAACTAAATGAGGCCGGGACAGCTCATTTGGTGCATTACGGGACTTATGATCCTGGGGTTGCAGGTTCGAATCCACACCGGCCATTTTGGTACAGAGGGGATTTTCCCCTCCGAGTTCACATTGGTTCTGACTCCAGTTGAAGTTTAGTGTGTGAACACGCGCATAAGATCATGTGGTCACGAAAAGTCCCATCACTAACTTTCGGAAGGGAAGGCCGGTTTGGCCGGTGGTGTCACATATACACATAACATGCAACCCTGTGTGAAAATTGAAGGAATGAGCGAAAAGCTGAGTGACTGATATTGGACTGAACAACACGGAACACGAATGACTAGAACCAGCCGGCAGCTTTTCAGTCGGGTCTACCCAGGTAGTCTAGTCCGTTGTGTACACGTGAGTATGGAGTGTAAAACGTGTAGAGCTTGGTTTCTAACCGATGATAGGCACTGTATCATTAAATTGACCAAAATGATGAATGATAATGATGATGATAACGATGATGGTAATAATGAATGATAATGATGATGATGACAATAACGATAATGATGATGAAAACGATGCCATGGATTTCTATTATGGCCCGAGACTGAATCACAGGGCTGTGTTCTACGCGTAGTTTCATATCCCTGCGCATACTAGGCCAGAGAGATGCAGACACCTGCAGTGTTAGGAAATTTGAGCGATGGTGTCAGACACGCATCCATTGAATGGACGAAACTTGAGTATGAGGTGCCAGTCTTCCCTACCGTGCCCCGCGGCGACTTAATTCTGAACAGTAAGCTGGTCATGGGCCGAACAATCCCACAAACAGAAACGGCTCTGATGGGAATCGAACCCATGACCTCCCAGCCGGGAATCCGCGACGCTAACCACTTCGCCACGGCGGCTGGTCAGAGACACTACTGAACTGGAGACTTTTTGACACGAGAAGCAATGAGGATGAGAGAGAATGAAAAATAATATTACGAAGTTCCATTCTGGTCGAAGGCTAAAGTGAAAGGTTGTGCTCTACTCTACTGTCCTGTCCTGTTGTACTAGCGTCGAGGAGGGTCAAGCGGTAGGCTGCAGATCGTAGAGTGAGACAGTTAAGCAGCACGCTCAGACAACTATCCAGTCCGTGCGAGAAATTCGATATTTCCAGCGTTTCTGTTTCAGCTCACAGCACACTGAGCCCTGAGGAAGGTATCAACTGCGGCTGGAAGATCCTGCAGATAAACGCTTCTCACCCGTCAGCCTAAATAGCCGGAATAGCTCAGTTGCTAGAGCGCCGGACTCGTAATCTTGGTGATCCTCGGGTTTGCGGTTTGAATCTCCACCCGACCGTTTCGGTACATGGGCGATTTTCCCCTCGGAGTTAACATTGGTTCCGACTTCATTTCCCAAATGGTCTTTGGAAATGAAGAGAAGACCAGTTTGGCCGTTGGTATGGATGACACGCTACACATAGCATGCACCCTGCGTGAGAAATGGAAAGAATGAAGGAAGTAAAGAAATACAGTGAGCGATACTGACTGGATGACACGGGAAACGACTAAATGAAGCGCCGGCAGGCAGCTCTTCAGTTTGCACTACCCAGGTAGGCAGCCCGTTGTGTACACGAGGGTGTGGATTGTCAGCGCCTACAACCTTTGGCAAGGCACTTTATTGATGCTATGTTATTATTATAATAATTATCATTACATGCTAACGATGCTAACCACTCCATAGCGGCTGGTGTATTTGTTGTACATTTCTGTCAAATCTCAACTATGGTACAAGTGCATGTATATCAAATTAGTGAATATGTTATGTCCATGTAATTCAAAATATGTGTATGAAAAAAAGACCGTTGCATTTTTGGTACGTATGTGTTTACAACTTTGTATTTGGATGAAAAGAAGTAAATAGAGCAAAACAAAAAAATGTGCATGCCACAAAAACGCCTAAAAAGGCTTTGAAATCATGTAAAAAAGAACCTTTGGAGTCTTACACAAAGACTAAAAGGGTAAAAATTCATGTAAACAGCAGCAATGATTAGCTCTAAAATCATACACGAAATCATTACCTGATCGCCTATAAAATACTATGATGAAGAAAAGGATTTTTAAAAAAATTGATGTAGGCCTTATTCACTACTTCTTCTAATCATTTAAAGCCTACCTCGACAATTTTTACAAAAAACGTGTTACTTACGAAAAGTGTGACAGTTTCATTGGACTGAGCATGAACTCCAATCTATTGATTATCGCAATTAAAAAATAAAAATAAATGTTTTCCGAACAAGGTTACATTTAAAACAAGTTGTGAAATTTTTCCGCAATGATATTCCATTCATGGAAGATCATTGAATTCCGCCATGGCCGGTCCCAAGCCCGGATGAGAAAGGAGGAGGGTTGGGCGAAGGGTTAGCACTCCCTCCCTGTTAAAAAAAAAAAAAACAAAACCCATCATGCTACAGAAACGCCAAGAGACTCTACAGAAAACTCAGCCCTGTGAGAAGACGGGCTTTCACCTGGAGGACCTATGACGCGGAGTGGTGAAAGCCGGAGTCATCCCGAAGCCACTCAGAGAAGATGGGCCACATATGGGGGCAGCTGGAGAGACTGACCCAGGACAGAGACAGCTGAGGGACCTTGTCGGTGGCCTATGTCCCAGTGGGGGCGATGGGAAAAAATTGAATTGATTGACTGAAGATTATAGGAGGTTTCATAACGCTTTTTTCTCTCTCTCTCTCTCTCTCTCTCTCTCTCTCTCTCTCTCTCTCTCTCTCTCTCTCTCTCTCTCCATTTTTCTTCTTCTTTTGTTTTTGAATATAGAAACACCTACGAGTAACGAAACTTTTCTGGTCAAATCACTTTTTGTAAACACAGCTTTGCCAATCATACTGTGTCGATTTAGAGATTCCAGTACTTGATTAGCAAATAACGCAAGGCATTCTGGGGGAGAGAGAGAGAGAGAGAGAGAGAGAGAGAGAGAGAGAGAGAGAGAGAGAGAGAGAGAGCATACATACAAACAAACAAACAAACAAACAAAAAAAACAGAAAAAAAAAACAAAAATAGACGTTTCAAAATAGGAGGTTGTAGGCAAAAAAGACACAAAAAAGGCAAGAAAACACCAGGCATAAGCAGCTGTCTAAGGAAGGGGGGAGGAGGGGGGGGGGGGGGGGGGGACATCCGAAGGTACCAGTGAAACTCAGTGAAGTTCTGTCCTCAACGGGTCCAGCCAAACAGCTGGAAGCAATCCTTCATCACTCTGTGTTGACAAAGGCAGCAAGCATGCACAGCGACATTCCGTTAAACTACGCTCCCTTGTATCATGGACACTGGCAACATATGCTAACTACTCCTCGCTTCTCAAAGCTGTTTTCCACGGACCCGATCCCAGTTCTCACTCATTTTGACTCATTAATTTCAGCGGCTCTCATAGTATATGCATAAAAAAAAGTCGTTTGACAGTTTTCAAAAAAATTTCGTACGACTTTTTAAGGATAAAAGAATCGAGGGAACACTTCAGCATATGTGCGGAGCGGAGTTTGTGACCTACTCGCAAAGAAGTTTAGAACTTTGGACAAATCATAGACCTAAACTTAACGTTATTATTCATAAATAAAATATACAGGAAAAAAAGAAAAAGACAAGAAACCGACGAAGTTTTCAAACAAGTAGTTTCTTATCCAGGGACCTAACTTGACTTTATGATTCTGGCGGGACTTTCAGGATGGAAGACTGTTGGTTCGATTCCTATCAGAGGTTCTGAGTTGTGGGATTTGTACCGCCCTGACCAGCTACTGCAATCCGATGTGTTTGAGACACTGATGGGAAGACCAGAACCACACAGGTAAGTTTTGTCCACTTCGCCGGCCGAGGCTCCTTTGAGACCGTTGGTCAAATATTGTGGTCAGTATTGCCGTTTGTTGCATCTCTCGAACTTGGTGGACGACCTGGACATGGTGTGAAAAGACATGTTGAAGACAGCTTCGTCTCTCGACGGAATAACATTTTTTTAGCGTCTTCTTGTTCCTTTTTTCATCGTCATCGCTCTTAAGGATACCAAACACTTTCACGTAGTAGTGGATTTCATTTTCTTCATCCACAATTGTAACACAGTGGCTTTCTGAAGGATGGGGGACTGGGAGTATAGTGGAGTTTTTGTCAGTGTTTGGTTTTGATAGAAGAAGGAATATGACGAATCTGTTACGAAAGAGAATTCTAAATACGCGGTGCACAGAAAAAAAAGATATGACCAAGAGTTATCCTAACTTAAAGGTGTCTGAAAAACTGAATTTTGTTGCCCGAAGAAAACCACTTCAGATAAATAAAAAAAAAAGGATATGGTCAAATTCGTGTAAAGGACTTTTGAATATATAATTGTCGCGTATCTTAAGCGTGGAGAGAGTGATATTTGTGTACACAATGTGTACATATGGAAACAGTTTCTTACGTATAGGAAACAATCACTCATAAGTGTTACGGATGGGTGGTTGCGCGTGTGTCTGTCTGTCCGACTCTCTCTCTGAAATATGGATGCGTGTTCGAGTTTAGCTAACACACACACCACTCAAACGAACATAGACAGCTAGGCAACAGCAGTTCTTTTCCTATTCTACCTTGGCCATCAAACATACACAAACGTTAATAAACATAAACAAGCGCACGAAACACACCTCAGCACAGGTGTAGAATAGTATATATATATATATATATATATACATACATACATACATATACATACATACATACATACATACATACATAAGTAAGTGGCGAACACGCCCACACTAATTATGTCTTCAGAACGCACACCAACTACGGGTGCACAGTAATACAGCTAAACTAGCCAAAGTCTACTGGAGATGCGGTGGCTGTCAGCAGGGGTAGAGATGATGACACGAAGATGAAATGACGTCTCTGTCTACCAGGGAAACTTGGGACTACACACACAAGCAAGCGACGACTTCCTGTCAAAAAATAACAGACCACACACAGAGGATACACAAAGTATCTCTCTGTTACACCTGAGGTATCAACTGCAACTTCCCAGAGCTGTGGCTCCACACACAAGCACAACAAAAAACTGGCAATGCGCTACGACGCGCACGGTGGGCGACGCTCGACGACAAGGACAGCGTTGACTCAGCAGAGCTCTGTCACACAGGCGGTGGTTCCGTCTCGGCGGAACCAACGCAGAAGGCACAGCTGGCATACAAGACGTAGAAACTGGACGGCGCCGTCTCCTGGACAGACGAGTCTCTGGCACAGCTGGCTTGTCGGGTCCTTGCTGCTGGTGGCACCAGCCTGTCCTGCACACCAACGCAGGTGAAGAACGGGGATGAACAACACAGGTCCCGGACCCGAAGTAAAGACAACCAGTTTCCATCAAATACCAGGACACACAACAACAATAATAATAATAATAATAATAATAATGATGAAATTTTATATGCGCCCCATCTCTGATGAGCTCAAAGCACTGTAGTGACGCACGGTTTCTGCGCTCATAGGCAAGCTCAGCGGAGAAGTGTTCACTGACTGTCAGGTAAACAAGCAGACGAACTCTGGCAGTACGACACGGGAGCTTGAAGAGAGCGGACTAGTTTAACTTATAGTTAGCTAGGGAGCTCAACACTCGGCCTTGAGTGTACTACAGTGTCGTGCTACAGTGACAACACTAGTGACAGACCAGTGTTAGGGCCTCCAGGTTATAGGAGACAATTTTGCCCTAGCACTGCGACAGTACAGCCGTAGACGGTTACAACGGCTAGGACAGCTTTGACAGTACCACTGCTGGGCCCGGAGATGGACACTGACAGAAAGACAGTGCATCAGCTGCTGACCCTCTGACGCAAGTGAACTGCTTGGACAGAGTGTGTCGCAGACTGGCCTAGAAGACAGTGACTAGACTAGACCTTTCTTGGTAGCTCATGCCAGTGAAGGGCTGGGACAGAATCCTGACGAAGCCCCCAAGCCAGAGTCTGGACTGACCAGGTAAGGTAGAGTGTGTGTGTGTGAGTGCAGAAGTGCTGTGTATATAAACGAACTTCTCTTGAGTGTAGGGAAAACACTTCAGCGCTTACAAAGTGTGAATAAAAGCATAAACTACAATGAACAGCTGTATTCATGCCAAAGATAGAAAGAAAATTGAGGCAAACTTCATAAATATTAGGGAAGAAATAAACAAGTCACAAATATCTCACATAATTAAAATCACTCAATGTGACATGATGAATCTCCAATATACAAAATGCAAGCGTACGCGCGCGCACCTGGGGAACTGAGAAAACTTCTTTGACTATCGAGTCTACTGTTCAAAGACACATCACATTTCGTAGACAGAGCGCTTTATCAAAATTCGCCACTATTTGACAAGATTTCAATCAACGAGACACTTTACTACTTTCATGATTAATGCTTCAAAAGTTTAAC
The DNA here is from genome assembly GCA_016801955.1 of Conus betulinus. Classification (NCBI taxonomy): domain Eukaryota; kingdom Metazoa; phylum Mollusca; class Gastropoda; order Neogastropoda; family Conidae; genus Conus; species Conus betulinus. Next base: position 72,970 of record JADBJO010002456.1, read on the forward strand.
AAAATGAGACGTCATCTTTCTTCAAACTTATGATATTTGTATGGCGAGGAAAGACTACCATATAGACCTTTCATACTGAATGAACAAATATGTTTCACATAAATCTTCACAATACGCGAAAGAGTAATCAACGTATTCTTATCTCCTCTCATCTAGTTTATGACAAATTTTTTTTTTTTGCCCCATTCATTTTCCTTTTTTTTCATTTCCCTCAAACTGCTGTTCTTCAATATCAACATCGATCTCACACACATGACAATCTGTGTTTGCATTACTTTTGTCAAAGCAACTATTCTTCATTGCCAGTATTCATCTCACATATATGACACAGTCTTTGCGCATTCTTGTTTAACATCAGGTAAGTGTTCACTATACATCATACAAGATAACATAGCAAAAACTGGCTTTCAATAACTCGGTGAATGATTTCCAAACATTCCTCTCTAATGGATACATAAAAATGGTTGTTCATCATTGGTATCTGTCACTACTACATGCATATGAAAATGGTTGACATTTCCATCTAGCTCTCCGCATCGGAAACTAGGATGATTTTCTTTTACATCAGAATCTATAAAGATTTCCTTTAAGACATCCCACAGTATAAATTCATTCCAGAACACCACCAAAACATACAATAATTTCCATTGCTCACCTCCGGAGCTCACCATTATAATTCTTTACTAAAGAAATAAACACCTTTTTTTTTTTTTCTTTTGAAACAATAGTAGGCAGAAGCCATACCCATTTCAATCACAGTATGCTTCCTCTCCTTCCTCTCTGACGAAGACTAAACAATTTACTTAAAACACAACAGCAAATTAAAACACAGCAAAACCATGAATGTGTTCTCTCTTTCTTTTATGAAACAAAAAACTTCACTTTCTCTCTTTCTTTTCACAAAATGCAAGCCTTCACTGGCGCTGAGAAAGTTACAACGCCCAAACATGGGTAGAAACGATTTCGATCCAGACTCTCAATTTGTGAACTACTCACATACCTGGTTGTCCAGTCAAACGTACTGTGAGTCCCTCGTCGGCTGGACTGGGCAGTGGACCTTAGCCGGAATTTCTTTAGAGACTGATTTGATTGCGGCGCTCACCCGATTTTTTATGATGAACGGGTGAGCTCCTGTTTAGCGGCTTGACCGCATCCGGTCTGCCCGCGGAGTTGATTCAAAGACTAGGATCGGACGAAAAACGGTGAGTGACAGTCCGTCACAATGAGTTTTATGTGAGATGAGAGGCATCCTCGGCACTGCTACTCGGTGTTGTTACAGAGACGAGCCCACCCGGTTCTGCTTCTCACGGCGCCGCCGTAACCATGACTCGTCATGCAGCGCTTTGCATCACGCTTTTTCTCAGCATCGCCTGCTGCAGCGCGTGGGGTGAGGTCAACCTTGGAGACTCCTACACCTCTCTGGTCAACGACTCAGGCAGCTCGTGCCCTATCAAGCTGAAACCAGCGACCTCTTCCAGTGGGTGAGTATGCAGATCTGGGCAGGGAGAGGCCCTGATTGGTTGGGTTGCCTGGTTTGACCCACGTGTTTTGACGACTAACTTGTCGCAAGTTCTTAACTCGTTCAGTTCAGTTTAGTTCAGTTCAGTTCACTTGGGACTTTAGATAGCCTCACAGCTTTTAGTGTCCCAGTCATCTTATTATATATAATAAACAGTGGTTGCATAATGCATGCATATGCTCAGGATATATTTTACTCTATTCTGTCAATCAAATTGGAATTTTAACATATTTAACTTTGCGTTAGTATCCAGAAGGTTTTTAAAAGTATTCAAATCTTTTGCTTTTTTGATGTGTGCAGGCAGTTTGTTCCAATATGGTGCCACTCTGTTACTAAAAGAAAATTTTCTGATATTAGTGCGACAATATTTAACAGAATGCTCAGTTTAAATCAAAAGCGGATGAGTGTGCAGATCTGGGCAGGGAGAGGCCCTGACTGGTTGGGTTGCCTGGTTTGACTCACGTGTTCTAACGACTGAGTAACTTGCTGCGAGTTCTAAATTTATGAATGCTTAAAGTAAGTGAAGAGAGGCGATGCGTATATGACTCATGCGCGTGACTACACACTACACAAAGATGATGGGCAAAGAATGGGTGGGGTAAATGGGCCGGGACAGAGCCATGTAGATACTTTCTTTTGTGTGTGATCTGTCAATTCCTTACTGATAAATGGGCCGGGACAGAGCCATGTAGATACTTTCTTTTGTGTGTGATCTGTCAATTCCTTACTGATAAATGGGCCGGGACAGAGCCATGTAGATACTTTCTTTTGTGTGTGATCTGTCAATTCCTTACTGATAAATGGGCCGGGACAGAGCCATGTAGATACTTTCTTTTGTGTGTGTGATCTGTCAATTCCTTACTGATAAATGGGCCGGGACAGAGCCATGTAGATACTTTCTTTTGTGTGTGATCTGTCAATTCCTTACTGATAAATGGGCCGGGACAGAGCCATGTAGATACTTTCTTTTGTGTGTGATCTGTCAATTCCTTACTGATAAATGGGCCGGGACAGAGCCATGTAGATACTTTCTTTTGTGTGTGATCTGTCAATTCCTTACTGGTAAATGGGCCGGGACAGAGCCATGTAGATACTTTCATTTGTGTGTGATCTGTCAATTCCTTACTGATAAATGGGCCGGGACAGAGCCATGTAGATACTTTCATTTGTGTGTGATCTGTCAATTCCTTACTGATAAATGGGCTGGGACATAGCCATGTAGATACTTTCTTTTGGTGTGATCTGTCAATTCCTTACTGATAAATGGGCAGGGACAGAGCCATGTAGATACTTTTCTGAGTGATCTGTCAACTCCGTACTAAATGAATCATACTGTTTCCTCAGATCAGCCTTTTGTGTTCAGTGTAACATTTTGTAAGGGCTACAATGCCTAAACTACGTAAACAAAAACAACAACAACAACAACAAACCTGAGCGTATTCAAAGTGGCCCTGACGACAACAACCCGCTCGTCTCCATTTCCCACACCTACCTTCATGAATTTCTGTGCGACAACCAATGTCAAGTTTGGTTAAAAAACACTCTTTTCAGGGATGTAGAAAACAAAGAGATAGAAACAAACTTTCTAAACTAGTCTTATGGTTCAAGCCAGCTCAATAACCTGTTCACGTCTCTGGCTCGATGTATCTGGCTCCATGTATCTGTAGCGGTGTACAGTCGACCAACAAAAATCACCTCCCCTGCAAGGAGTATGCTGCTGCTGTCAACATTGTTCTGAAAGAGCAGACTCCTTGAAGAACAGACTCCCTTATTTTGATGACGGGCTACTTCTGCTCTTCTAGTCTGTTAATTCCCTTAGTTCCTCAATCACACGTGCAGTCCTCTTTTCTTCACCCACAAATTACGCCCCCCCCCCCCCCCCCCCCGCCCTTCCCCTTTTCAGTCGCACGGTTTCCTCTGTCCTTCTGCCTCTGGTAAAGACTGCAGTGGTGCCCTGACCAGATCCCAGCTAGAACACCACATCCAAGTACAGTAGGACAATACCGAGTCCAAACCATACTACTAACGTCTTTTTCTTCATCTTAGATCTTTTTTAATCTCCTTTCCTTTCCACTTCTATCTCCCTAAATCTCCTTTCCTTTTCCCTCCTAAATCTCCTTTCCTTTTCCCTTCTATTTCCCTAACCATCCTTCCCTCAACACACACAGACTCCACCCCCACCCCCTACACCTCACTTACATACCATACACCCCCTACACCTCACTTACATACCATACTGCCCTCTACTTTCACCTCTCCCTCCCCCTCCCTTCAAACCACTCCTCACCCACCAACCTTAGCGCTCTTCTGCACTCATGTTTGCAAGACTTTACATGACTCCCCCCCCCCCCCCCCCCTCCCCCATTGTCCTGTCTTGTACGTATTCTAAACGCGAACATGCGTCATCAACAACATATGATGAAGACATGACTTCTGACTGAACGTTGAAACTCTCACATATTTTTTTTCTTATTGCCTCCTACGGTAGTTTACTGTGCAGTACCTGTGACTGAAGAGGGAATTACTACTTTGCTTGTTTGTGGCGTTGGACGCAAGCTTGGGGAGTATGTGGCAACACGCCACAATGACAATATTGCACTAAATAACCCACGTACACGTTTTGAAGCGTAGCATGAATTTGAGCCAGAAATTTAGATTAAACTGTTAATAGATCACATGAATAACCTCCCCCACCCCCTTTAATCATCTGACTTGTTTTTAGGTCTTTCAACCGATGACATCATTCACAATCTAGACATGCATGAACTGCTCCTTACCTGATGTCACAATTCAGACCTTTGCACTCACCCGTGACTCCTACCCTTTGCGCCAGGTGGTTTCCCCAAAACGGTCCCATTCTTTTCATTGTAATCTGTCTGCTTGGAACCACCTGGTATGTACCTTGATAGGCATATGGAAGAAAAGAAGGTGTATCAACTTTCAGACACAACAGAAATTCTCAAAACAAGGTAACTGTGCCTTTCTGTAAATAATCTACTCCTTAAGCAAGGCCTTGGCGCATTAATCTTTTTGGTGTGCTGCCTGGTGCCGATGTTTCTCCGGCATGTTTAGAGTAGCTCCTCTTCTGCAAACTGTTGTTTGTTCGCTGCCGTAGGCTGCAATGCTGTTTCAGCGAGTTCGTGTTTTGAAACCATGTCTTGGTTCAGTACAGACTGTCTTAGAATGGGTTTTGAGTTGATTTAATGTTGTAGTTTGTGAACTCGGTAATGAATGTGTATTGCATCGCTAACGAAAATTTGCCAGTTCCAAGCTATTGGTGATCGTTTCTGGAAAACCAAGTGTCTGTCTGTCTGTCTGTCTGTCCGTCTGTTGTTGTTTCTCCAACACACACACACACACACACACACACACACACACCACACACACACACACACACACACAGACAGAGAGAGAGAGAGAGAGAGAGAGAGAGAGAGAGAGAGAGAGAGATACACGCGCACACTCACACATCCTATTCACATGTGTGTGTATGTGTGTGTGTGTGTGTGTGTGGATGGGTGGGTGGGTGGGTGGGTAGTGGTGGTGATCTATCCCCCCCCCTCTTTCTGCCCCCTTACCTCCTCCCCCACCCCCCGCTGCCACTGTCAACCCTCCTCACACAACCCACCCTCACCCAAAATCTTCATCAACCCAACCCAACCCAACCCAACCCAACCCAATACAACGAAGACCTGACTCCTACAACCCTCTCCCTGTCTGTGCCTCAGGGTGACGGAGGTGCTGCAGAAGGCGGAGACGGCTCTGCTGCTGCTGCTGGGGTTCGGAGGCTTCTCCGTGCTGCTGGCCCTGCTGCACAACGCCGTGCGTCGCCACGTCTTCCGGGACCAGCACCCGCTGGACACCGCCTTCGACGCCGGCGGCAACGTCAGCCTGTCGCTGACCGCCGTCACGGTGGCCTGCCAGCTCTTCTGGCCCGGGGACATCCTGCACAGCGCCACGCTCACTGTCAAGGTCAGGGAGGGTGGTAGGGTGTAGGGGTGTGGGGGTGGGTGGGGTGAGATAGGGGGTTGGAGAAAAACAACAGGCGAACACCAATCTATGTAAATGCGCAGAAGGCTCTGTGAGTGTGCGTGCAGTTTTTCGTATAAACTTAAGCGCACGCACACAAACACGCACGAACACACACCCCTCCCCTACACACACACATACGCGCGCGCGCACGCCCGGACGCCCGGACGCACGCACGCACGCACGCACGCACTCACGCTAGCACACACACACACGCACACTTACCCACACACGCACACACACATGCACGCACACACATACACACACATACACATACACACACACGCGCGCGCGCGTGTGCGCGAGCACGCGCGCACACTCACACACGCACCACACACGCACGCACGCATGCACGCACGGACAAACGCACACACACACACACACACACACACACACACACACACACACACACACACACACACACACATCCCTTTCATTCAAGGTCAGGGGTGTGGATGTGGGAGACGATAGTGCTGGGGTGCGGGATGTTGGTGGGAGGGGGATGATGATGATGATGAAGAGGTGGATGGAGGTGAGGATAGGATAGAGGAAGAAAAACGGTGTGTGTGTGTGTGTGTGTGTGTGTGTGTGTGTGTGTGTGTGTAAAAAGTAATTTTCCTGTGTTTCATAAGTAGGGTGGTATCGTGTGTTGGGGGGGAAATTACAGATCGGATGATGTAAAAACTCGTACTAGATGACTCCTATTCGCATGAAGACTCTTGCTTACATGCACGCACACACACACACACACACACACACACACACACACACACACACACACACACACACACACATACAGGTCGGGCTAGATCGCACAGAACGCACACCTTCTTCCCTCCCCCTGACGCGCCCCCCCCCCCCCCTGTGACTGACTTCAGCCATCGAGGGTGTGGGTTACTTGCAGGGGCACCGGCGCCGAACGTTTCCAAGTGTCATTGGGTCATGGTCCTCCAGCTCCAGGGCCTGACACGTAACAAATAACCTTCTGAACTTTGGTATCGCGCCTCACTATTTTGGAATTCAAAAGGATCTCGGTTTACTTTGAAAGCGTTGAAACGATATTTTGGGGTCTTTTGAAGTAGGTATAAATACATTTTGTTTTGGAATACAAAGGGTTTTATGTTTTTTTTTAAAAGCTTTGAAATAGTAGTTTGAAGTCCGGTTCTTTGAAAAAAAAAACACGAAAAACAAAAAAAAACAATCGCACACAGATCTGTCGCAACTGCACACAATACACTGAACTCAGGTCTTGTCTTCCCGCACTGGTTACCTCCTCCTCCCCTCTCTCTCTTCTCCATTACTATTTCAACCCCGATTTCAACCCACCACCTCGAATAGCCGTGCATGTGTTACAAATATATGTAAGTATACATACACACATATTTATATACATATGTATACGTATACATGTGTGTATGTGTGTGTGTGTGTGTGTGTGTGTGTGTGTGTGTGTGTGTGTGTGTGTGTGTGTGTGTGTGAGAGAGAGAGAGAGAGAGAGAGAGAGAGAGAGAGAGAGAGAGAGAGAGTGTGTACGCGCGCGCTCGCATGTTTGTGTTTGCAATTGCGTGGGTATAAATTATTGGTAAACACATTGTGATGCTCCGATATTTGGTTCTGTTCCCCCCCCCCCCCCCCCCCCCCCCCCCCCCCCCCCCCGTTGCTCTGCAGAACGGCATTGCAGGAACGTTCTGGTACGCCGTGGGCATCATCTTCAGCACGTTCATCTTCCCCATCTTCTCCGTGCACTTCAAGACCAAGGCTCCCGGCGCCAAGACCTACTTACAGGTAGACTGAAGTGTGTGTCAAAGACGATTCCACGCAGAGCGAGTGGATCATAGCGTAAACGTGGCTGATTTTAAAAAAAAAGAAAAAGAATAATCCTACTTTTGAAAAAGTAAAACCTGATAGAGACACAAGCAGATAGAATCTTCTTCGATAATAAAACCAACTTTGTATAAGTAAAATCTTCTTGGAAGCAAATACAACACTTAAGGCAAAGAGCTGTCCCTACACAGGTGAGGAAATTTGCTTAAGAGCGTATAATGATGATATCATCAGGTTGACGTGGACAAATAATGAGGTATGTGTATCAGGCAGATGTGTACATTATATCATCAGGTTGACGTGGACAAATCATCAGGTATGTGTATCAGGCAGATGTGTACATTATATCATCAGGTTGACGTGGACAAATCATCAGGTATGTGTATCAGGCAGATGTGTACATTATATATCATCAGGTTGACGTGGACAAATCATCAGGTATGTGTATCAGGCAGATGTGTACATTATATCATCAGGTTGACGTGGACAAATCATCAGGTATGTGTACCAGGCAGATGTGTATATGATATCCGTTTCAGGGTGTGTAAAGATGACCAGGGTGATGGGTGACGTAAAGATGACCGGGTGATGTGTAAAGACGACCAGGGTGATGTGTAAAGACGACCAGATGACCAATGTGCGCATGGTATCATGTGATGGGTAAAGACGACCAGGGTGATGTGTAAAGATGACCAAGGTGATGTGTAAGGACGACCAGGGTGATAATGTGTGTCACCAAGACGACCAGGGTGATAATGTGCGCATGGTATCACCAGGGTGATGTGTAAAAAGATGACCAGAATGACGTGTAAAGATGACCAGGTAAAGATGACGTGTGACGTGTAAAGATGACCAGGGTGATGTGTAAAGATGACCAGGGTGATGTGTAAAGACGACCAGGGTAATGTTTAAAGACGACCAGGGTGATGATGTGTACATGATTTCACCAGGATGATGTGCAAAGATGGCGAGGGTGATGATGCTTGCAGATCATCCAGGCCAGGTTCGGCAGAAAAGCCCACTGGGTGTTCTGCTTCTTCGCCCTGATGACCAACCTGGTCATCACCATTGGCATCCTGCTGGCCGGCCGGGCCACCATCCAGTCCCTCACCAAGGACGCTTCAGACGAGTTCTCCGTGCTGGTCATGGCCACGCTGTTCGGGTCCTACTCCTTGATCGGCGGGCTGGGCACCACCTTCTACGTGTCCTACTTCAACGGCTGCCTGGTCTTCGTCCTCATCATCGTCTTCGTGGTGCAGATCCTGCACAGCCAGGATGAACGCTGGGGGAGGATCGGCAACACGGAGAAGATGTACAGGACCATCTCCTGCCTGCAGGGCCCTGAGAACAACCTGCAGCACAGCTACATCACCTTCAGGTACCGCCCTGGGAAGCCCAGTCAAATGAAACGATATCAGAGCCACAACCATGTATTGAACGGATTTATGTATCGAGAGATACATTGTTGTGGCTCTGAATTAATAAAAATATAAGAAGGGAAGGGTAGTGTAGCCCTTGTCTTTGTTTATTAACAAAGCCAATTCATGGCAACATGATGTTAGGGACTGATTACACATTGACAGGAAGGCATGCTTGTTTGAAGACAAAATGCATACACGACCCAATTCTGAATTAATGAACGAAAAGAAATGATATGCAAGGGTAATATCACAACAGAAGCTGGCACAACTGGTTCTTCCATACACAATGAATCGGACATCAGTGGAGCTTGGACTACTAACGGATGAAGATGGGTGTCTTGAGCCCGAGACTGTCTGAAAACCAAACAGCCTCTCTTGTAACTTCGTTTAATTTCTGGCTATTATTAGACAAACCCTGTTTGATGTCAGAAACACAATCTTGAAGACTTTTGGCGAGATTATGATATCAAGCGTGTCACTATCTACTCACATGAACCTTACAGGCTTATAAGTAACCCGCTAAGGCTCATTTAATCATGGTTACCAGCTCATACTTTTATTTCTGTATCTCTGGTGTGGGACAGGTCCTGGGGCGCCTTCCTGTACGGCGTCATTGAGGTGTTCTTGTCGTCCGCGGTGACGTACTGCGACCAGGCGTCCTGGCAGTCCCGGATCGCGGCCAAGCCGGTGCAGGGCGTGTGGGGGTTCCTGCTGGCCGGCTTCATCTGGTTCTCCATCCCCAACGTGATGGCCGTCACCACCGGCATGGCCTACCTGGCCCTCATAGCCGCCCACAACCACACGCAGCTCCTCACTCCGGGTCAGATCGATGAAGGTCAGTCCGGCCCGGGCCCCCGGGAGGCAGGGAGGGAGGGAGTCAGCATGGTGGTGGTTAAGGTTGGTGGTGGCGGTGGTTGTTGAGGGCAATGCGGGAGGAGGGTTGGAGGGGCTGTAAGGGAAGTGAGGGATAGGGCGGGCGTGACTTCGAAAATAAAAATTAAAAAAAAAAAGAAAAAGAATGATAAAAGTATGATACAGGATCTCTAGAACGTATTTTTTCTCTACAATACTGAATGCTGCCCAACACTGTAAATTTTTCCTATCTCTGGGGGCCGCCTACATGACGAGTTCCCAGCCAGACGCTGCGAATTCCACCCCCTCAAGTTGACAACATAGAAACGACCATTTTCTCTACCCGTCTGAACGTGTAGTCGTTCTGGTGAAATATAGTAGCTTACCTCTTCCCACTTTCCTTGACGGTGATCCCCGTTCGCCGTACAGACCACCAGAGGTGACACCTAACTCTCGGTTTTAACTGAAGAGCTTTTTGTCAACACAGAGCGTGGGAATCAGGCGGACGTTATCATCATGGATTTCACGACAGCATTTGACAAAGGTAATCACGGCCTGCTGGTTCACAAACTCTCCTACCATAGGGTGCGGGGGCAGTCAATAGAGGGAACAGAGCATTCATGAAGGAGAGAAAGCAAACCTTGGTTTTTCAGTAACATAAGATCGGATTTGGCTAGCATGTGTTTAGGAGCTCCGCAGGGATCAGTTTTTGGACCAGTGCTTTTACTGATTTATGTTAATGACCCCCCCCCCCCCCCCCCACCGCTCCCCGAAAAGCTCTCTCCAACAGCGCGATTGTTTGCCACTAACGCCGCTCTCTATCGCTTCTTCACCCAGAGGCCACAACCGTACCCACCTGCCGCAAGAGCTCCAATGATTCGATGAATGGGAAAGATGCTGTTAAATAGCAGTCTATATTGGCAGATGTATCACCCTCCCCGTCACCGGGAAGTAGAGCGCTCAAAACACCTTCACGGCCATGTCTCGTGAGCCGTCACCTCTGCCAAGTGTCCATGAGTCACCATCGCCCGAGACCTCAGCTGGGACCAGCTGATCAACACGATATACTCTAAAGCCAAAAGTAAACTTACTATTTGCGGCGCATTTGAAAGAATAATATTCGCCACCCTGAACAAGGGAGCTTGCAAAACGCCCGTCTGCCCCATACTAACAATACGTCTGCACAGTGTAGGACCCTTCTGCAAAGCGTAGGACCCTTCTGCAGAGTGTAGGACCCTTCTGCACAGTGTAGGACCCTTCTGCACGGTGTAAGACTCTTCTGCACAGTGTAAGACCCTTCTGCACAGTGCAGGACTCTTCTGTGCAGTGCAGGACACTTCTACAGTGTATGACCCTTCTGCACAGTGCAGGACACTTCTACAGTGTAGGACCCTTCTGCTCAGTGCAGGACACTTCTGCACAGTGTAGGGCCCTTCTGCACAGTGTATGACCCTAATGCACAGTGTATGACTCTTCTTCTGCACAATGTAGGATCCTAATCTACAGTGTAGGCCCCTTCTGCTCAGTGCAGAACTCTTCTGCACGGTATAGGACCCTGGCGCCCTATGCAACATTGACAGGATGGAGGCCGCGTGATGAAGAGCTGCATGTTTTGTGTCCTTCACAGGCATCATAACACTTCTAGTGCGCCAGCCATGATTAAAAGCCTGCAATGGCCTTTCGTCCAACACTTAAAGAACGTTGTAGGGTTGGTCATTCTACTCAAAATCATAAACGATCAAGCAGCTGCGCGCAAGAATAGAACCATTGCGGCTCCTACCCGACAACGAAGATGTTTTCACCTCCTTGCCATGGGCCTTTTTACATGCGCTGAAAGCGCCGCGGGTCCTCGGCATATTTGTCTCATCTAAACAACGAGCAGAGACTCGGATAACTACTACAGTCTTGAGCGTAATTCCCTAGCTTGGCTGCCAACAAGACTGCTTTCAAGCAGCCGAGAATAAGACAACAACAACTGAAAAACCAAAACTTGCAACACCCTCCGCTGAGTGGTTCAGCATAGCATACATGTACCCGTGTGAGTTTCCTATTTCCTGTAGCGAGACCTGTCCGGAATATTCTGATGCAAGAAATGTCTTTATGTGGCCCTTCAACCTTCTATCATTTCATTTCTACATTCTTTCCCCCTCCCACCCACCCCTTTTTTTTTGAAGGTGGGGCCTCTACCTTACTGTATGTCGTCCTCTGTTCTTTTTTTGTTTCACCACGTCCCACCCACTGCAAGAAATGTCAATGGGAATTAGTCCTTTTCTTCTAATTTTCTCCTTCCTCTCTGTATTCTTCTTCTTCTTCTTCTTCTTCTTCTTCTTCTCCTCTGCCCTTCTACTTCTCATTCTTCTTCTCCATCTTCCCATTCTTCTTCCCACCTTCTTCTTCCTCATGCTGCTAGTCCTCTTTCAACTCTTCTTGTTCTTCCTCATGCTCCTTGTCCCCTTTCTATTCTTCTTGTTCTTCCTCATCTCTGCCTTACCCTACGTCTGTGTCCTGCAGGTCTAGTCACTCCGCTGATCGCAGAGAAGGTGCTGGGGTCCACGGGCGGCATCCTGGTGCTGACCATTGGTGGCATGGCCCTCATGTCCACGGGGTCAGGGGAGGTCATGGCCATCCCCTCCATCATCGTCTACGACATCTACCAGCCCTATGTTCGACCCTTCAGGTCTGCGTTCGGTAAATGTGTGTGTGTGTGTGTGTGTGTGTGTGTGTGTGTGTGTGTGTGTGTGTGTGCGTGCGTGCGTGCGTGCGTGCGTGCGTGCGTGTGTGTTTACTTGCAAAGACAAATATCTGAAGGTTTGGGCAACTCCGTAAATGTCCAGCGGACGAAAGGCCTAGGAGGAGGCAATATGAATTGATCTGTCTTCAGGAAGGATTACGAGTGTTCCCATATGCTGTTGTGAAGGGTTTTTTAACATTTATAATAAATTTCCTGATTTTATGTTCTCATTTTCTTGTTGTCCGTCCCGTTCCCCCCTCCCTCCTTTTCTTTCTTTCTTTCTTCTAGAAATCTTTTCAAAGTCATGACTGCAGTGACGGAAGAATTACTAGCCTGAACTTGTTTTCTCCCGCTACTAAATTGTTCAGCATTATATATATATATATATATATATATATATATATATATATATATATATGTGTGTGTGTGTGTGTGTGTGTGTGTGTGTGTGTGTGTGTGTATATATATACATAAATGCACACATAGAATTCACAAAAGTATGCCTTTGAAATATCTTGACTGCCCAAACAGACATACTCACCTGGTCTACAGACGAGCCCATAATGTTACTACAAAAAGTGCGCGGAAAGGTTGTATGAACACACAGACAACGCAGGATGAAGAGCTCTCTGAACCGTGTGTACATTCTACACACTCAGTTGCTTGATTACTACATTAAGATCCTGCATGCTCTAAATTGTAGCTAAAAAAGAAAGTAAAGAAAAAGTGCCAGAAGTTTGGTAGATGTAAGCCAAGAGAATGAGTGACAAAGGTAAAAAACACACACACACACAAACAACAACAATAACAAAAAATAGCTGGACAATGGCTAAGAAAGACGATTTGAAAAGACCCCCCCCCCCCCCCCCTTTTCCCACCAAGTAAACACACACACACACACACACACACACACACACACACGCACGCACGCACGCACGCACGCACGCACGCACGCACACACACACACACACACACACACACATACTTAAAAAAAAATTTAGTTCAAATCTTTGTCAGGTCGTTACTATAATGACGAAAGAAAGAATTGCTACCCTGCACTTGTTTTTCCCCACTACTTAATTGTTCGGCATTATATATATATATATATATATATATATATATATATATATATATATGTATATATATATATATATATATATATAAAATAGGATGGTAAAAGGAAGTTTTAAAATAAACAGGTCTGTTTCGAGCGCTCGCTCTCCTCAGGATGGTTTTGGGTCGCCTACTGCCGGTGTCATATGGCCCGATGTCGCTGTTTGCACGTGCGGATTGGCTGCACGTGTTGTTCGGTTTTCAGGTTGTTTACAGTTCAGGGTGTGCGTTTGCTGACAACGATTTCCATTTGTGCCTGCAGTTGTTTACTATTTCTACTTTAGTTTTCTTGGTGTGAAGAATGATTTCCATTTCTGACAGCAATAAAAGAAGCCTTCATAACCCTTAAAGACCATAAAAAAAGTGAATTCGTGTCCTTTGCAAAGTCCACGAATTTGTAGCGTGTAATCATTGGCCGTGTTGGCTTCTGTTCCACAGGGATTGGAGAAGTGCTGACTTCAGTTCACAGCCGGGAAGGGTTTGAATATTCAATACCATTATAAAGGCTATAAATTTGCAGCGTTTTGATGGTTGGCTATGTTGGTGACTGCTGTATTGGGAATAGAGTAGAGCAGGGCGTCCAAGAAGATCTGAAAAGTGCTATATTCGCAAATAACCCATACCCCGATGAATAAGAAAACATTACAAAACAAAACAAAACATCCATATGAAGGACACTACGAATTGGCTATCGCGTTTGAAAAAAAATCGGGACAAATGTATTGGACCTCTCTCAGCTAAATAATCCGTTTATCCACGTATATTCTAAATAAGGCTGCACCTCAGTTGAGGGAGAGGCATTAACTCAGAGGAAATGTTTCGCGATGCAATATATCCGTTTTAAATGTTTGATGAACAAAGAGCGGTTTCAGAAGTTTTGGATTTCGATGTCAGTAGTGGTGTATTCCTAGCTGGGCAATCCCCTTTTTAGCGGCGAACGATTTCACATTCACTGAACTTTGGTTTCCTTGACTAGGCTTCTGTTCCATTTGCACGCTAGATAAAACAAATTCAGGGGAGGGAGCTAAATCCTGATGGAATGATTACATCATTTCGTTTCCTTTTGCCTAAACATACTGATCACACACACTAACAGAATACGTCAAAATGATTGGATGCACTTCATCACTTCAAAAAAAAAATTCGAAACTAAATTTTGTGCCTTTAAAAAGAAAAAACAAAAACAGCTTGCAGACTTCTTCGATTTTAAATGTAATGTGTCGTCTGCTTCAGAAATTTCATTCTGGCGTTAATGTTACCAGCCAGTCGGATTAGACTCTTTACACTGTGAAGTATCCAAGCGCGGATTTCTCAGATTCTTAAGATGAAGTGTGTTATCTGGCTTTTCATTTCTCGAATACTTATTCACAGGTGAATAGTCATTCCTGCGTGAGAAATCGGGAAAAGGTTTATTCGTGAATACATTGTAAATGGCTTTTTGGTAATAGTCGAGCTTTCCAAACAGCACATCTGTATCTTCGCACAAACCATCCCCTATTTTGATACATTAAGGTTTACTAATTCAGTGCGTTGTAAAGGTTGTGGATTGACAGCATGCCAGTTTGTGGCATTGTTTCCGTAGGCTGTGTTGGCACCGTTTTAAAGGGAATAAAGGAGAGAGAGCTCGTGAATGATGTCATAGGAGTTGTTAATTCACGATGTTATCTATTGTACGCATTCACGGTGTTGTGAAAGTTATCAATTCACAGCGTATTAAAGGTTATGAATTGACGGTGTTATGAGTTGAGTCGGTAGCTTTATATGAGTTATGAATTCATATCGTTGTGAGGATATGACTTCATCGAGTTATACACGTCATGAATCCACAGCTCTGTAAGAATATGAATTGTTGGCACTTTCTAGGATCATAAATCCACAGCTACGTAAAGGTATGAATTAAAAATTTTGAGGTTTATGAATTCACAGCGAGATAGAAGTTATAACTCTGTTGAGATATAATTGGTGACATTGAACGATTTTTCTGCAATCTTTTTTTTTATTTATTTATATTTATTATTATTTTTTGTGTGCATATTTTGCAGCTTTCTATGTGGCCGTTGAATGAATTGTCTGCAGTATTCTATTCATCTGTTAAACGGATCATCTATAAACGGATCTTCTATAATGTTTTATGTCGCTGCTAAATGTACTGTAGTATGTTTTATTTGGCGATTCGATGAAATGTTTACATGCGTTTCTTGGCTTTCGAGTGAATAGCCTGGAATGATTTCATGGCTTTTGTATAAACCGTCTGCGGAGGTTTATAGGCTGTCTAACAGATTGTCTGTGGTATACCATTTGCTATTAGATTAATTGTCTGTGACGTATTTTGGCCATTGCGTTAATTTTCTGCAATGTTGTACTTGAATATTTCATAAAAAATCTGTAATATTTGCTTGACTACTGAACTAGTTTTCTGCAATGTTTTATTCAGTCACCTCATAGATTGTCTTGAATATTTTTCACGGGTATTGGCAACTGAATAAATTGTCTTGTAATTTTTACTGGCCTATCGAATGAATTGTCTGCGATGCCAGATTGCATATTGAATGAACTGTCTGCGTGTAACATAGTCTCTTGGTATACAGCACAGCATATAAAAAAGTATGCTTCTTAACATTATTTCTTGCAGTTTGAGAACAGCCAAGATATGTGAGTAATTGTAATGCTTTCATGAATTTTTCAGGACGTTTGAGAGACGTATCCACGTTTAATCAATTTTTACGAAGTTCCAAATTGCAGTTCTGTCACCTCTGATTAATCTTTTTTTTTTTTTTTTTTTTTTTAAAAATCAAAATCTTGTGTAGTTCTGCCACCTCGGATAAATCTTTTTATCGAAATCTTACGTAGTTCTACCACCTCTGGTGAATTTTTTTTATTTTTTTTTTTAATTTTTTTTTTTTTTTTATCAAAATCTCGTGTAGTTCTGTCACCTCTGATAAATCTTTTGATCGAAATCTTGTGTAGTTCTTCCACCTATGATAAATCTTTTGATCAAAATCTTGTGTAGGTCTTCCACTGTGATGATAAATCTTTTTGATCAAATCTTGTGTAGTTCTTCCACCTCTGATCAATATTTTTATCAAAATCTTGTCTAGGTTTGCCACCTCTGATCAAACTTATTATCAAAATCTAGTATAATGAAGACGGGAAAAAACTGTTTTGTTCCATACGGCCGAAAAAATAGTTGCAGCTAAGGTAATCCGACCGAGCCTATATTTTTCTGCCGCCCCTAAACTTTTTTGCGACGATTGAAAAAAAAAAAAAAAGAAAAAGAAAAACTGAAGGTACCGGATAACAAACTCATTCGATCTTCAGTGAGCCCAGAGAAAGTGGAATTGTGTCCAGTGAGCCATCGAAACCAGAAGGAAGTCTGTCTGCTGCAGTCTCACTGCTGTAGGGGAGGTAACTTTCGTGATATCTCAAGTAATGAAGGCTGGAAACGGCGAAAGTGGCGTCCACACGTCACACATGCATAATGTGTGAATTTAACCTGTGCGTATTTACATGGCTACCGCTTTCCACCAGCTCAATGAAGCTAAAACTCAAAAACTGCAAACAAACAAACAAAAAAATAAAAAAGAAACAAAAAAAGGAAAAAAAAAAGGAGAAAAAAGAAAAAAAAAAAAAAAAGACATTGAAATTGGGGGAGGAAAAAAAATCAGAGAATTCTGGGTAATGCAGATCGCGTTTTCATTACTGTAGCAGACGATACTAACATCGCGATTTTCGTCATATTGATTTAACCGTTTTGAATGGAATGAAAGCTTAAGACTTTTCCACGGGCAATGAAGAGGAAGAGGAAGGGGGTGGGGCTGGGGAAGGGAGGGGCGGATGAATTTTGCTGAGTCCTGATTTGATTGAGAGTCAGTCAGACACGAAAGCGAACACTGCGCATTTGGTGTAACGGCTGTATGTATGTCGGCCATCAAACACACACACACACACACACCCCACACCCACACACACACACACACACACAAAACACTTCGTCTAACATCACATAATGTGTATAGACGTTAAAATTGAAGACCTAACACAAAAAACACGTTCCAGCTGACCTACCAACCCAATTGTTTTGTTACCATAACCACAACTACGTCAGTCTTTGACTTGAGTGTTTAAAGACACTACCTTTTTTTTTCTAATTTGTTTATATATATATATATATATATATATATATATATATATATATATATATATATATATATATATATATATATATATATATATCATGAATAACATCAAAATGCCCTTCGATATTTCGAAAATGCTCAACCACCTGGGGAGCAACATCTGTAAAATGAATTAAAATGAAGGAATTAAAATGAAGAAGTATTAAAATAAATAATTTTAATACTTCTTCATTTTAATTCTCATTTTAACAGAATATATATATATATATATATATATATATATATATATATATATATATATATTTAAGCTTTGCTTTATGTACTTTCTGCAGATGTTTACTTTTGGTTTGTATGATGTTGACAGTTACACACCTCTAATTTTGTACTTAAATCAGTTTCATCTCTGGACACACCGTTACACCAAACTGCGCAGTGTTCGCTTTCGTGTCTGGCTCTTTCAATCAAATCAGGACTCAGGACGCCGTCCGCTACAGAAACAACTCGGTGGCACTGAAATGGCAAAGATATGAAGTTCGCTATGGAAACATTTAGACAACGATGCAGGAAACGCGAGCACCAGGCAGAAGAGAGAGAGAGAGAGAGAGAGAGAGAGAAGAGAGAGAGAGAGAGAGAGAGAGAGAGAGTAGTAACCTTTACCATTGATAGAGAAATAGTTTAATTAAGAAAGAACTGTATACCATTTTTCTTATTGGTCTAACGAACTTCACAAATGCACAAAGAAAGCAAGACACTACCTACAAGACAGGTAAGCGTAACAAGAAATCAACAACGACAACAATATGAACAAAGAAAGGAAGACTTCATCATCAACAAGAACACACAAAGACAACTGCACAATATCATCACTCATAAGAACACAGGACCAAAGAGAGTCAGATGTCACTTTTTCTTGTTCTTGCTCATTTTCTGTACCGATTCAGTGCCATTCTACTCACGCAGCTCAGTCCAGCTCTGCGTCCACAGCTACACACCCTGGCTTGTCTGATGCATCGCCAGCGCAAGCAATCCACAGGGAGCAGTCCATGTCAAGTCGTCGTGTGGCGACCCACCAGGGGAGACACTGCACTGCTGCCGAGTTACTTCAGTGGGTGTTGTTCTGGGCGCCTGTTCTGATCCAGCATAAGCAGGACACCACCTACTGAGCCCCCCCCCCCCCCCCCCCCCCCCCCCCCCACCCTCCCCCCCCCTCCCCTCCCCCCCCCCCCCCCCCCCCCACCCCCGCCCCCCCCAGCATAAGCACACCCCACCTACCCCCCCCCCCCCCCCCCCCCCCCTTAATCGCGGAGTCAGCGTGAGTAAATTCCCCGTCAGAGGTCGGCATCACGTCTGGTTAATGGCAGTCCCCATAAATTTGCAATTTCCGGCGACCTATGTTACGAACTGACCAAAGACGTAGACGAGTGGAGTAAATCAAAATCAATGTCACCATAAAAACAAGGCATTGTTAGATGTATGTGTCTGAGGCTGTTTCTGATGGGTTGTAAGCTGACGATATCAAAATGGCGGGAACCATTGAACGTAACTGACAGATGCATTTCAGCTTTGTTGTCCCCAGTTTGTCCTGAGTAGGTTTGAAAAATGAGGGTAGAGAGAAATACATTTAAGAACAAATAGAGGAATAATACACGCAACAAAGACGCGCGCGCTCGTACGCCCACCCACCCTTTCTCAAAACACACAAAAACGAACGAGTGCGCAACAACAACAACAACAACAACAACAACAACAACAGCAGCAGCAACAACAATAACAACTCTCTCACTCTCTCTCTCTCTCTCTCTCTCTCTCTCACACACACACACACACACACACACACACACACACACACACACACACACACACACACACCTAGCGTGCATACACACCACATGAAAAGCATACACACAAAAGTCACAGGCATATTCGCTCATACGTTGAGGATTAAGAAAAAAAAAAAACCCTGAATGGTCTGTCCACAGTTGAGCCAGTCAGACATTACACACACACACACACACACACACACACACACACACACACACACACACACACACACACACACACACACACACACACAACACACACACACAACAAACATACACACACTCAGGCACACACACACACACGCACACACATGCACACACACACTCACACACACACACACACACACACACACACACACACACACACACACACACACACACACACACACACACGAATAGTATATACACACAAATCTCAGACATGATAAACGCATACACATGGAGGATTCAGATTATTGAATCGTCTGCTGACAGCTTAGGCAAGCGGGATCTCTCTCTCTCTCTCTCTCTCTCTCTCTCTCTCTCTCTCTCTCTCTCTCTCTCTCTCTAACACACACACACACACACACACACACACACACACACACACACACACACACACACACACACACACACACACACACTTTCATTAATTCAAAAGCCAAATAAAAGATACAGAAAATTCACTCAGTGACTATACTTTAAAGACGACGACTTACTTAGAATCAAAAAGACTCATTACAACAAAAAAATCCATTCATTGACAAATGGAAACATCGCAGGCAGTTTAAAACGCTTTGGATTCGAATGGATTACGATTCCCTGAATTCCCCCCCCCCCCCCCCCTTCTAAAACACTGTAAATTCATAACCATTATGATGAATTGATTCGTAATGGTGACATCGCCGACCATTTGTCAACCTTACAGCGTTGTGAAACTGTAATCGTCAATCGTGATCCTTTCATTGCTTTGAGTACATCGACTGTATGATTTTCATTACCTCACCCTTAAAACGCTATGAATTTGTAGATCTAATTTTGGCAATTTTCAGTATTCGTAATAATTTCCGCACTGAACATTTTAAAATCTTATGACAGCTGTAAATTTGAAACCCTTACAAACGCTAACTTCATGATTCTGAAAACGCTGTGAATTCAAAGTGACTCTGCTCATGGTCTATAGAACAATGCCGACACAGCCAATAGTTACAACGCTGTAAATTTGAAACTCTTAACAATTTCCGTAAATTCGTAACCCTGTAAGTTGCCTCTCCAGTGAAGCGGGTGAAAACACGGCCAACGGAAACAATTCCCCCAAAGCTCACACACTGTGAATCCACAACCCTTACAACGCTGTGAATTCATAACTCTTTTTGAATGAAAAACAGCTCGTCTCTGTCCCCACAGAACTATCCTCTAACGCAAACCCAGTCATTGAAAGAAATGCATAGCCTTTATAACTGCCCTCAGAATCCATAACCCTTGTAACTCTGTGAATTAAAAAGCAGCTCTTCCATATCTCCAGTAGAAAGTCTCAGACACAGCCGATCATTAACACGTTAGAAATTCGTCGCCTTTAAAAATACCGTGCATTCTGAACCCTCACATCGCTGTACATTCATCAGTATTGGCTTTGTCCACGTCCTTGGCCGTCAGCACCATGGACGTTTGCTTCTTCAAGCCTTGGTTACGGCGCCACTGGCGGACAATCTTCAGCACCTCCTCTGTGGGCGGAGCGAAGACCACGATGATGGCCATGAGGACGGCCCAGCCCTGGTTGAAGTACAGCCAAGCCGTGAAGTGGCTTTGCTTCATGACAGGGACGCTGACCAGGATGGCTGGCATGATGCCGGCAAACAACCCGATGCAGCAGACCCCGCCGATATAGGCGACCAGTTTGGCCGTGCGGAAAGCAGCGTTCATCTGGTCCATGCTTGGCCGTCCTTCGTACTCGTAACCTGAGTGACAAATCAAGTGATACTGTTTATAGCAAAGCCGACCGCAAGGACTACTTCAGGGCTGAACCTGTGTGACGACACATGCCACCTGATTCTCTGAGAGAGAGAGAGAGAGAGAGAGAGAGAGAGAGAGAGAGAGAGGGGGGTGTTAATTTCCCTCTTTTTATGTTCATTTGCTTGTTTGTTTGTTCATGTGAGGTTCACATGTGAAAAGGTATAAACAGTTCTCTCTTTCTCCCCACTCTTCCATCTTTCTTGATTAATAAAACACCCGTGTCCAAACGCATATCAGGCACCTACCGGCACAGTATATGCTTTAGTATGTCATTTTGAAGGGAACAGAGAAATTTTCAGGGTTGATTAAAAAATTGACGGACAGGCAAGGTATCTAAGGTAATATGGGAGCTCATTAATTCCAAATGAAAGGGACTTGACAGGGCGAAAACGTGTTGACCAAAAGTTTTAGTACGGACAGCAGGAATTACGAAAAGAGTATTAGACGAAGAATGGAGTTCATGTGATTGAGTGTACAGGTGCAACAGGTGAGTCAAATGTTGAGGACATGAGGACTCGATGCATTTATGGCAAAGGTGCGGTTTTGTGGAAGATTTTTTTTACTGAAGAGAGAGCCAGTGAAAAGAACATAGTTATGGAGTAACACGGTCAGACACAGGAGAAGAAAAAAAAGAGGCAGGCGGCATGGCTGGACTTTTGAAATTTATCAGTGAGGAAGCTTGAGGAGCTAGGCGAACGAGCGCTGCCCACCTTTCAGCTCCTCTCGGAAGTTGGTTTCCCACGGGTGCAGGGGGTTGTCGATGCAGAACATCTTCATCCACTCCCTCTGGCCATCTTCCTCCGTCCGAATGCGGTGCGTGCGTAGGGAGACCAGGACGCAGCCGATCAGACTGAGGCCAAAGGCGCACAGGGTGCCGGCCAGGATGGAGTAGTCTTGGACAGTGTTGGTCAGGAACTCCTTCAGACCGCCGCCGTCGTACTGTGTGGCTGCCACCAAGATGGCCGCTATGCCGCCCACAAGGCCGCTAATGCTGCCTACAAAAGGAGAAAGCACCTTGAATAAAAATCATGGCACCTTAAGCACATGATTAATATGACACATAAAAGACATGTAAAGAAGGCTAGTACGCCCAAAAATGCGTGCGTCCGACGTTGCCCATATCTACGTGCGGTCGTTCTGGTGATATTTGCGTATTCCCCTACCCGCAACGCTTATGGGATTATCATCGTTATCCCCATCTTTCATGTAGATGAGGTGTATGTTGACAACAACAACAAAGCCACGAGCATGTAGAAAGAAACTGCAGGGAGAGCTTGATGGCAGCAGAACTTCAGAGAAGAAAACCATGCACAGGCAAATGTTTCGGTCCTGAACTGTTTGCACTCTGAGGGGGCCGCGTCGCATCCAGGTCATGGCATTTAGATGCCTTTCTGTTGTTAGACTATTTTCCTGGCGGCTGCTGGGATTCAAACCAGCAACTTCTGGACAGACGGGCGTCTTAAGGCGTTGCCTTTTTTGGACGAAATATCCTACCCACACCTCTATGGAACACCTGTTCTAAGTTGAGAAATTTAAGTCTAACGAAGTTCACTTTTTTGTTCCTCCCCGACCATATCTCGCTGGAATATTTTGAGCTGCCGCTGTCGCTGCCTTTAGGATTCTGGCCCTCTTCTTATATAGAAATCGCGAGCTGTTTCATGAGGTCATAGGCTGATGAGCCTACAAATCCCCTTGCTCCAACCTCTGTGACGAGGACTTTGGCCTGGAAGCCAGATCCCTCAAACTGATGGCTAGACTGACATAGTTCTAAGTCTTGTAGATGTGAACTTGCACCAGCGTACTTTTATAGGACATAGTGAGTAAATCAGAATCGACTGATTTGACAAGAATGAGAGAAGTACACTGTCCGGTCTCAAGCCACTCTATCTGATGGTTTCTGGATGTTTTTTTCCCCATTCTGGAAGGTCTGTTGAGCACCCTTAAGTCAATCACTTCATCCAGCAACCCATCACTTCTATGCTCTTGATGTCACAGCTGTACCAGACCATGATTTGTGTGCCCCCACCCCATCCCCTCCCCCGGTCGTATAGGACGTGGATTTTAGCGCTTCTGGTGGCGAAGTGTTTCTTTGGGAGGCTCGGTGATGACACCCACCCACAATGAGACCTTGTAATGACACATACACACAATGAGGCCCTGTGATGACATATACCCACAGTGAAGCCTTGTAATGACACATACCCACAGTGAAGCTCTGTGATGACATATACCCACAATAAGGTCCTGCGGTGACACATACCCACAAATGATGCCCTGTGATGACACATGCCCACAATAAGGTCCTATGGTGACACATACCCACAAATGATACCCTGTGGTGACACATACCTACAATACGATCCTGTGGTGTCATATACCCATAAATGATGCCCTGTGATGACACATACCCACAATAAGGTCCTGTGGTAACACGTACTCACAAATGATGCCCTGTGGTGACACATACCTACAATAAGGTTCTGTGATGACACATACTCACAAACGATGCCCTGTGATGACACATACCCACAATAAGGTCTTGTGGTGACACATACTCACAAACGATGCCCTGTGATGACACATACCCACAATAAGGTCTTGTGGTGACACATACTCACAAATGATGCCCTGTGGTGACACATACCTACAATAAGGTTCTGTGGTGACACATAATCACAAACGATGCCCCTGTGATGACACATATACCTACAATAAGGTCCTGTGGTGACACATACCCGCAAATGATGCCCTGTGATAGCACATACGCACAATAAGGTCCTGTGTTAACACATACCCACAAATGATGCCCTGTGATGACACATACCCACAATGAGGCCCTGTGATGTCGCCTTCACCCAGACCAGAGACAGCACGACGGGCGGAAAACACGGAATGGTGATGATGGCGCCCACGTAAAAGATCCAGTTGAGGGTCGATGCCCACTTCATAGACCACCAGCCCCAGGGGCACGGTGCTGATGGCGACCATGATGATACACCAGTTCTTGACGCCCAGCAGATGGTCCATGTAGTCTCGGAAACGACCGTGGGTGGGGCAGGTGTAGGGCTCGGTCTGACTGAAGTCGTCCTGCGTGGAGGCGAACGCACATGGATATTTTCACATCCCGGATGACATCATAGACTTCTCTGTCTGTCTGTCTGTCTGGAGTTTTTTGCTATTAGCAATGAAAACTGTATCAGTGTCAGTATCTATCTGTCTGTCTCTCTCTTTCATTTTGAGGGGCTGGTGGTGGTGGAGAAGCATTCTGTAGCTATACAACACCACAGAATGCTTAAAGATCGGGGATGGCAGTGTAGGGCAGAGCTGGGAAGTTTCCAGGTCGAAGCAAAGATATATAGATAAATACGGGGCAGGATCAGTATTTTTCGGGCTTTCGCCCGTTGGGGTTCCATCGTGCACATTACAGGCATTCGCCGCTTCCTATTAATCTGAATGGTTCTGCCTGCCTGCCTCCTGTTCACCGCTTGGCTGTCTGCTCACCGCATTTCACATGGAATAGAGTCAAACTGTCGAGTCTGAAGCAAACACACGGTGGTTCGCGCACTGGCAAACTCTACGTGCCGGCAGTAGGCCCACTTCGCTATATAGTGGACAGGTGGGCTAGCATACATAACCACCCGTAAGAGCTGCTCGGCGAACTGAACAGTTCGAAATTGGTTAGTCAGCTGTGCGAGTGAACGGGTGTACAACACGAAGGCGGAGGGGGGATGAGATGAGGTACCGATTTTGTCTGCTCTACATCTTTGGTTGAAGGAAGGGAGCGCGTTTCCCTGACAACTTCACACAACATATGAATTATCAGGCGAGTTCCAGATCGATCTGCCAGCAATATACCTTTTGTTTCGCGCGGAAAGTGAAGGAGGAAGCGCGGGGATATATTCTTAATGTTATTATTTTTTTCCCCCTGGAAAGTCTGCTCAGTTTTTGAGTCTGCTCGGGGGGTTCGGAAAGGAATCGCGGAAGGGAGGGTTGGTGATGTGGACCTGGAAGTGATGACGACAAAACCCTCATGAGTATGGACTTGAGGCAACGTTCCCTAATCGCTGCAGGCCTGAAATCACTCACTGGTGGGTGAGAAAGGGCACGGGCGAAAACTCATCCCATGGGAAGTAAATTCATACTAATCTCACCACGGACCAAAACTCATCGTCCGAGGAAGTGAATTCATACCAGTCTCTCCACAGGCCAAAACTCATCGCCATGGGAAGTAACTTCATACCAATCTCCACCATGGGCCTTAACTCACCGCCCTGGCAAGTAGACTCACTCCAACCCCCACTTTGATCCAAAATCACTTCCCTCTAAAATTCTCGAAATATCCTGAGATCAGTCGATCAAAGCATATGCACCTGAATATGCGGGTGAGTGATCTTGGACTTGAACTAGAAGTTTAAGCCCTGTTCCCAGACTAGTCTCCAGTGAGTAATTTGGGGCATGGTCCAGAAACACCCTGCGGAGTGATGTTGGCGCGTGCTCATTTGCTTCTCATTAACACATGGGGTGGGTAAGTTTGGGTACGTGCCTATTTTCCCTCTATGGAGTGCTTCCGGCCCATGCCCCGAATCACCCACTGGGACAGGCTTTGCAGCAGGGTGGAGAAGTATTTTTGACTCAGATCCAGAATCATTCCCCTTTCAAATTCAAATTATTGATCATGGCTGAGTCACTCTCACAAATGCATAAAAACCATTAACCAGGGATGTACTGGGAGGTGGAGTGGATTGGGAATGTGTGGATGATAGAAGTTGGTGTGTACAATTGTTTGGGACACTGATAATTTTGAAGGTCAGGAGATTTTGAAACAAAGGGGCTGGCCGTCTAATTTTTACTCCCACGGGGTGAGTTTGGCTCGTGACCTTTCCCATCCGCCAGGGGGGGTAATTTTTAAATGTGGAGTGAACTCGGAACGTGACACTGGGGTGATCATACCGGAAGAACAGGTTCAAAGTTCCCGGTTTGCTCAGTCTGATGGAACTCACACACGATGCTTTTGGTTGACTCACCTGAGGAGAGCTACTGGCGAGGTCTTTTGTGCAGGTCTGGCATCGAGCAACAGCAACACACGTGCACACGTCAGTGCTGTCAGGTGCCTTTGTGTTGGACAGTTCCTTCTTGGTTTTACCGCATAACACGCACTGCGTGCTATCTAGTCCTTTTCTGTAAAAAAAAAAAAACCCCTAACAATCTGGTCGTTTGCTGGCATGAAGATTTCAGTATTGCATGAATACATCATACACATCTTATGGCATTAAAACTGCGATGATTTCCGTCTGACTCTGTCTTATTTTGATAGTCCTTTTTTGAGTAATATACTTTAATCCACTTCCACATTGATTACAATAGTTAGTGTGTATCACAATACATCACAAGCAAAAAGCAAACAATAAAGAAAGCACGTACTATGTGATATATGTTTTAAGTCTGGTAAAAGTCAAAACAATCACTATAAAGTTGTATTAGATGTGAATGCTTACAAAAAGTACGGAGGTACATCTACTCTATTTGATGGCATTGAGAGAGAGAGAGAGAGAGAGAGAGAGAGAGAGAGAGAGAGAGAGAGAGAGAGAGAGAGAGAGAGAGAGAGTCTCGTTCACACACACACACACACACACACACACACACACAGACACACACACACACACACACACACACACACACACACACACACACACACACACACACACACACACACACACACACACACACACACACACACACACACACACACACACACACACACACACACACACACACACACACACACACACACACACACACACACACACACACACACACACATTTACCGAACGCAGACCTGAAGGGTCGAACATAGGGCTGATAGATGTCGTAGACGATGATGGAGGAGATGGCCATGACCTCCCCTGACCCCGTGGACATGAGGGCCATGGCACCAATGGTCAGCACCAGGATGCCGCCCGTGGACCCCAGCACCTTCTCTGCGATCAGCGGAGTGACCAGACCTGCAGGACACAGACGGGGGTAAGGCTGGGATGAGGAAGAACAAGAAGAATAGAAAGGGACAAGGAGCATGAGGAAGAAGAAGAAGGTGGGAAGAAGAATGGGAAGATGGAGAAGAAAGAGGAGGAGAGGAGGAGGAGGAGGAGCAGCAGCAGCAGCAGCAGCAGAAGAAGAAGAAAAGAAGAAAAGAAGAAAAAGAAAAAGAAAGAAGAAGAAGAAGAAAGAAGAAGAAAAAAAGAAGAAAGAAGAGAAGAAGAAAAAGAAGAAAAGAAAGAAGAAGAAGAAGAAGAAAAAGAAGAAGAAAAAAAGAAAAGAAGAAGGAGAAGGAGGAGGAAGAGGATTCTCATCCCCCCCCCCCCCCCCCCCCCTAATCCGACTCCCTTTCCGCTTCAACACCTTTTTCCACCCCTATGCTCATCCTCCCCCTTTTCCCCGCCACCACCACTACCGCGCGCCACCACCACCAATCATCGTTCACCACCATTACCACCCTCTACACCCTCTTCACCCCCCCCCCCCCCCCCCCCAGGGGCCCGGGCTGCCCTGACCTTCATCGATCTGACCCGGAGTGAGGAGCTGTGTGTGGTTGTGGGCGGCGCTGAGGGCCAGGTAGGCCATGCCGGTGGTGACGGCCATCACGTTGGGGATGGAGAACCAGATGAAGCCGGCCAGCAGGAACCCCCACACGCCCTGCACCGGCTTGGCCGCGATCCCGGGGACTGCCAGGACGCCTGGTCGCAGTACGTCACCGCGGACGACACAAACACCTCGATGACGCCGTAGAGAAGGGCACTCCAGGACCTGTGTTCCACGACAGAGATGGAAAAAGGTTAAACAGATAATGTGAAATGAAAAATTAAAAAAGAAAGGACAAAGAAAGGTGCAAGTGGGCCTAGAGCAGTGATGTCCTCAACTGCCGAACCAACCGGCTGGGAGCAATTCTGCACCACCCTTGAAAGCCTTCGCTGTGTTGACATAGGGCGCAGGCTCGCACAGGGCATTCTATTAAGACGTTAAGGGACATAACTTCTCCCTGGCAGATGCCATAGCGAAATGGCCACTGGATATGACAAGACAGAACCGCCACGGGAGTGTCCTCATTTGTGCACCATCCCATATTTAATGACTGCAGAGCCCACCCGGCGAAAGACGTCACCGTCCAGCAACTGCCGTGTGTGCATCCAGCAGCCTTGCTCGTTGCTGTTCCGCTGACAGGTGAAGACAGCACAACTCCAGACACGGACAGGTTTTTGCCACATGAGGTCTTACGTGCCATCTGACCCGGATTACAGTCTGTCTGTTGTCAACAGGACTTCACCCGCGGTCAGTGGGTCTTTCCTCACCGCCACTCGGGCCTTTCCCCAGAGTCAGGCAAAAGGCAGATTAGAAAAGGATACACCCGATATAGATTGAAATTAAAGTTGAGCGCCATAGCAGCTAGAGGATGACAGCATCCCATGCGTGAGGAGATGGTGAATCTGCTCCGTAGTGTCACTGTTCGTTCGTTTGGAAGTTATCATGCGCTGAGTTAGCTGTTCGCTGTCATGCGAATTCCAGGCCAGTAATGAAGTGTTTTTTTTTTTTTCCTTCTTTGCTTCATAATACTGCTGGCTGATGTGTGTGTGTGTGTGTGTGTGTGTGTGTGTGTGTGTGTGTGTGTGTGTGTGTGTGTGTGTGTGTTTAAAAAAAACATCCTTGAGTTACTTTCCCTTCAGTTAATCATGCGATATAAATTACACTTAGGTGGGTGAACTTGAAAACAGAGAAACACCGACATTCTACATTGTATGTGAAAAAGCCAGCTGTACCAACGTCTGTTGTGAAATTACCCTTGCATATCCTTTCTTTTGTTCATTGATTCAGCATTGGGTCGTTTGTGCATTTTGTCTTCAAAGAAGCATGCCTTCCTGCCAATGTGCAATCACACTCTAATATCATGTTACCATGAACTGGCTTTGAGAATAATGAAAAGAGAAGGGCTACGTTTCCCTTCCACACTCTTTCCTCAGACAGAGTAAGTAAACATTTTAAAAATTCATTTTTTATATTATCTTTTTATATTGATTTTATATGTAATCATTTTTGATTATAACATTTATTTATTTATTATATATTATTCATTTTCTTATTACACGTTATTTATTTTTTTCATTGTATAGATCCATGTATAAAACCATTCAGAGATACGTGGTTGTGGCTCTGATATCGTTTCATTTGACTGGGGCTTCCCAGGGCGGTACCTGAAGGTGATGTAGCTGTGCTGCAGGTTGTTCTCAGGGCCCTGCAGGCAGGAGATGGCCTTGTACATCTTCTCCGTGTTGCCGATCACCTCCCAGCGTTCATCCTGGCTGTGCAGGATCTGCACCACGAAGACGATGATGAGGACGAAGACCAGGCAGCCGTTGAAGTAGGACACGTAGAAGGTGGTGCCCAGCCCGCCGATCAAGGAGTAGGACCCGAACAGCGTGGCCATGACCAGCACGGAGAACTCGTCTGAGGCGTCCTTGGTGAGGGACTGGATGGTGGCCCGACCAGCCAGCAGGATGCCGATGGTGATGACCAGGTTGGTCAGCAGGGCGAAGAAGCAGAAGAACACCCAGTGGGCTTTTCTGCCGAACCTGGCCTGGATGATCTGCATATACTACCCGACAATAATGATCACATATCAATCTGACCCCAAAGATCACACATTAACCTGACCCTGACGACCAGAGTTCAACCTATCCCTGATGATCACACATCAACCTGACCCTAACGACCACGCATTAACCTGACCCTAACGACCACACATGAACCTGGCCCTAACGATCATAAATTAACCTGACCCCGACGATCACACATTAACCTGACCCTAACGATCATACATTAACCTGACCCTGACGATCATACATTAACCTGACCCTGACGATCATACATAACCTGACCCTGACAATCACACATTAACCTAACCCTGACGATCACATATTAACTTGTCCCTACGATCGCACATTAACCTGACCCTAGCGATCACACATTAACCTGACCCTAACGGTCACATATCAGCCTGAACCTGACGATCAGAAATCAACCTATCTCTGATGATCACACATCAGCCTGACCCTTAAAATCATATATAATTACCTGTGCAAAAAAATGAACACATGTGTGAGTGTTCTCTGTCTTTTCTATAAGCTCAAGCCAACGTTTCTTGCGAAGTTTTTCTGTATACATTGACATAATCATTGTCTGTTTCCGTTGTGTCTGTTTCCACGTTAGCAACCTTTGAGTTCTTGAAAGAGATTAACATTTTTCATCAGATCTGAGATTTTACTGTGGACAGTTTTTTTTTTTTTTTTAAACAAACTTTGGGATGGGTTTTTAGAAGATGTAGTTTAAAGAATTATGT
>JADBJO010002456.1:108791-111291 GCA_016801955.1 Conus betulinus
CGTGGGGATAGCGCCATAGCAGTAGCACAGATGATGAGGCAGCGCACACACACACACACACACACACACACACACACACACACACACACACACACACACACACACACACACACACACACACACACACACACCCACACACACACACACACACATCTTCACATACACAAAACTGTGGGATCTTCCCTATACGTGGGATTATGTCCACGCCCTTCTTTCCGGCTCACCCTCTATTCAGCCACACACAGAGTCGTCCTATAGCGGAATCAGTACCGGCAGTCCACAGCAATCAAACAGGATACCCTTGTGGCCACCTACCAAAGGAGCCACTGCGCTGTTGCTGGGTCGCGTCGGATATGCTCAGTGGTGCCTTGCTGTTTGAAACGTAGCGCCGCAGGACACCATCTAGTATCGGGTATGCCTACTGCAGACAATACCTGGGCGAGCGAGCATGAGTGACGGTCCTAAGCCTGAAGGCACCACCAAATTGCATCCAACGATTACTCTCCATGAACTTGCCAACGCCGGCGATTTTTGACACGGTAATCACAACAGCCATGGACATGAAGAGGGAAAAAAAAAAAAAAAGAGGTCACCACAAGAGCACAGCATGATAGATCAGAGAATCTGAGACTGCTGTTTTTTATGATGGCCAGTAGGGAGTAACGAAGATTCTATTACAACATTCAGTTTTGTTTAAAACTACTAGGTGACATTGATGTACTCTATGCTCTTTTCAATATCGCCATATCTCCGGTATCAACCAGGCCAGGGAGATACAGACACCCGCAGTGTTGGATCAGAAATTCTAAGCAACACTCAGAGACGCATCCATTAAGTGTATGAAAGTCGACTGCGTGGTTCCAATTCTGTCTGCTGAATCCACAACACACTCATGTCTGTTGAGAAGATTGCCATGGCTGAAAATTCTCGCAAAACTCTGCGACAGGGCTCGAACCCGCGACTAGCTAGCCCACAGCACACGATGCGAACCTCTACACCACGGCGGTTGGCGGAAATAGAAATAAGGATATCCAGCCACTCACACACTAAAAGTTGTATCAACCCAAAAATTTTCGTTCAAATGAAAAAAAAAAAAAAAAAACTGATTTGAAAACGTTGGAGAAAATACAGGAAGTGAAATAAGATTGTTGTGAAATGAAGCGGTGACACATCTATTACATAATTGTTGTGACAAAAAAAAATTCTTGACAAAAATCGGGTTAGACAGTGATAGGTTTTGTTTTGAGACGAAGAAAAATACACAATTCATACGTGATAAGTAATGTTTTGTGACCAAGAGAAATGCATTTCATCATTGGATTTGTTTTATATCTACACATCCATTTATTTCAATTTTGCTATCTGTGTCGTCGCACTTCCGTTGTAGGACACAAATATTATGAGGGATACAGACAGGCTGGGATTTCAGACAGGCTTTTTAATTTAAAATTTTTTTTTTTTAGTGTTAACGTCTTTATATATAAACCATCAATTAATTACTGAAAAAGAAATCATTTCTCACCGACAAAATGTATGTTGTACTGCCAGTGACTTCTCTTTTATTTCTGATGACTTTCATCGTGAAGTATGTGTGTCCATGTTCTTATTTTCTGAGCTTCTCGTCCACAATTAGACGGAGAACAAGAGAATTTGTTTGATGCTTTTGATTTGAAGTGACAACCATACTTTGTGTCATTTTTTTCTTTTTTTTTTTTGTAAGAAATGAAATCCCTATGGAATTGAAACTCTGCTACATAGAAATACCGTTGAACTGCCGCTGAGAAGTTCAAGAGAGCTGTCAATGTAAATGCAAAAAAAAAAAAACAACAAAAAAAACTGAAATATTTACCCTCATCTGAATAGCTATTGTGGATAGTAGCAAGCTCTCATACTGGTGAGGCCATAGGGTATGAACTTATCGTGGCGCGTGAAGTGTCGCCTCCTCTGCAGGTACTCTTGCCCTCTGTCGTCTTCAGACACTGATACCACTGAGAGCCCGAGTGCTAACAGAATGGGGTCAGATGCCGACACCCAGCAACAAATCATGGTCGAAAATGGATTTTGTCGAATATCAAACACTCTTCTTTCACACGAAAGCAGCATTGTCACTGTTTGTAGTGTAAGAGGGGAAAGACTGTTAATTCTCTGTTCCCAGCATGTACTTCAGACTAAGCTTCTAGGCATAACATCAGATCATTCTCAACTGGTAAGCTCCAAGGTGCACTGTGGTCGCCATTTGAGCATTTTCAGAGAGAAGATTTTCAGAAGCAAGACAAACAATGATTTTGTAAGGTCAAAACGAGTTGTGTCGATCCTAACACACACACACACACACACACACACACACACACACACATACACACACAAGCAAGCGCGCGCACGCACGTTGTACACGCACGCACGCACCACGCACACACACACACACACACACACACACACACACACACACACACACACACACACACACACACACACACGCACGGGCGCAGACATACACACA
>JADBJO010002456.1:116291-118791 GCA_016801955.1 Conus betulinus
AAAAAAAAAAAAAAAACAAAAAAAAACTTGCCTAAATAACTGAGTACGAAACTCACCAAAACGGCGGGTGAAAGGGGGGGAGATGAAGAGGTAGATATGCTGGTCAGCTCCTGGCCCAGCGAAGAACCCAGGGGCTGTTCAGCCGTTCCCCACCAAGGGAAACCGGTCTGGGGCGACCAAAGGGAAGATGTGCCAGTGTGGGAATAGAGATTCCCCCAAACACGCAGCGGTTTCCTCCTACCCAAAAAGGTTAAGGACCAGCCGCGCTGATCTGCACTGAAGCAGACAAAAGTAATACCACTGCACTGGGACAGCGATCCCACTCGACTCAACGTTGAAATCCGAGTGCCACTTCACTCTCTTGCCTCCTTCCTCCAACCCTGAACTCGTGAACACTACCTCTCCGCCAGAGTTAAACTGTACTGACACAAAAACTTAACGAAAAACACGTGCAGGCAGCACAAAAAACCGCTCAGCCACACTCCTGTCACCCAACACAAGAAGTGGAAAAGAAAAATGCAGTGGGGGGGATGCAGGGAAAAAAAAAATACACGGACAGCACGCCAAGCCCTTCCACTGACAGCCAAATGGTGACAGTCTCGTGTGTGAAACCAGCAGACACTGCTAAGGGTGGTTTCACACTGCTAAAGCAAGGCTGAGTAGGCTGGCGACGTCTTTGTGTGTTTTAGTGCTCGCGCGCGCATGTGTGTGTTTGTGTTTGTGTGTTAAATCTAACAACCATCGTAAATTGTCATTAGTTGTGTATGTTGTTCACTTAAAAGACATTCAGCGAATAAATGCGGGTGGAGATGTATGAAAGAGGTGGGAGTGGGGGTGTAGGGTGGGATATAAAGACACATTTCCAAGTTGAAGCGTGGTATCTTGAAATCGTCTTGATCAAAAGTCCTTCAGACCGATGGCTTGAACCTTTGCAGCTGCGATTTTGCGCATTCACTCACCTTCCCTGGGGGCGCTTCAACTCCGGCAGAACAGAAGACACAGTGAGGAACACCGCACAAACAACAAATTCAGATGCTCTGCTCTACGTCTCTGTGACCACTCAGCTAATCCATGATGCCAGAGCTAAGCCCTCACCACCTGTCGCGACCTGACACCCACGCAGGTAGCAAGCAAGCCAGCAAGCCAGACCTCCGATAGAGCAGTTGTTGTTGTTGTTGTTGTTGTTGTTGTGTTGTTGCTGTTGTCGTCGCTGCTAGTGCTGAAATGCTAATTCTGAGGCGTTGGTGGGTCAGGACAACGTTCGTCACAGTGGCGGGTCCGCTTCATCAAACACACACAGGGGAGAGAAGAAGACCCCGGCAAACTTTGCACCGCTATCTCCCAGTGCAACACAGACGACACCTTAACCAGTATATATATCACACATGTTTGAGAGAGAGAGAGAGAGAGAGAGAGAGAGAGAGAGAGAGGGAAGGGAGGTTGGGGGTTGGGGATGGGATGGAAACAAAGCACAGATTTTTACCAAAGCGGGCGGACAGGGGTGGAGGGTGCGGGGGGGGGGGGGTGGGGGGGGGGGGGGGGGGGGGGGGGGGGGGGGGGGGGGGGAAGAGGGGAGGTGACTCTGCAAAACCGTGGAGGATCCTTCCACCAGCATTTTGAGTTGCGCGGATCCTTTTTTTTTTTTGTTTTTTTTTTTACTTCTTTGAATCAGAAAACAATTTGTAAAACAAATGTGAGGTGAATTACCATCCCTGAACAGCTGTTTCACAATCATGTCCACACTCGTACGCTCAAGGGTGTATCTATGTACGCTTCCATATGTTTAACCAAGCACATATGCACGCACACACAAACACATGCACATAAGACCGTATATTCCCACACCATCAGGCACACACCTAGGTATACACACGCGCATGTGTGTGTGTGTGTGTGGGGGGGGGGGGGCGCATATAGACGCACACACACACACACACACACACACACACACACACACACTCACTCATGGACATTACCAACATAAGACATAGACGCCGGTGGATTAGAATCAACGATGATCATTGACAGGAAACACCATTTAGGCAATAATAAACAGGGGCGCTAGGCTAACAGCAAATACCAGTTAGACAAAGAATCATCAAGAGATGTCGACAGGAACCTCAAGGTAGATAATAATCAACAGAAAATGTTGTCATCAAACATCAGTCAGACCAGAATCAACATAATACGGCAATAGAAAACACAAGTTAGGCTAGAATTGAAACGTAACTTTGTTCCGCAAAATTCTGCTGAAAACGTCACCAGGAAACAACAGTTAGGCAAGAATCCAAAAATCAAAAGAAAATATGAGCAGGAAAAATAAGTTAGGCAAAAATCAGCACAAAAACGTTGACAGGAAACAATAAAAATAGGCAATAATTAACAGGAAACATTAACATAAACATTGGTTGGGCAAGAATCAACAGAAAATGTTGACAGTAAAGAATGGCTAAGCGAGATTCAATAGAAAAGGTTGGCAGGCACGAACCAACCGAACATA
>JADBJO010002456.1:121291-136291 GCA_016801955.1 Conus betulinus
TCTCTAACAAACTGTATCCCCTTTTCTGTCCATGCTTGAAAATGTAATATATTGCCTTTTTATATTTTATCAAATTATTATAGAATAACACTTGATCTAAAAAGGTAGTAGGTGTTACTTCTTCTAATTTGACTTTCCTCTTATTATTCAAATAAATGGTGACTACATTGCTCCAAAATTCATTATTATCTATTAGTTCAATTTGCTGCAGCTGTTTTGCATTACAGTTAAGCTTAAAATATGCTATCATTATCTATTATTTTGTTTAAGTGCCACCTCGGAATCTTAGTCCAGTTTTCGTCTGTTGCAGAGAACAATTTCCCTGCCCATTGCAAATATATGCTGTTTTGAAGATCCATAATGTTTACCATTTTTAAACCTCCTAAGCTATAATCTGATTCCATTACTTTCCTTTTAACTTTTTCAAATGCTCTCCGATTACTGTGTTTCTTTTGCCAAACAAATTTATATAACATCGTATTTATTCTCTGCAAGACTTCAAAGGGAATACCAATTGACTGCATTACAAAAACTAACTGACTAATCAAAAAAGATTTAATTACTGTAATTTTGCCATGAATGCTGATGTCTCGTTTACTCCAGTTCTTTATTGATTTTTCTATGGTTTGAACCCTGCCCTTCCAGTTTTCTTCGATGTTCTTAGCCATTTTATCTTTCTCGAAATAAATTCCCAGTATTTTTATTCTTTCTACTATAGAAAAAGGCAGATTGTTTTCATTTATTCTCCTACCCATTCTTATAGCTTTGGTCTTATCATATATTAACTTAAGACCAGAAAATGTCTCGAATGCTTTCAGAATATTTAAAGATTCAATCATATCATTTTTGTTTTCTAAGAATAAAGGTAGTATCATCAGCGAGTTGTTTTATCTTTATGTACTGTTCGTTTGTATGGTCCCTTGTTGGCACTTGGATACCTGTTTATTTGGCTTTTTCTGATCTTTGCTGCCAAGAGCTCCACAGCTAAAACGAACGCTAATGGGGAAAAGGGACATCCCTGCCTTATACCACAAGTTACATCAAATGGCTCAGATAACCAACCTCCATGGTTGATGCAGCTTTGTTACCATCTGTCAAAAACTTGTACCCATCTCTGGAAATCGGTCCCAAATCCTAATACTTTGAATACATGTAGAAGATATTTTTTTGATATGGAATCAAAGGCTTTTTCATAATCTATAGCTAATAGGTACCCCGCCTTTCCAGTTTTATTTAAATAGTTGATGACATCATCGATGGTTCTAAGCACTGTTGATATATTTCTTCTTTTATGTAGCCAACTTGATCTTCGTTGACTAAGTTATGGATGACTTTACCCAGTCTTTCTGAGAGTACTTTTGCCAAGATTTTATAATCAGAATTAGTAAGAGTAATGGGTCTCCAGTTATTAAGTTTATCCCTATCCAAGTCTTTACCTTTGTGAAAAAGAGTTATAATACCTTGCCGTTGTGTAAATGAGAGGCTTCCTTTGTTAAAAGATTCAATATAGGAGTTAGTGACAACATCGCCTAATTTTGACCCAAAAAAACTTATAAAACTCGGTTGTTAAGCCATCGCTTCCTGGAGCGGAGCCATTTTCATTTTCTTTAGAGCAGATGTCGTCTCTTCTAAAGTCACTATACCTTCACATATTGCTGCATCATTTTTCTTCTAACTGTCTTAATTCTACATTGTCAATAAAAATGTCAGCAGCTTCTTCTACATTTGCTGCTTCAGTATTCTGAGTATACAATCGTCTATAGAATGCCGTTTGTTCTTGCATTATTTCTCTTTGATCTGTAGTAATGTTACCCGTTTCTTTACAAAGTCTTGTAATAATCCTATTTTTACTTCGTGCCTTTTCTAAACCACAAAAATATTTTGTATTCTTTTCTCCTTCTTCTATCCATTTAAGCCTACATCTTACCTGAGCACCTCTGGTTTTGTAAGCCTGCAAAATCTCCAGGTTTTGTTTTACTCTCATAAATCTTTTATTAATATTTTCATTTTCAGGATCCTTGGCAAGCTCTTTTTCTAAATTTTGTAACTGTGACTGCAACATTCGTGACTCGTTTCTTTTTTTACACGCCAGATCTTTCCCAAAATCTATACATAAATTTCTTATTTCAACCTTACACATTTCCCATTTCTCTAAATCATGCAGAGTTTCGTTGTCTGAAAGAAATGTATCTAACATGTTATTCATTTTTTGTACAAACAAAACATTTTTAAGAAAACTATTATTGAATCTCCAGTATCCTGGTCCACGAGTGAAAATCATTCTCATTCAGTTCAAGGACAACAGCCTTATGATCAGAATTTGGAACAAAAAAATGTTCACACATAGTACAGAAACGCAAAATGTTATCAGAAACAAAACAATAATCTAATCTTCGCGCAATATACGGGTTCAGACGAGTCCATGAAGCATCCTTTTCTTTTGGATGATAAAGTCTCCAGGCATCTGTTAAATCTAATGTATCAATAACATGTTGAAAACTGGCAGTTTCTGATCTGTCGTGGGGTTGACCCGATACTATGTCGAGATCACTGTTCAGTGTACAGTTAAAATCGCCAAGAACAATTAAATCTTCATGCTCTATAGAATTAAAAATGTCAATCATCTTTCGATAATACATTATTTTTCCTTCGTCTGGTTGGGTGCATAAACATTGCAAACCATATATTATAGTATTCATTTACCACTGAAATAACTAGGATTCTGTCTTGTGCAAGCTCCAAGTTAACTTTTCCTTTAAAGTGTTTTGAAATCAAAGTAACTTCTCCCTCTGCTTTTGTTCGTACCCTCATTGAAAAAATTGCTCCACCCCATTGTGTTTCCCATTCCTTTACATCTCTGTCTGTTATGTGGCATTCTTGTAAGCAAATAATATCAAAACGTTTTTCTTTAAAATATGCAAACAAAGATTTCCTTTTAAACCTGTTTTTTTTAAACCTCTAACATTTAGCGAAACAATATTAATTTTATCCATGGAATGAAAACCTTAGTTTATTTGATGAATCTATCAACAATTTCAATCAGATATTCACTGGTCAAGCTCATGGTCCATAATACATTTCCGGGTCATTATCCGTTGGTAGACATGAAGGGCAAACCTGAGCTATGTCCCCCGATCAGCTGACGCGGACTCCGACTCAGAGTCCACAACATCCGCCGCCAGAGAACCATCTGATCCACGGTCACAGCGCCGGTATTTCTCCGCTCCCTCTCCCGGGCTGTGTCGCTGTCTGGATAGGCGCCGCTTGTTAGGAGTAGCGGACCTGTTGCGGGGAGAGCGGTCCATGGAGGTCAGGAGGGTGGTCTGACGGGAGGGGGCGCCCTCTGTCATTTCTGTTGACAGACTTATTAGTGGTCTGTTCTGTTTCACCGGTGCTAATATTATTTTTGACACCAGCCTTTTTGCCACCTGTTTGTTTGTCGATCGTTTTTGTCTGTCAGTGTGTTCATCCGTTATTTGTCTGTCCGCTGTAAGTTTGTCCGTCAGTTCGCATTCAGCGTCTCCTCTTTTATGTCCCGTTTGCCCGCACTGTCTGCACACAATCTCACCTGAGCACTGCGAGACATGATGGTCTGGTTTAAGACAGCGTGAACAAATTACCTTTTTCTGCTGTTTTTGCTCTCTGTGGAACAGCTTGGCTGAAAAAAATATTGATTTTAACAAATTTGTCAAGAGGAGTGGGGGGAACTGTTATGAACACGAATCTGCGACCCGTGACAAACCGAGTCAACCTGTTGTCTGCATCTCGAGCTCTCTCCATCTTTATATCAGATCTCAGTTCACACCCTAGCTTGACAAGGGAATGCTCAATTTCTGAGTCGGCGACTGAGATAGAAATGTTATCGATCCACAGTTTTGTAGTGGGCTTTTCCTCACCTGTATCGCTGTGTAGAATGTAGGGGTTGTTACTAGATACCTGCAGAGTTGTGTCTCTCATCCGCAGACCCTGGACAAGGATTGCCATCCGTGCCTCCTTGGTGGCGGGGGGTAGATACGCCATAAGCTGCCGATATTCTGTGCTCCAATAATGGAGCCCTGGCCAGCAACCCTTTCCGCCGCCAAGCATACTTCTAGGACAGACGGCCGATTTTTGTCATGGTCCGGTATGTTTTTCGATTTCAAAAGACAGGGACTGTAGTTGAAAAATTTTGCATTCCGGCGATAAAACTGGAACGTCAGAAAAAAAGACGCTGTACCGCTTAACGCGTATATGAACAAGCGTGCGACTGAGTTCACAGCTCAGATTCGGACGGTAGAGAGCGAAGCAAAACACGTCTGTACTCGTCGAGCGACACTCACCGAATCCAACAGAAGAAACTCAAGTTGGACAACAATCAATAGAAAACGTTGAAAGAAAACATCATTTTGGAAAGAATCAGTAACAGTGATGAAGGAAACAGCAGCTAGCCAAGAAGCATGAAAAAAAGTCGATAGGATGAGTCGACAAAAAGAATACCAGTATGGCATGTCGAACAGAAAATGTCGACCAAATAAAATAAAAAAAAAAAAAAAAAAACCAATAGAGCGTAAAAAAATAGAAGTGTGCAAAAGCACAGACTGCATGTAAATGAATAAACGACATGTGCATAGACTATTCTGAATGGCTTCGCAACAGCACATACGGCAAAGGGAGTAAACTCCGTTTTACCCTTTCCCGTTTTGTTCCCCCCCAGACAGTTCTTGTCTTTTCTTTCTTTATTTCTATTTTTTTGGCGTGTCTTTTTCTTTCTTTTTTTTTTCTTTCTTTCTTTCTTTTTCTTTTTATTCTTTTCTTTCTTCTTTTTTTCTTTCTTTTTTTTTTTTCTTCTTTTTTTCTTTCTTTTTTTTTTTTCTTTTTTTTTTTTTTTTTTTTTTTTTTTTTCTTTCTTTCTTTCTCTTTGTTTGTTTCTTTGTTTTTCTCTCTTTCTTCTCTGGCAAATGACAGTCGTGTCATGATCGTCCCTACAGCAATGTCAGGCTGCCCCTTTTCCCGGTCGATTTCATTTTCGTTTAGTCAAATGTAAACAAGTGGCAAACGAAACTTTCTGCCCATTTGTTTGTTTTTTTTTTTTTTCACTTTTGAGACAAGGTTTTGTCAATACGTTGTTTCTTTTTCTTTTCTTTCACTGTTAAAGGATATTCTCTTCAACGGCCGTCAAAGTCCTATCTGTCAGATAAAGTCGTAGAGTAAATAACCACTGGAGATCTGTTGCCGAGTGCTGCAAATCTCTCACCGCCACATAGATCTGGACATGAGCCAAATGATGATAGTAAAGTAACCCTTACCATATGAAGTACTGCACTCCATAAAAAGGAAAAAAAAAAAAAAGCACTGAACACCCTAACCACCCCTCCCCCCCCCCCCCCCCCCCCCCCCCCCCCCCCCCCTTGATCATGATGGAAAACAAGCGATCTTAAGTGTTCACACTGATAGAGTTGAATGAATATTGCGTGACTTTTTTAATTAGTTCAAATTCTTAAATTTGTT
Organism: Conus betulinus; assembly: GCA_016801955.1. Taxonomy (NCBI): domain Eukaryota; kingdom Metazoa; phylum Mollusca; class Gastropoda; order Neogastropoda; family Conidae; genus Conus; species Conus betulinus. The sequence continues at coordinate 126,779 of JADBJO010002456.1, forward strand.
GTTGCTGAGAAAATAAGATATTGTTATTGTGATACAGTGTATTATGACCACACTGAGTGTGTGTGTGTGTGTGTGTGTGTGTGCGCGTGCGTGCGCGCGCGTGCGTGCTTTCGTGCGTGCGGGCGTGCTTGCGTGCGTGCGTGCGCGCGCGCAATTGAATCTATACGCTTTCTTCTTCTCTTTCGTCACACAGTAGAAAGAAACTCGTGGAGAGCGTGGCAGCAGAGAGTCCTCAGAAGAGAAGCCCCCTTCAAGCGAGTGTTTCGGCCCTTATCTCTGACACTCTAGGGGGGTTTGGCCACACCCGGTTCATGACTCCGGATGTCCCTCTGCTGCCCCCCTTTTTTTTTTCCCCCATCTTGGGACGAGCCATGGCTGGGATTCGAACCTATGCCCTTCTGGACATGCTCATTTCCACTTAATGACTCGCGCACTAACCACTGAGCCACAGGGACACCTGATATTTGTAGGAAAGTTAAGCGTTATGAAGTTCACTTTTGTTCCTTCTTGACCAGATCCAACTTGAAACACCTCTCTCTGCCGCTTCTGCCATTGCTTTCAGGGCTCTTTTTTTTCCCTACCTGCAACTGAGAGCTGTTTCATGAGGCTGTATGCAGACGTTCCCCACAAACCCCCTAGCTCCATACTCTTCCTTCCTGTGTGGCGTGTTTCGTTTACATGTGAATTGTGCAGACAATCCCTCTCAATCTTTTTCTTCAGTAATTTCGGTCAAAACTGAATGTTTACTTCCCTGTTGAAAATAAGATAAGACACAATACACTACGATAAGATAATATAAGATAGATGAGAGAAAGAGAGAAGAAGGAAGAAGAGAGATAGACAGAGGGGTTATATATTCATTACAGACCATGTCCACTTAAGCAAATAAATCTACTTCTGTATACCTGTCTGTCTATATGTCTGTCTGTCTGTCTATATACCTATCTATGATAACCATAGTAAGCGCATTTAAAATGAACATATATGAATTTTTAAGAGCACACTGTGAACCACACAATTTGAAAGTTTTTGATAAAGCTGTAAGAAGCATTAGTCTGAACACACAGAATTGCCTACGACAGAGAAGGAGAAAGAGAAAGAGAGAGCGAGAGAAAGCGAGAGAGAGAGAGAGCGAGAGAGAGAGAGAAAGAAAGGGGGGGGGGGGGGGGGGGGGGGGGGGGGGGGGAGGGGAGGGGAGAGGGAAAGGAGGGAGGGAGAGAGAGACACATTTTGCTAAAATTAGAAAGTTGTGTTTATAACAGAATCTGTGGAGAAAATCTTAAATATGTAAATACTTGTCCTCGTCACATTTCCAAGATAGTAACAAAACTCAAGTTGAATGCATGGAACACAAAATATTCCTGCCACGTTCTTTGTACTTGTGGTAAGCCTATTTCAGTGCGTCATCTATTGATGGAATGTTCCGTCTTAACTCCAATCTATAAAGAAAATTATATTGACATCAAAGTCCAAGATATCAGTCAAATATTGTCCAGCCCTTCTATCATAAAAATTGCTACTATTATCGCACAATCTAAAATTGCCAAGTTGCTTTGATGCGGGTGGTTTTTTTTTTTTTTTTTTTTTTTTTTTGTTAAGCATAGTTAGATAATAATGACGTTGTTAGATTGTTTTTCGTCTAATATCATCAATGGTGAATAGATGTTAAATAAACCACTGAACTGAACTGAACTGAACTGAAGAGACAGGGAGAGTGGGATGGAGATCAAACAACCAGAACAACACAGAGACGCTTAAGCTTTTATCTATTTTATTCATTAAGATCGTGGCCCCCATATGAAAAAAAGGGACAACAATATCATTTTTGACATAATTAGAATTATGCAGTCAGATAACACATTTCGTGGAGAGATACACACACATACACAACTGTCTCTTGGAGTTGAAATGTTTTGTAAGACCATAATTCTGTACAACTATAATGCCAAAATTCATATAATAATTTCAGTATTTATTTATGACGTTAGGAAACACTGCCAAAATAAACATGGCTATGAAGAGTATTTTCTGGGAAAAGTGTTTTTTTTCCTCTTTTTTTTTAAAAACAAAAAATCAGTAATCACATTTCATCACAAAATGAACCCCACATGTCTATGAACCTTTACACAATGAATTCTACTGATCAACCTTGCACACATGTCTATAACGAGACGCATGAACTTTGACTTCAGATAAGCTAAAACTATCATCTTGTAAATGCTCGTCAGTATTCCTTAAAACATACATCTACAAAACAAGGGTTAAGCTATACACTCTGTTTGTACTAAGCAGATCGCACAGCTGGACACAACATGCCCAGTTTTGCCACCAAGTCTTGAACAAAAGAGTTGGCCAGACCATTCTTTTAAAAACAACACACACGCAAAACCCTGACCATCCGCTAGGCCGATCGATAGCTTTAACCATTAAATGGGCCAGCTGACAAAACAGTCCGCCGTCGCTGACCACTGGATAGTAGACATTGTTGAAAGTACCCCAGTGATGTAAAGGACAGAGAACTCACGTTGTTGAAAGTACCCAGTGATGATGTAAAGGACAGAACTCACGTGTTGAAAGTACCCAGTGATGTAAAGGACAGAACTCACGTGGTTGAAAGTACCCAGTGATGTAAAGGACAGAACTCACGTTGTTGAAAGTACCCAGTGATGTAAAAGACAGAACTCACGTGGTTGAAAGTACCCAGTAATGTAAAGGACAGAACTCACGTTGTTGAAAGTACCCAGTGATGATGTAAAGGACAGAACTCACGTTGTTGAAAGTACCCAGTGATGTAAAGGACAGAACTCACGTTGTTGAAAGTACCCAGTAATGTAAAGGACAGAACTCACGTTGCTGAAAGTACCCAGTGATGTAAAAGACAGAACTCACGTTGTTGAAAGTACCCAGTGATGTAAAGGACAGAACTCACGTTGTTGAAAGTACCCAGTAATGTAAAGGACAGAACTCACGTTGTTGAAAGTACCCAGTGATGTAAGGGACAGAACTCACATGCTTCAAGTTGCTGAAAATCTGAACAACGCAGAATTGTACCATGACACTTTCCTTCTCACTTGAAACTTGTAGGACTGCTCTCCAACATTCCCAGCAGTGGCATGGAACATGTTCCCCCGGGGGGTCGGGTTGGAGAAGAGGGCGGCAGGGTGGGGTGGTGGTGGTGGTGGTGGTGGGGGGGGGGGGGGGGGTGGTGAGGGGGCGAGGGAGGGGGAAGAGTCAAAGAATATCGACGTCCACTGTCGGCCGGCCAACGCCACAAAGTCGACACCAGTTCACACAGAACCAGAACCAAGCACTGGACACCAGTTCGGCGCGACGAAAGAAGAGGACCCAGACTCCAGTTTGGGGGAGGAAAACCAGAACAAGACGGAACAACCTCCGTCCGGAACCATGCCCAAGACTTCTGCCAACGACCAGACATCCTGCACCGACAGCACAGACTACGGTCTGAGACACCCATGTCCTTCGGGATCTCTGACCAACAGGACGTTAAACTCACATGTACGCTACACTACCAAGCAGCTACACAGACTACGTTCTGGGACACCATGTCGTTAGGGATGTCTGACCAATAGGATAACTCAAATGTACGCTACACTGCTAAACAACTACACAGACTACCGTCTGGGACACCATGTCGTTAGGGATCTCTGACCAATAGGACGATAAACTCACATGTACGCTACACTACCAAGCAACTACACAGACTACCGTCTGGGACACCATGTCCCTAGGGGCGTCTGACCAATAGGATAACTCACATGTACGCTACACTGCTAAACAACTGCACGGACTACGGTCTGGGAACCATGCCCTCAAGCTCCTCCCGCCGATAGGATGTTAATCTCACCTCACCTACCTCACCTCATCAAGCAAGGCTTCCACACTTCGAAGTGGCAGATTGTGGCGTACTGGAATAATGGTGACAGATCTCACCAGGCAGTTTGCAACATCCTGAGAACACATGATTGTAACTGGTTCCAGATTGTCAGTCACCCTCTCCTTGCTGTGTAGAAGGCAGGCGGATTGATTCGACCCGCCATGTTCGTATGTACAGGTGTGTACACAAAATATCTAAAGGGGAAGCCGGAGGGAGGGAGGCAGGGAGGAGGAGGGAAGCGGGGGGTGGGGACACGTTTTATGAGATGTGCAGCAACGATTGAAAGGGGTGTGTGGGGCAGAGGGGCCGGGCGAAAAAAATCGGAATGGAAGGGTGATGGGGGGGGGGGGTGGGCCGAGGGGGGGGGGGGGGGGGTTGCTTCTCCCCTTCCCCCCCGTCCCCCCAGCCATCCCCTTTCTCTCGGGGGTCTCTCCTCTCAGGGTTACTCTTCGGGCAGGGGGGGTCCCTCTTCCCCCTGGTGCTCCCGATCTTTCACTAGGAAAAGGGTGGAAAAAAACCTGCCGGCTGACTTGCAAAGCATGAAATGAGAGCAGATCCAACTTGTGATTGCACGGTGAACAGAGTTACCTTGTTACGTCTGTGTGGAGGAAACGATTTTCGTCTCTTAGATGAGACTCGTCAGACGATCCGACCTGGCTCTTCTGAGAGAGAGAACGAGAGAGAGGAGACGAGGAGAGGAGAGGAAGAGAGAGAGAGAGAAGAGACGAGAGAGAGTCTTTCAGGGAGAGAGGGAGAGATGAGAGAGGAGAGGAGAGAGGATGACGAGGCGTGCGAAGGAGAAGGGAGGATGGGAGAGAACGACTGGTGAATTTGGAGAAAGGGAGAGAGACGCAGCAGTCGTTTTGGGAGACTTCAGTCTTGAGACATACAAGTTTTCATGGCAAATGGGAAGATCCGGCCAAAGAAGTTTCACTTGGCAATGGGGAATGCTGTTCTTTCATTTTGCGCCTGGCAGCGAGGAACCATTTCAGGCAATTGTGCAGCGCTCCAGCGACGTCAGTCCCGGTCCCTCGCCTCTTTGAGACGGCCTCATGAGGCAACCACCATTATTAATTAACTCCAGGTGTACACACACAGCTCATCAATGTTTCCCACGTAGAGCTACCGACGAGACAGAGAGAGAGAGAGAGAGAGAGAGAGAGAAGAGCGATGAGAGAGAGGACAGAGACAGGAGGACTGAGAGAGAGAGAGAGAGGAGGAGATGCTTGCTGATAGCCCCAGCCGCTTCAGAAAAGAGCCATAGAGGCTATCACCGAGTTGATGTCCAACTCACAGGGATTTAAAGAGCGGAGAGAGAGATGGGAGAGACGGAGTTAGAAGAGACAGAGGACAGAGGGAGGGACAGGGACAGAGAAGAGACAGAGGTAAGGGTAATGTGTGAAGCCCCAGCCGCGCCAAGGGGCATTATCAGGCTATCACGCGTTGATGTCAGACGACCTCACAACTATTCAAAGAGAGAGAGAGAGAGAGATGAGGAGAGAGAGAGAGAGAGGGACGAGAGATGACAGAGACAGAGGGGGAGAGGAATGGTACTGTTGATGACAGAGACAGAGACAGAGGCAAAGGGATGGTAATAGGCAGCCGCCCGCAAACGACGGAATTAGCAGGATGTCACCGCTCGCAAACTCATTCAAAGAGAGAGAGAGAGCGAGAGAGGGAGGGAGGGGAGAGAGAGGAATGAGAGAGGACAGAGACACAGACAGAAGAGGTAAGGTAAGGTAATGTTGCTGATAGCCCAGAGTCTGCATAGGGCCATATCAGGCTATTACCGCGCCGTTGATGTCAACTAATGAATCATTGAGAGAGAGAGAGAGAGAGAGGAGAGAGAGAGAGAGAGAGAGAGAGGAGAGAGAGGTAGATGTAAGAAAGAGAAGACAAATAATGTGAAAAAGAAATCTGTGTCACAAATGTCCAAGTTACGAAACACCTCCTCGGTAAACTTAAAAAAAAAAAAAAAAAAAAAAAGCAGTCATAGGAGTATTCACTTCCCTGCCATCCCAGCAGAGCAAGGCACTACCCACACTTTGGAGGTGGAGGACGCTGCCTCTGCTCCGCCACGTTCAGCTGTTCCTGTTGGCCATGATCCTCCTGCATATGGACCCTCAGCTCCTCCGCGGGCGTAGCGACCAGCACCACCGCCGCCATCAGAGCACACCACACCTGCAGCGTGGTGAACCAGGCCTTGAACTGCTCCTCGCTCAGCACGTGCAGGCGCGGCCATGATGCCCGGGGATGACGATCACCAGCAGCAGGATGGAACCCACGATGCTGAGGACAGCCGTCACCGTGGCCTTGCGGAACACCGGGGACAGCTCCTGGTAGGTAGGCTCTGTGTCTGCAGGGAGCTCCGGGAACTCTTCGGCGAAGGTCGTGCTCAGGGGTGCAGAGGGTTGTTGATGCGGCGCAGGCGGGTCCACACGGCCTCCTCGTCCTCTTTGGTCTTCACGTGGTGTGTGCGTGGTGAGAGAGAGACGAAGAGCGTGAGGAGCAGGGAGGTGAAGAGACTGGTGCAGCAGCCGGCGAGAAGCACGGCGTGCGGGTGGGCCGTGTTGAGAAGGAATTCCGACAGGCCTCCTGCCAGAGTCGAGGCGTAGATGAGGTTGACGCTGATCCCGAAGACCAGGCCGGCCACGCTGCCTGAAACCAGAGACTCAGTCTTCCATGGATCTGTCCGTGTTTTTGAAGATAAGGAAAGGGCAAACCCAAGTCCTGTGTGTAGTAAGCATTTAGCGTTCCTCTAAAGAATCCACTGCAATATTCACAACGCTTTAACCCTAATCCAATTCCGGACCCTAACCTAATCCTAAACCACAACCCTAACCTGACCCCTAGCCCTAACCCTAGCCTTAACCTTACCACTAACCCTAGCTCCTATCCAAGCCTAAGCTTAACCTAACCCTAACCCGAACCCTAATGCCTAATCTTAGATTTGACCCAAATCCAATCCCTAGCCCCTAACAATGAGCTGTTTCAACACACTTGTAATAACAGAAATCCGCTTTGATAGGTCACAATAAAACAAAACAAAACCTAAATTCTGTAAGAAAGAAAGAAAGAAAAGAAGAAAGAAAGAAAGAAAAGAAAAAGAAAGAAAGAGAAGAAACAAATGACTTGCCGACTGTGAACCAGAAACTTGTTTCATTCAAATGTTACAAAAAAATAAGAAGAAAAGAAAATCCGTATGGGCAAACAGACACTATAGAATGGACAGCTAGTAACCATCCTGAACAGCGTGTATAATTTTCAATATCTGGTTGTCCAAAACACAACAAAAAAAAGCTGCCTCGTCATACACTCTTTTTTTTGTTGTCGTTCACTCAGACAGGAGCCCCAGAGGCACTGACGAAGGCCGCTGTACCGCGGAGGCTCTCCAGAGGGGCCGGCCACAGAGCTTCTCCCTCATCGATGTGTCAGCAGGCCAAGGTCTCTGCTCGGAGGTTTTGGTGTGTTGGACAGTCCTGCAGGAGGTGCTCCACAGTCCATCGGAGCCACACCACAGGAGCACCCTGCGGCCTAAACGATGTGGAATGTTGTGAACTATGTGGTGCTTGAGACTGGAGTGCCCTGTCCTAAGTCTCGCAATGCTCACTTAGTGTGGCCTGGGTAGGAGGTAACAGGTAGCTTTTTCTGTTGTCGTTTGGGCGCTGCTAAAGCCATCCTTTATTTCTGCTTCTCTTTGATTATGGTTTTGGCTTCTTCGAATGAGATTTCTAGCTCCACTCGGGGTCGTTGCCCTCCTTCCTCAGCCAGTCGGTCAGCTTCCTTATTACCCTATCATGTAGTGTAAGGGTATCCTTGGACGATGGTGTATTCAGAGAACTGCTGTGTCATATATAAACGGCCTTGTCATACAAAGATTTGAGCCAGAAATAATTATAAAAGAAAGTCAAAGAAGAAATAAGGGAGAACGGTCCACAAAAAACAGATAAACCAATGACAGTCAGTCAAGAAAGACAACCCTGTGTGCTCATCCGGCCCACGATGGAGCAGACTGACAGTGGAACCAATCCATGAACCCTGACTCTCAGACTCACGACGACGACGAGTCCCACCGCAGAAGCCTTGACCCAGACAAGGGAGAGCACCACGCCGGGGAAAACAGGGGATGGTGGCGATGCTGCCCGCCAGGAAGACCCAGTTGAGGTCCAGGCCAGCAGCGTTGACCAGCAGGCCGAAGGGCACGAGCAGGATGGAGACCCCCAGGATGCAGTGGTTCTTGAAGGACAGCAGCAGCGAGGCCTGGTACATGCGGAAATCCCCGTGGTGAGGGCAGTGGAATATCTTCACTGTCCGGCCAGGAACTTTCTGGGGGGAGAACAGCGGGTGTGGTAGATTAACGCATGAAGCAGAATTGGTTTGGATGATGAGTATAGTATGCCATCGGTTTACTTGTGGGATGAAAAGCGACTTTCCTTGTTTGTCATTGAAGTTACCAGCGTATCATTTTTTTTTGACTGTGGGAAGAAAAGTAACTTTGTTTGTTTGTCATTGATTGCACCAGCATGTCATTTTTTTCGATGTGGGAACAAAAAGTGATTTTGCTTGTTTGTTTGTTATTGGTTGTTTACGTTTCTGTATGCATTTTACGATTTCGTTCCACAGACAGCAACTGTGTGTTCATGAATGATTCCGCATGTGGGCAAAAAAGCTTAGAAGCACTGAGTAGCAGGGTGTCGTTTTAGGTGTGTGTGTGTGTGTGTGTGTGTGTGAGAGAGAGAGTGTGAGAGCGAGTGCGTGCGTGCGTGCGTGCGAGAGTGCGTGAGAGTGAGTGAGAGAGAGAGAGTGGAGTGTGTGTGTGTGTGTGTGTGTGTGTGTGTGTGTGTGTGCGCGCGCGCGCACGTGTGCGTGCGTGCGTGCGTGTGTGTGTGTGTGTGTGTGTGTGTGTGTGTGTGTGTGTGTGTGTGTGTGTGTGTGTGTAAGCGCGCACGAGAAAGTGCGAGCATGCGTGCGTGCGTGTGCTTGGAGAGATTGAATTCAAGAGAGTGCATATGTTGTGTGTATGTGTGCCTGTGTGTGTGTATATATGTCTGTGCGTGCATGCGCGTGTGTGTGACTGAGAGAGAGAGAGAGAGAGAGAGAGAGAGAGAGAGAGAGACAGAGACAGAGACAGAGAGACGGACAGACAGACAGACAGACAGATACACACACAGACAGAACAGACAGAGACTCAGACAGAACGGACAATCATGAGAAACAGAGTAGGACAGACAACCCAACAGTCCGCACATCCAGGCCCAAGCCCTAACTCCACCTTGTTCTCATCCTTCAGGTCCTGCTGGCAGGCCGGGCACGTGGTGACGGTGGGGCACTTGCAGAGCGTGCCCTGATCGTCTGGCACCGTGTAGCTTCTGCTGCTGCTGCCGCTTCTGAGTATGCCGCTTTGCTGCCCCCCGTGTAGTTCATCTTGCTTCGGCCACACAGCACACACATACCGCTGGACATGTCTCGTCTGTCGGCATTGGCATCAGGAATGGGAATATCAACGTAGGCAGGCAGATGGTTAGGTCAAAACAATTTACTCACTGATACAAGCATACACACACACTCGCACTCACGCACGCGCACACACACACATACACACACACTTTGCGCGCACG
>JADBJO010002456.1:143791-146291 GCA_016801955.1 Conus betulinus
GAGAGAGAGAGAGAGAGAGAGAGATCGAGAGGGGAGAGAGAGAGAGAGAGAGACCGAGCTTTTATCCCCTCCTGAGGGGATGAACGACGAAGACGACAGATGGAGGGATGGAGGGGGATGGAGGGGAGACGAATACGGATGGGTGAGGAGGGGGGGGGGGGGGGGGAATAATGGAGGTGGGGTGGGGGGGGTGGGGGAGGGGGTCAACAACAGCCCTGACTGACCTCAGTGACCATGCCCCTGCATGAGTGCCACGCCCACCACACACAGCGCCGTCAGGATGACCACGTTGATCAGCAGGGCGTACCACACAGTACACCGTGTGGGGTCACCTCCCAAACCGCGCCTGGATCACTGGGCAGAACAAAGGGGGAATGTGTGTGTGTGTGTGTGTGTGTGTGTGTGTGTGTGTGTGTGTGTGTGTGTGTGTGTGTGTGTGTGTGTGTGTGTGTGTGTGACAATCATCGTCGTCATTCTCATGGTCTTAGTCGTCGTTGTGGTCGTCATCATTGTTATTGTCGTCATGATCATGATTATTGCCGTGATCGTCGTCATCTTCGTCCGTCATTAGTGCTTTTGTCATGATCATCATCGATGTTGTAGTCCTCATCTGCGTCGTCGTCATCATTATCACTGTTATTGTGATCATCATCATCATCATCATCATCATCATCATCATCATCATCATCATCATCATCATTGTCATCTCCGTCGTCGACGTCAACACAATTGTCACCATTGTCGTCATCATCATTGATGTTGTCATTATCATCATCACCATCCATCATCGTCGTCGTCATTGTTGTCAACTTCTTTTATTTCCCAGGGCTGCTCCTCCTCATACGTATCTTTTTGTCGTCTTCATTTACCTTGGAACCTTACCTTCAAGCATCCTTTTATCACCCTTTGTTCCCATTCCCATACCTTCTTTTATACCGTCAGCAAAAACGAGTGTTCAAAGCATAGATGGACAGCAGACAACCTTTATGTCAGTGGTGCCAGAGTTCAACGCTGTCAGTACTCGAGTTCAGTCTGAAATTCCAGTGCAGTCATGCTGAAAACTGGCCTCAGGCCTGAACAAACTATAAGCAATAGCGACTGAACTCAATAGGAGGGACAGAATGTGACCGATCCTGTCACACTACGGGCCAAGGATTGTGGCCAGCGCTTTGCAGAATGTGACAGAGTCCAGACAACTGTAACTCAAATGACTGCAGTCAAATAGCGACTAAAGAACAGAATGTGAAAGGCTCTATACAACTACAGGTCAAATGACTGCAGTGAGTGGTGACTGTTGAACAGAATGTGGCTGACTGTACAAGTAAAGGTCAAATGACGACAGTCAAAGGGTAACACGTAACAGAGTGCGGCAGACTTTAAGTACAGATCAAATAACTGCAGAGAACAGGTGACTGTAAAACACGGTTCCACAGATCGTACAACCAGGGAGACTTTAAATGAAAATAGATGGAACTCCTTATAACGCAACACCTTAACATCCCAGAAGTGAGTAAATGACACGTTGGTTTACGGGGGTTCTGATTCCCATTCTGTGATGTCATTTTTCGGGTTCAAGCCATTTTGTGTTGATCTCTGGAGCGAGCGAGCGTACGTGTGTGTGTGTGTGTGTGTGTGTGTGTGTGTGTGTGTGCGTGCGTGCGTGCGTGCGTGCGTGCGTGCGTGCGTGCATGCATGTGTGTGTGTGTGTGTGTGTGTGTGTGTTTGTGTGTGTGTGTGTGTGTGTGTGTGTGTGTGTGTGTGTGTGTGTGTGTGTGTGTGTGTGTGTGTGTGCATGTGTGTGTGTGTGGTGTGTGTGTGTGTGTGAGAGAGAGAGAGAGAGGAGAGAGAGAGAGAGAGAAACAGGAGGGCAAGGGGGGTGGGTGGGTGAGTGGGTGGGGTGAGAGATCTTTGTATGCTATAGTTAACAGTCCTCCCAAGCTGCTGCTGACACAACACTTGGTGTCACATCATTAACAAGGCTGCCTCCTCCTTTCAAAAACACCCGCAGAGCCACCCTTGAGGACAAAACGGCGCAAGGGGGAGAACCGTGTTGCCGTGACATGGAACCCTGATCAGACCTTTACGTCCAGCCGCTGTGGTCAGGCCTGCCCATCCTGCAATGGCCTTGTCAGCCACGAGCGCACCTGCTGCATACCCCACTTCTTCCATGATCTTCGTCCGCGAAGCCAGACCTATTCAATTCGAGTCGTTCATCTATTTTTCTGCATAAGATGACCTACAGTGGATGACACAGAGAGAGAGAGAGGAGAGAGAGAGAGAGAGAGAGAGAGAGAGAGAGAGAGAGAGAGAGAGAGGAGCGAGAGAGAGAGAGAGAGAGAGAGAGAGAGAGAGAGCGAGAGAGAGAGAAAGAGAGAAAAAGAAAAATGGGACAAGAGTTTAACACAGCTGGAAACCACTCTAGACATGGCTTGGCTGGCGACACAGACTAATTCAACGAGGCGTATTTGCTTCGGTGAAAGGCGGTCTTGATCGCGTTCGG
>JADBJO010002456.1:163791-166291 GCA_016801955.1 Conus betulinus
CATGTTCCCGAGGCGACCGTAAAGAAGAAACAGTTTTGTGCCGTTTGCATACAGGCCACTCGTTTATACCCATTCTTATGTTTTAATAGGTGAAGAAGCTCCGTGGTGCATTCCATGTCAGGTACCACTCACAGTGAAACAATCCTTTGGGACTTGCATGATGTGAGACATAAAGACTGTACAGCAGACTCCATGAAAAACCCTGTTCAGAGAGGTTCCCCCTGATGTGATCTTTGAATTTCTGACAGAGATTAACATTTTTCATCTGATCAAAATTTTTACGGAGGAAAAATTTTTGACAAAAATTCCGGTGTGTGTTTTGGAAGGTGTGTTTTAAAGAGTCATGTGAATGAGTTTGTCTTTAATAATGACTTGTGACTTGACTTCAACGCGGTGACAGCCCTGATATGGCCCATCGCGGTTGGCTTGGCTATAAGCAACAATACCATTACCATTACGGTCTATGGATGCTGTCAAAAGCCTTGCAGAAGTCTATGACACTGATAGCATGGGGGAATCTCGAACTCGTTGCAGGCTTGATGATGTGCTGCAGGGTTGGCTATGTTAGAATCATGATTGATGGACTTAAAGTTCCTTTTTCAACCCTACCTGGCATTCTATTCGAAGGCATCTGGTAATGCCTTTTTCTGGGAAAATAGACACGCATACTGCGTGAGAAAAACAAAAGACATGACAAAATGTAATCCGTACAGTATAATTCTGCTTATTTCAGAAAAGAAAGGCAAAAAGACCGCTTAATGCACTGCTGAAACATAGGAGCCATGAGCTTGGACTCAAAGAAAGCATCAAGGGATAGAGTGCCTCTCTTGGAAAATGGAGAACAGTCCAAGTGTCATCGTAAAACTGTGATGCGAATCCAGATCAGAGGAGCAGGTCCAGATCCAGTCCAGGATCCCACATTCAGCCAGTGGACACAAAGATTACTGAACCGATTTTAACCACAGTTAGTGAAAAAAAAACCCTAACAAAATGGGATGTGGCCCGTTGAAATTTGCGGCGTGCCTGCAAATCAAAGGGCGGATCCAGAATCCTTTCAACGGTTACGGGGGTCTGCATTCTCCTTAGTCTTTTACGTTCAGTATAAACGTCCTCTACCCACCTCAAGCGACACATGGCTGAGGGACGACAGTGTTCTCCAAGCACCCCCCTCACCCTTAATTTGATATGATTATCGGTATGTCTCTTGTTGAAAAACGTTTTCTTTCATGTCTGCTACGGCGCCAACGCATCGAAGCCGGCTGCACAACAAAATGAATGCACCAAGGTCTTGCTGAAGGAGTCGAGTAGACTGGCGCAACTAGATTGTTTTGAGAATTTTTTTTTTGTTGTGTCTGAAGGTTGGTTCTCCTCGTTTCCTTTCATATGGCCATCAAGGTACAAGCCAGGTGGTTCCAAGCAGACAGATTAAAATCAAAGGAACAGGGTTATTTTCTGCGTTTGAGGCCGGCGCAAGAGATAGGGTGACGGGTGAGAGCAATGGCCTGAAATGTGTGTCAACTAAGGGGAAGGTCATGTATTTCAAGATCGTTTGTGATTTCATCGCTGAAGTCCCTCCCCCTCCTCCCTCCCCCACCCCCCAAACAAGGGAAGTAATCGGCGGAAAGTTTTTTTTTTTTTTAATTTTTTTATGAATTATCAGTTTAACATGAAATGCTGGCTCAAATTTGTGTTTGGCCTCAAAACTCTTACATGAATTTTATAGTGGTTTAGAGCAAAATCCTAATTGTGGCGTTTGGCCCGTACACACTACACCAGCCGGCAATTCTTTTCAGCCAATGACGAAGCCCATGGCAGGTAGGTTGTCCCTGTGTATCATGCAGGTGGGAAGAAGCTTCAGAAATAGAACCACAGACCCAGATGGCACAGAACTGGCTTTTTATACACCGCCATAAAAGCGCCTTCTCGCGAGAGCTCTTTCACACAGTCATTTCGAAGCGTGATTTATCGCCGCAGCGTTACGCTCGCGGCACTGGGCCATGTGTATGTTTCGCGGCACCGTTACGAATGCGGCACGAAAATGGCTTTTTTTCCCCCCCACGTTGGCGGTACGTGCGGACGTGAGACATTCCTTTTTCTTTAAAAACTGAGTTCACACTCTCTCTGCCTTGTCAGTAGGTCGTTTTAGGTTTCTTCGTCCCAGAACGGATGAAACATTAACAAAAGAACTTAACAAACCCCATCGATAACTTGAGCAGTAAAAGATCTTGTTTCTCCATTACTGGAAGTCATCACTCCCCTTTTTCACTCGAACAATACACATATTCACTCTCTCTCTGCATGTGTGTTTATGCTCGGTCCACCTGTCTTTCAACATTTCATAACAAAAAAATTAGTATTGTGAGTGGTTTATTTGCATTGGTTCTTGTCTTCAGTGTTTACTTTTTTCCCCACACTACTTTTATTCGTTCAGTTTTCTTGATTTTTGTATGCTTGCATATCTATATGCGTATATACATATATGCGTACACGTAAATATGTA
>JADBJO010002456.1:176291-178791 GCA_016801955.1 Conus betulinus
CAGAGGAAATCTGATTTTAAAGTAGACGGTTGTTGTTGGGAGGGAGGGGGCAAAGAGGGAGGGGGAGGAGGGAGAAAAAAAAAAAAAAAAAAAAAAAAAAAAAAAAAAAACAAACACCACACACACACACACACACACACACACACACACACACACACGCACACATGTGCGCGCTCCCCACCCTCCCGGCATCACCCACCCCCACACACCTATCATTATAGAGAGGGGGGAGGGGAGAGGGGGGGAAAAAGAACGTTTTACATCTCATAAAGATATGCATGCCTTAGGGTGTCTAGGCATATATATGATATAAACATATACAACCGCAAACAAATTTTTTTCAACCTCAAAAATCTTTTTGAAAAACAACAAGGGTAGGGTAGTGCTGAAGACCACAAACAAGCTATGTACCCTATCCTAGCTGCCGGCATGTTGGAAAAAAAAAAAGAAAAAAAAAAAAAAAAAAAGGAGGACCTCCAACGGTCATTCAGGCAGTATAGCTACAATGGCAACTCCTCCACCTCAGTCCTTGATGTTCAGTCCATGGGGAGTGAGCTGCTGTGTCTACCCAGCCTCCTTTATTTTATCTTATTTTATTTTATTTTATTTTATGTGTGTGTGTGTGTGTGTGTGTGTGTGTTTTGAGTTCTTGTCACGTCAAAATTTATTGTGACGTCTTTGTTGTTTTATCTGCGTCTCCCCGTTCTTTACGTCATTAACACAGCAAAAATTTGCGTGTACTGTCGTTTCATGTCACTTGAAAAAGACTCTAAGAGTCGAAAACGTTGTGCATTGTTTTTGTTTTTTTTTTGACCCCCCCTTTTGTTTCGGTCTTTATCACCAATGGTGATTATGTCAACATTACTCGATGTAAGTAAAACAGAATGGTGATTCTGTCAGCATGACACGGTGCGAGTAAAACGGAATGGTGATCATGTCAACATTAGTCGATGTAAGTAAAAACAGAATGGTGATTCTGTGAACATTACTCGATGTAAGTAAAAACGGAATGGTGATTCTGTCAACATTACTCGATGTCAGTAAAACAGAATACTGATTCTGCCAACATTACTCTATGTAAGTAAAACAGAGTGATGATTCTGTCAGCATCACCCGATGTAAATAAAAACAGGACGGTGATGTTGTCACCATGACACGGGTGTAAGTAAAAAGAGGACAGTGATTCTGTCAACATTACTCGAAGTAAAAAAAAAACAACAACAAACAAACGGAATGGTGATTCTGTGAACAGAAGTCAATGTCTGTAAAAACAGAATGGTGATTCCGTGAACGTTACTCGAAGTAAAGTACAAACAGAATGGCGATTCTTTTAGGTTAATGATACGCTTGGCTGAACAAGCAGCTCGTCGACTAAGGTCTGCTTTCATAACAAGCTGATAGCATTTAATGGGAACATGGCAAGATGCGTGATCCCTATACAAGCATACACTTTCTCTGTCTGCCTGCCTGCCTGCCTGTCTGTCTGTCTGTCTGTCTGTCTGTCTCTTTTAGGAGCGATTTACGCTGTACTCTGATTGTGTTTGCCAGGATCGATTTAAAGCTGCAGAGCCCGTAAACCGGCCATCCGCCCCTGCCCTGTTTATTTCTTTATAATATATAGTGTGCATATGTGAGGGGCGTTTGTATCCTCAAGAATATTGAGGTGGGATGGGGGGAGGGAGGAAAACTTGACATGAAGCTGAAGAATGCAAGGGGTACACACACGGACACTCACACACACACACACACACACACCACACACACACAACACACACACGCGCGCACACACACACACACACACACACACACACATACACACACGCGCGCGCGCACTCTTTCCTCTCTCTCTCTCTCCTCTCTCTCTCTCTCTCTCTCTTCGTCTGATATTACAGATGTGAATAGATGTAAAACTGAAGTACTACTCTCTTACTACTACTACTACTACTACTACTACTACTACTACTACTACACACACAACACACACACACACACAAGCACGCACGCACGCTCGTACGCACACAAGCACGCACACACACACACACACACACACACACACACACACACACACACAACACACACACACACACAAACACCAAACACACACACGCACGCACACACACACACACACACACACACACACACACACACACACACACACACACACACACACACACACCACACACACACACACACACGGTTGAAATTTCAAATGAAAACTGACAGAAAATCCAGTTGCAACTCGCCACACTCAGCAACATTCCATTTAAAACCACAGAAAATAATTACTTCAGGGCCGATCAAATCAAGTCAGGGCACTTGCCGTCCAGTTTTAGATAAGCGTGGTCTGGAATAACGTGTCCCTGTCTCCGCATTTCATTTTGTTGACAGTCAATGCAGCATTGCAAGTAGCCACAACTTTCAGAACTTGTTGAGGTCTTCTTCACACGTGGTCGGTCGCTGAATTTTGTGTAGTCTCAGATTCTGTGGCCTTCATGCTCTG